>OZ024903.1:90852727-90908825 GCA_964017125.1 Flabesymbios commensalis | reverse complement strand
GAATATAAATTACTTTTGCCAACCCAGCCACAATTGAAGGCACAATACAATAGAACAATACAATAGAACAAACAATAGTTGAATTGTTAGAGAAAACACATTATATGAAATACCGGTAGTATATGAAATGCTACAAATATGAATATTTTGCGGATAGTCTCCCCTTTTGGATACACTTTATTATCCCTAAACATAAAGTACGCTTTGTTTGAGGAGCAGAAAACAAGTATGGTTGAGCTTACATATTATACAGTTTACTGTGATTTACATGTAATGGTGTAGAATCGACCACAGAATGTAGACACATTCAGGTACAGGTGGAAAATATTTTACACCATATTATAGTTATATAATATGGCCAAGCCCTGTAGTATATATAATGTAATAGTTATGTAATGTGGCACACCCCATACACCATGAAACTCAATATTATGCAGAATTATTATATTAATGCAACATAAATTGTTGTTTCATTTTATTCTTTCGACATGTATATCTATACAATTTTAACAGGACAATTATTTTAAAATAATTATGTATATATCAGTATTTACTTGGTAATTTTATCTTTGTTTCTCCACGCTATGTAGGCCAACAGTAACAGTATCAATAGAATAGCAGTGACCGCTAGCAGTGTGGCCAGAAGACCCCATTTGGGCTGTCCAGCACAAGGCCAGTCTGCCCTGCAGAAACACGTGTAGTGATTCACCTCGTCAATACAAGTGTAGTTATCTGGGCAAGGTGACGACAGACATTCATCGATATCACGCTGACAGTGTCGACCTATAAAGCCAGCTACACAGTCACAACCATACTTGTCAAATCCTGAAACCAAAGACATTCAAAGAAATCACGTTGGCAGTAGTATAAGCCAGCTACACAGTCACAACCATACTTGTCAAATCCTGAAACCAAGAACATTTATTGAAATCACGCTGACAGTTACAATACTATACATGAATTGTGACTTTTCAAGTAACAATAATATTTGGGCTAGGTTTTATGAGTTTTTGTGGTGGCCATTTTGAATTTGGTTGGGTTTTTTATTATGACAGATTGATTGGAATTTCGCGTTTGAGTTTTTTGGCAGCCATTCTGAGCTGTAATTTTGGACTTCGGACTTCAGGCTGCAAATTTCAGGAGTCCCCACTGAGCTTTTGCAGTTTTAAATAGATATATATTTGTTTGTCAAATGGAATCGCATTCAGGGTGCACAGTACACACATTGACTTGTCTCTCTGTTGATTTAATGTTGTATCACTATCCGTGACGCTAGCCCAACATTAAAACAACATTGATTCAACGTTTTGCGTTTAAAAATAATTGCAACTGCTATCTTATTTGTAGCATTTGAAAAGTTTCAACTGCCTGTCCTCCCATGAGAGACTACAGTTCTGTGGTACAACAATAACATCGTGAGCCTCTGTCGTGATGAAGAACTCGCCAGTATTTGGAAGTTGGAAACTAATCACCAAGCTATCATCACCATCCACGTCGTAAACAGCGAAGAACAACTTGAGATCTTCATATTCTATGTTAGTTTCGCGGTTTTCTTTCAACAGAAGGTCCAGTTGGTAAGACTGTGAAGTGATATCATATCCCTCTTCTATGACGAGAAGAACTGGATTGTTGTTCACCTTGTTAATATGTATAGTTAGAATTGAAGGAGTTACCAAGGCAGGTTGTCCATCTTGTCTGATTTCTTCAACGTAGAAATCTATCTGTTCACTTCCAAAGCAGTTAAGACAGGGTGTGTAATATAACATACCACTCTCCAGTAACGATAATTCGCCATTTTGGAGTTTTGTGTTGTTCAGAATAAATATGAAGCGGTCGTCCTGCTCATCAATAGCTTCAAGACGGTACAGGAGATTACCCTGGTTTTCCTTCATGGTGACTACACCTTGTGACGTCACCTTTGGTGGAGTGTTATAGAAGTTACTGCTTATGACAGCTGAATGTAAGTAAACTGGACCTTGGAATCCTGACTTGGACAGTTCTAATCTGGTATCACGCCCTTCTCCTTTACATAGCAGTGAGTGGTCGCAAAACTAAAGCAAAACATCATAGGTATATTCATAAAAGTATATCCACATAATTATATATGCCTGGATAAAAAGTAAGTGATTAACAACTGAATGCCAAATTAATATAAAATATATGCTTAAACATATTGAATAAATACTTAAAATTATCAATATGTAAAAATATTTAAAATTAATTATACAGTTGTAAAGTGCTGTTCCTACGTAATCATGCAGCTTTCAATTCCCCAACGTAAACTCCAATGGAATTTAATGATAACTATAGCCGATTATTATGTTTTTACCATTACAGTCACTGTTCCGGTTCCCCATTCAATAGTGAAATCGTATTTTCTAGAATCACAAGTGCGTGTGGCATCCACCCACATCTCCTCTTCTGCGGGACAGAAAATACATGAATATATAGTGACACTTTAAAAGGACATCAGATCGTATCATCAAATTTAGTGTGCATAGTTGACTTCAAAATTGCTATTGGGAGCATTTATCACAATCAAATATCCAGCAGAAATATACAGTATTTTTTTTTCATTAGCTAAAATATTCTACGGATATTGAGCTATATATTATAACATACTTATCAATATGTTATAACACACTGGTCAATATGTTATAACAGACTGGTCAATATGTTTCAGCAGAATGCTTAATATGTTATCATAGACTCACAATCTGTTTTAAGAATTTGTGAATCTCTTTACAGTATATAATTGCTAGGGCAGGGGCGGGGGTCCTGGTGCAGTGGTTAAAACTGCCTGCTTGGAAAGTTGGGGATCACGGGTTCGAAATTCTCTCTGGCATTCAAGGTTCAAATAAACGAAATTCTTTCTTCACCGCTCAATCGTACAGATTCAATATTGTGCAGACTCTGTGCAGAGAGGTAGTGTGTTCGGCCACAGACCGCCAGGGCTCGAATTTCGAATCCTATGTCTATTAAAATAATTAACCTTTTCATGCAGCCCCCACGACCACGACCGCTAACAAATGACATATAGGGGCCTAGTCCGAAATGCTTACCAAAAGACTGAGCTGATACTGGTGGTAAACATAACCGACCAAACATATGTATACACAACCGGAAAAATATGTAATTTTGATTCAAAATTCTATTGGACGAGTCAAACAAAATAAACTGGAATGAATAGACCGATGAGCCATGAATAATACGGATGATTGATTCCAAAGACCAGTCATTTGTACGACAATGGTGGAATCAGTGAAGTGTGACAGCCAAACAAGATGATTTCGATTTATCTATTGAATGTATATACGGGTGTGTATTATGTATCATAAAATCAAACAGTACATAGTTCAAATTTCATATATATAATAAAAACACCCATAAAATATTCAACATTATCATTATTAAAAATTTGCTACCTAAATAAATTAGTAAAAGTATCGAAATTAGAGATGAACTTAATATATTAAATTCTTGAAAAAAATTCAAATGATTCATTGGTTTATTTTTCCCCATATTACTCTCAATACATCGACACTGTACAGTCATTAGGTCAAATCACGGTAGTGTACAGACAGGCCCGAGATTTCGTTACAAGATGGAGAATTTTGACAGTTATCTTCTGTAAAACTTGTATAAAATGGTTCATAATTGGCTATTAAACTTAGCACCGACACGGAACTATAAGGGTAAGTGTTAAATTAGTTATTAGGAATTGATTGTGCATATATATGTATTTATATGTTGTAAACTGTATGAGTATACTCGCATAATTCCCGTATCAAAAGATAATGAGTTGATCGCTTGCTAACGCATGGCATTGCCATCGTACAGCAATTGCTAACTATTAAATTAGAACTCTTATCTTAACGGTCAGAGCGGGCTCAAAAATACACGTGTCCATGGCGTCAGCGTATTTATTTGGGGACCCGAGTTCATTATAGTGTCGGTGCAGCACCAGATAAATGATGACATTGACCATTGACATCCACCAAGTATTATCATAGATTTGACTAGCAGCGCTTAAATGACGGGGCATGAATGGCATTTAGGCCGAAAAATGTTTGCGTCCTGCTGCTGATCATTTAGGCCCTCCTATGCAACAATAATTATTGACAATAAAAGTTAGTCCAAAACCGAACCAAATAAAACACTATTGATTAACTGATTACACGTACCGTATGGGAATGATTAGTTAAATAGGTTGCACTGACTGAACTGGGCCCAGAAACAGTTTTGTAAAATGTTATCGCTAATTACCATCTGGCTTATGTTTTACAATCTACTTTTGTATTATTGTAAGCTGAAGTTTTATGAAACAACTCTATTCTCTACTATTCTAAACGCGTATGCGAGAGTATGATCGTGCTGCTGTCTAATGACTTGGTGTATTTTAATCGCAACTGCTATGTTTAGGCCTATTAGTCTAGGTCCTGACAAGGTTTTGTATGCACTTTATTTAGGAGAGGGTAACTCAACTGTTTTAAAGTAATTCGACCCCAAGGAACAACATGGGATGTATGCCAAATTCTCTATCCGGGACGAAAAGTCTGAAAAATGCCCTCGCTTTTCGAAAACAACGTATTATTTATCGCGAATGCCGATTTTACATATTCAACTATATATTCTTATTTCATCTTGCAGTTTATGTTCTGAGACATTTGAATTATGTAAAATGTCCATGTTTGTCATTTCTTAGAATATTTTTTTTCGGGGGGGAAGGGGGGGTGGTATTATTTGGATTTTTTTTTACAAAAAATACATTTTTTTTATCGCGAATGCCGATTTTACTTATTTAGCTATATATTTTAATCTTATCATAAAATGTATGTTCTGTGACACTTATGTTATGCTGAATAGCCATGTTTGATAGTTTATAGAATATATTTAGATTTCTTTTGAATTTTTCACATATTTAATGTATGAAAATAATCTTTCCATATTGTAGTTTCCCGCCAATAATCGCCACTCGCTGCGGTTTGGTGCGTCGAGTCTAGACGCCAGTCTGCTCTCATAACATCTGGTAATTTTAACCATATCCTGGTCAGTGGATGGTCAAACCATCTAAAGAATGACCCCCCCCCCCCGCTATAGCCGTGCACTGCAGTGATCACTGATGAATCTGTAGCATATCAGTCTGGGCTCTTAAGTTTAGTTGAGTTCATACTGCTCGAAATAGCCACGATCTGAAAATAGAGTGTTGTGAGACAGAAACTATATCAATTTCATCAAAGATTCGTCTAGTTTATGTAATAACCATAGATATCAATGCAACAACAAAGTCGTAAAATGTCTTTTCATGTGGATGCATGTTCAGTGCACTTTTCCTCACAAAGTCGATGAGAATTGTGATTTGCATTGTTGCATATTTCATTAAAACTATTTTTTTATTTAAATTTACCACGTAGCCCAACAACCTATATGATCTATTTTAATTGTTATACCATCTATAAAATGTAAGTACTCTTTTACAGGACTAATTTTATGCACTTTTAAAAAGGACAGAATAGTCACAAATGTGTCATTACTGGGAATAAAGTCATGGCAAAGTGATAGATACAAAAATACTGAACGTGTAGCTCATTTGTTAAATCTCTGATGATTGGATATACATTAGAAAATTATGTATCTAAAACAAATAATAAATGTGAAAAAAGTTTGTAGTGAAATAACCATGACTTGAAACTAAGTAGGCTCAACTGCATTCACATTTGTGACGATGATGAATGGTATGTAGGGAGCAGCTCTTATAAAAGTTAGTGGTGGAACACTAGCTCTCACCTGAAAAAAAAGATGCAGTAGCGCTGTGGTGAATCATTAAACTCAAAAAAAGATGAGATTGAAGGAGAACTATCACTTCAATCGACATTTCAATAACGCAAAAGTTGTGGCCATGATGTTTTGAAGGTATCCAATCAATGAGCATATTTGAAGAATAACTTGATGAAGGTGTTGGCTTGTATGAAGGAAGATGAAGCTGATTTTATTGAATATTCGAGGATCAAATCATAAAAAATGCTATCGATATACTCAGTCAACCATCACCTAAATCAAACTCTTTGTCCATAAAAAACACTTGAAATATGTTGTTCAAATCAGAGGTGATGCAAAGCTCGATATGTATTGATGACACCTGACATGATCACCTTGGCACAGCATTATATTGGCCCCTCAGAGTTTGTCTTGGTTGACAAAGAAGTTTTTTTGAAAAAAAGTGTCAGGTCATAACCCACGTCAAACGTCTAAATGTATGTCCATAAATCAATCAGCAAGGGCCTGAACATCTTTAAAAACCAAAGCTATTGTTAGCAACTTGGTGACCTGTGCTGCAAAGACTTCGATGTTCCATCGACATATATGGTTACTATAAAAGCTGGACACAACTCTTACTAAATCGGTCTATTGTTTGACTTTTATACAGATGACATCAACAAGAGAGAGGGAACGTCATAACTGTAAACAGCATTGTCAGAGTACTTAAGGATGTGTCCTGCAAGCAAGGCTGCTTTTCAGACTATCTATGCTCAGTGACTTACTAACATTACCATGCTGCAAAAGAGATAGCACTACAGGCATGGTACCTGTACGACATATATGTGTAGAGAATGGCATGGATCGTGTCAGATTAACATGCTTTGCCATTCTTGTCTTAACTACACACATAATGCAGCTGATGATGGGTTGTGTAGAATGAAATCTGATAAGATAATTGTTACCAGTATGGTATGAAGTAGGTTTACAACTTTGGGGATGAACTCCATGACACATTTAGGCCTACAGAAATACATGGCAAATGCATGGCACTGGGGGATGAACTTACAAAATGTCTTACAGCACACCATGCTCATCAGGGCTGATTCTAAATTAAACTTCGAGCCCAGATTGATATTCAGATTCGTCAGTGCACATGCACCTACAGCTCATGGCTGTTGGGGGGGGGGGGGGGCAGATTAAAACAATTCAGATGCTTTGAAAACTGACTTGTGACTACTCTCGACACACCGAACTGCAGACAATGGCGATTATTGGAAGGAAACTATAATATGTGCAGTGTCTGTGAGTGAGCGAACGGCACTGCACGTGAGAGAGAAGACTGATATGTTCAGACCGACAATATAATTAATTCCCCGTGTATGGCCTACCCAGCTGATATGAATAGCAATAGAAATGGCGGATATCTTCTCAGTCAAATGTCTAAAATCATCAACATTTTCTGTCAATAGTTGAATTGTGTTCTGATTCTTTTCATAATAATTATTGCCCTCAATATGGACATTGACTTCAAACTTGTACATTTATTTAGAGATACAACAATCACAATTTTTGTTATATAATCAGGGAAAATCAGGAGTTCTTGTAATTGACAGCTTAAATCTTGATGGCCTATCACTTTCCTGTACTGACAAAAAATGTGTTGCCTGAATGAATCTCCATGCCGCATGGAGATTCGTTGCTGTAAGTACCGTTAGTGTAAGTGAGGGAGCAACCAATAAAACCCTATCACTGAATAATCATGCCTCGCAATCACTGGATATGCCCTTTATCTTAAACAAATTGTGATATAGTCTGATTATCTGATTTAAAAAAAATCCCGAAAAAATCCTTATGCCACAATCCTCATAATAACTTTAGATACGAAGAAAACCGTGTTTTGCGCAAAAATCAGTCAAAATGATTTTCATACACAAAATATATGAAAAATTCAAACTAAATTTAAAAATATTATATAAACTGTGAAACATGGATATTCTGCATAACTGAAGTGTCACAGGACATAAATTACATGATAATATTATAATATATAGCTAAATAAGTAAAATCAGCATGCACGATGAAAAAAAAAGTTTTTTGCAAGAAAGTCCTAATAATACACAAAAAATAATAATTAAAATCTAAGAATATTCTAGAAACTGACAAACGTGGACATTTTGCATAATTCAAATGTTTCAGAACATAACCTGCATGGTAAACTAAGAATATATAGCTAAAAATGTAAAATTGGCATTCGCGATGAAAAGTACGTTTTTTTCAAAAAGCGAGGGCATTTTTCACTTTTCGTCCCGCATAGAGAACTTGGCATACATACCATGTTGTTCCTTAGGGTCAAATTAGTCTAAAACAGTTCAGTTAGCCTCTCCTAATCAAACTAAAGTATTATTATACACATTTGCAGTTCTGGTGTTTTACTTCCTTTCTGCCGCCAACTATTCTGAGAGCGATGGAACATATTTAAATGTTTCTAAAATAGGATTAAAAAAATTGAAAATATTGGAGCAGCCAGTATCTCATTATATATACAACAAACAAACAAAGTAAATAAATGAGAAAGAATGATAAAGTCAATGCCGCTATCAACATGATCACGTATTTATTAGTTCAATGCATTTGATGCGATTCGTGAATTGTGTTCCTAGCATGACAAATTATTTAACCATATTAAAACGTATATACAGAAATGCAATACTAAACATATCACCGTCATTATCAGATCACATCACGATAAAGCACAACCTGCTATACTACAGTTATACAAATATGATTGGCTCCACGTTTATGTTCATAATGTTCACGAAACAAAGAAATATACACGATTTAGATTTATGATAGATTTTTTTAAAACAATAAAATAGTAAGCACAAACAAAGTATAGATACAGATCAATAAATGTATTCCATATTTATTTCTTGGAATATTTTTTTTCTGTCTACAAAGCTGGATCCCAAACTAGGCTTAGTATTGATGTGGGTCTTAAAGCTGCTCCTTGGGATGAGAATTGTCAATTTTGTCAATTTTACAAGTTTAATTTATATGAAGCTATATAACCTACTGATCTTAAATAAAATACAAAAATATAAAGAACAATGTTGAAGCACTGAAAAAGACGAAACAAGCTCTATTTCCAAGACGTATACTGTCATGTAAAAAGTTTGTTTACAGCATACCACAATATAGACAGCAAATACTGACGATCTCAGACGACATGATCAAAGTAACAATATAGCTACATCAATAGCTGCCGCCCTTAATTGCTGTGGGAACGGGTAGATCAGGTGGGTTCCCCCGCAGCACCAAATGTCTGCTCAGCGCTGGGCCGACGGCATCAACATGTGGCCCAAAGCTGTAGTAACATTCAAACGTCCTTTAGCAGGTGTTTATGTATACAAAAATTTTGTTTGGGTTACAGTCGGATTCATAAAAATGTGAATAAAAAATATTTTTAAAAATCTAAAAACTCTGAATAAAATAAAATCATGATCTGTGGGATGCACTACTTCATTACAAAATAAAAAACGAAAATTGATGACATCACAAGGAGCTGCTTT
Organism: Flabesymbios commensalis; assembly: GCA_964017125.1. Taxonomy (NCBI): domain Eukaryota; kingdom Metazoa; phylum Annelida; class Polychaeta; order Terebellida; family Flabelligeridae; genus Flabesymbios; species Flabesymbios commensalis. The sequence goes on along the minus strand of OZ024903.1, from coordinate 90,899,496 downwards.
AAGCAGAAGGCTTCACAAATTGAACTGTCATTTAATGATGCCGAACGAAGCCAGGCGATATTTTCTTTGAGGGCCATTACATATTTATTTACAACATGTCCTAGAGACAATTATCATTTAATGAAAGTTCAATTTTAAAATATTTATTTTAAAAATATTCCAGACCACCTCTGCCACTCCCTCCCAGGAGATTTAATGGTAGCCCAAACATAAATGTAATAGTTTTGTGACTAATCGAATTTGTCAGAACTGTAAATATGAAATAAACCATGATAATGTATTACTTTGTGAGTGTAGAGAATTTTACTAACTGCTTCAGAACACATTTTGAAGGCATATCTGCTCAGGTATTATGTATATTTATTATCAAAGCATGTATAACTTAAAACATAGCAGTTGTTTGTATATGGCCTATAACATGATTGTGTAACGAGTTGTCTTGATAATTGTCTATTAAGGCGTTTGAAACACGCTGTTAATTTGCTGTCAACTCGCTACGATTCTCACAATTTTCATTATTATTATTTTCATGCGTGGACTGTGCGCCGTGTATGTGTGACTGGGATAAACCTCGGTCAACGGAAGCACAACGAATTTGGAACGTGTGATCTACTTGTGCTAGCGTTAGACTGGCGCTGGTCTAACGTTCTTCTGGCGTGGAAAAATGCTCACACTTTTTAACATGCAGGAAATGTGCGCAGAGGTTGACGCACACAATAAAAGAATACCGTTCATCCCGCGTTCGCGTAAATTCATCAACGAGTTTTGACGCACGCCTAGCGAATCACAACGCACAAACCAAAATTGTTAATTTTTTTGTGCGCTAGACGTGCGTGATTGTATGTGTGACTGGGATTTTATAAAATATCGTAAACAAAACATTGTAGCACAGGTAAATCATCTCAGCTCACACGAACAATAATATATTGCATAAATCTCGATATAATCCTTGGAGTGAACAGCATAGGGGCAGGGTCTATATGATTCAAGTTATTATGAGTAAAATTATTGTTTCGATCTTCTGTATAATAGTTTTGGTGTGGTTGAATCAATCCTTTTCAAGCTGTACGCAAATTATTGATACTTAAAGCTGCATAACTGTTTTGCTTATTTCGACTGAAATAACCTAAAATGTTCAACACAATCATTAATATATTTTTAAAGGCTTTATAAATGGACAAAATCGATGTAAATGTAGCTGGATTAGATCACTACGCAATACACCATCAAATTATATGGTGTGGTAAACCGGTCCGTCTGTGTACAATATGTACCTAATACTAATATAGGTTAATTGTGGGCCAATATAATGTTACATTAGACCAACATCAAACCCCTTAATAACAAACACCAGACGTTGAGCCGCATTGGTCTAACGCTGGGCCAGAACCGTAGACAATGGCCCCGAATTAGTTTGACATCGGACCAATGCCTCGTGTTGGCTGCGATGCCAAGCTCACACAAACCACCAGTTGGTGTCCTAAGACTAGGTCAGCCGCTATGATAACTCGGCAAGCACGAGTCACTGACCCATTGATTGTTCAATGCTGGTCCAGCTTCTATGACGCTGGTACAACATTGACCCATCAATGGTTGAATGCCTCTTGTTTGCTAGGAACTCAGCTACTGGTACCGTAAAGGCTGCTTTTTTTACAATTATTTTATTTACCGCATTTCGCTATTTATATAACTGTATGTGATGACTAACGATTAAATAAAATAGTCTGATATTTTCGAATAGCATAGTCACTATAGATCGTGCTTCTCTTGTGATTCAAAATTCACTTTAGCATTGCCACTATAAATGCCCGTGAGGTATCAAATAAAAGACTGCGCAAAAAAAGATGATTTACATGATCACTGAATTTGGTGTAATTCGGACTGTAATTTCCCACGGTCGGGGGAGAGCGTCTTAATTGCCGGCTAAAGGCTCAGATGCTGGCCCACACTTAAAAGCACCATACTAAAACAGGGTCCTTTTTTCAATTGAGTGACATTCTCTATACCGGTACCGAAATTAAACATGACATTATATGCAGATATCACTCATATCACACAAAGTAATAACTTCTAGATATGTCTAACTGACATGAGACAATACACTTTGTACTGTGAAATGTATCTATGATCACTTAAAAAATAAGAATAATTTTAAAAGTCTTCCACTCTTTTTTTAATGATGACCGTTATCTACCACTTGGTACTTATAATGTCCTGGTTATACAGACAATGTGTCTTACTCCGCTGTGATCAGGTCTTTGTTTTGGTGGGGCAACAAAATCAAAAAACAACAAACTTAAATCCTTAATAACTCAGTAACCGGAGCAGTAAAATAAAAAAAATAAAACATCATTCTCCATAAATTGATCTTTTGATTAAAATAAGCAAAACAGTTATGCAGCTTTAATTCAGGCGAAATTTGAGTTACAATCTCATACGCATTTTTCAATGTGTACATTTTTTTGACACAATCTATATGCGTTTTGGTATTTTTTACCAAATTCACTTCTGGCTCTCTCTTTCAAAATCCTGGTGGTTTCAATTCCCAAATTTATTTTTCAAAATCTATTTCTTAAATCTGCCATATCACTTTTGGCTTATACTTTGAATTTCAAATATCAAACATGTAAGCTGCATATTTGTGTGTAGATATTGATGGTTAAAAATGTGATGGAGGTGGTCTGCATTAAGGGTTACGAGCACTGAATTTTTTGTAGCTGGATTATTGACATGAATTGATCGATTGGACCGACCAATCAGATACCAATGTAACCATAGTATGTGTAGGGCCCGCGGCTGTCACTTATTGTGAGGCTCACTCCCGTGGAGGGCGCTACTGCATGCATATATGACAACGATGGTCTATAATCATAGGTGATTATAGCGGAGTCAGCCTTCCCATCAGTACACTTCTATGCTAATAAGTGATCATCAGTGAACTACAGTTGAATATTAGAGTATGAATATTAGCAGAATAGATTATTCTGCCATGAACATAACCAACCAAGGGGTGGGATAATGAGTGGATGCTTTTTGGGCTATATTTTTTTTCCAAATTTCAACCATCCCCCCCCCCCCTCAGTGAAAAGCTAGATCCGCCCCTGAATGGTATTCAGGCATGAAATATTGTAAAAAGTACCCGGTTACATTTCACGTCTGGTTACATTATAGGGTTCTACACCACACCAACAGCATTTCATTAATAGCTAAATGTGAGCATCACTTCATAAATGAAGGAAATCAGGACAAGCCGTTGACTCTTTAATTTTATCCTACTCATTAATGCGAATGTGTTCTTTGCAATTATCTGACAAAGATATGACTAATAGATGACACCACCAGTGTTTTACGTTTTTGAATACGAGTTTTGCTTTGACATTAGCCTTTCGTGAACACATTTGCTTACATTTCACCAGAAGTTGAGTTTTTTTTTAAATACTAATCTGGACAAAATTTTGAGTGCTCCATCATCACGTCAGGATGAAATGACCCTGATATGGTGCTCAAATATCCCTAGACAGGATTCAAATTACCTCATCCCTCCCAAACCCCCGCCAGTGTTGCGTCCCCCTCTATATATTTGCTATAAAAACTATTATGTAGTTGGCAATGGTCCAGACAGCTCCCAGCTGACACATTGATCCAGGGTTGTTTTAATGTTTGGACGGCGGGCCAACATTAAAACAACACTGGGTCAATGCCTCGTGTTTGCTGGGAGTGTACTTCTTGTTAATTAGCAAATACAATTCAATTCAATTCGTTTACTATACTGACAAGTATTGAACACAACAAAAACAAAATAATATATTAAGTTTGAATTCAGTACCCAGCCCATTAGTCAGTTTATATTATAATGATACATAAAAATGAGGTGTCAAATCGAGGGGTGAAAATGCGAGCATGTCAATGTACAAAGGTGATGCTTCAGCGAACACACCCACCAAGCCACGGTCCAACGTCTACGCTGTCAGACCGTCTCTCAGCCAGCACCGGCGCAACACTGCTTCATTGCTGGACCAACGTCTCAAGCAGGAGAATAGAAAATACCACCGATTCGGAATACAATATACTATAAACATCTATGAGCCATTACCTGCTGCACTGCTTTAATGCTGGACCAACGTCTCAAGCAGGGGTATAGAAAATACCACCGATTCGGAATACAATATACTATAAACATCTATGAGCCATTACCGGCTGCACCTATTACACAAAAATATTTTATATAAATTATTTCCATATCCAAACGTGAAGTAGTGTGTCAACGTACCTAGTACACAGAGGGCTTTATATAAAATTATCTAACCAATAACAGTGTAAATCATATTTAACAAGAAATTTCGGTAGACGGCGTTAAAGTCGCATTGGCGTTATCAGGTGGTTATGCTAGCTGTGTAGCAGTTTTCAGATGTAGGCTTTCTCATTTATTCAAAAAATCTCATAGATAAACATACTTTACATTTATAGTACTATACTGTTTATACAATAACAAAAAAATACAATAAGAAAACAATGTGATTGCCATTTTATTATTCTAAGATCATTACAGTCTAATATCAAATAATAATATATGTGTTTATGAACCATATCTTCTTTACACAAATTCTAAATAGTGGGAGACTGGATAAGCGCAATCACTTGAAAATAAAAATAACCTGAAAACATAACCATATACACCGGATACTAGTATAGTATTTGCATCACAAATGCACCATCAAATAATAAATAATATCAATGTTTGCTTTACTTGTAATATCATGAATATTACCTGTTTTCAACATTCCATGTTGAGATCAATAAACCTTTTACACATACATGGCAATGCATTGTACACTTTTTATTATCACAACTTCTATTTCCCTAATATAGAGTGTATATAAAACTATAAAGGTATGTAAGTCCTTCAAGCATATGAACGACCTATGCTTGACCCCTCGAGGTGGAGGATGCTTAATTAGCCAAATGATTTTTTTATATTGGAATGTATACTATTTAAAATAATCATTTATTACAATTTATTATAATAATAATAATAAATTATTATGTGCTGCATTAGAATTTTTCATACATTTGAAGAGCGTGATTTGAAGCTGACGTTACTGACCCAATATAGGTTAGTTTAAAATGACTAAAAAAAGAACTTGTAATCATTTTAAATTGTTGTTTTATATTAGGATCTGCACCCATTTGCATAAAAAGCTATTCAAAATACACTCCCGCGCGTCAAAGGATCTGATCCAGGAAACACGAGACATTCAGCAAATGTAGCATCAATGTTGGCCCCTCGTCAACGGCACAAAATTGAGCCTTGAGTTGGTCAATATCCCGACTTTTAGCTAGGAATAAGGTTAATAATCCCCACACTATCAAATGCTGTTGTTTCATCTCTTAATCAGCATTCCCCCGTTCAAAAGGATTAAGAGTCACATTTTGCTGCCGTGAATTTGGTAAAGTGATAATTAAATAGCCCCACACTATAAAACTTTTTTTTTTCAAATTTAAATTTATTGGAACCGCATTTTTTAAAGCCTATTTTCTCCATTTTGTCCAGAATATGTTCCATGTTTTCTGTTGTAATCGTATCCGGTATTTCCAACAGTAACTGCTTAACATTCTTCATATAGGCATCCTCCGCTAACCTATCGATTCCTGTCATTGTTGACGATATGTCATGGAAATCCACTCTTAGTAAATCAATAACAATCTGGAGGAAAATAAGCCAAACAGATTTGTACATGTGTCATTACAGGATATTCTTACAAAAATATTATCCAACCAAGTTGTCCAACCACCTCATATTTTATTAGTTACTGTTATATTTAAATTACACTTAGTTCCTCATAATAAACTTGATAAAGTGGTGTGAATTATCTGCTGACAAACACAAAATATATAATACGTGGGGACGCTTGGGTGAGTTGTGCCACGTTTTACATCTTGACGCGGTCTGCTTCACCTATTTGTCATATTATAGTGTTTCATCTCTCTTTGAAATACACAGATCAAAAGTATGGAAACTATTTCTGTTGAATTGCAGAATGTTGCATAATAGTGTTTTTTACAACACGTAACAACTATTTTTTTCATTCTGATGGTATTTTTTTAGTAGAATTCACTAGACTGATGCTGTAAATAGCCTTCGTGAACGACGAGCATGATGATATGCACTTCATATGCTATGCATTGTTTTATGTTAAGGTTGGACTTTTACAGTTTTCTTCATTGAATACATTTTTAGGGAGCAAATCATCAGTAATACTATAGAATTTCAAGTCACTTTTTATCAGAAATTGTAAAGTGATATTGGTAAATAGTATGGTAACTGTTCCACGTTTTTCAATACAGTGGGGTGCAAGGGGGCTTCTTCTATTTGTAATTCACTGCCTGATCTAAGACTTTGCTAGCGCAGTTGATTCACAGTTGAGAACGTCTTTTTATGTGGATGGCATAATCAAAAATATATAACAATAAATAAGTAAAAGATCGGCTGACATTGATGAGTTGTCAAAATTGTCAGTGGACGGTATATTCCACAAAATATAAATAACAAAATCAGAAAATTGACATTGACCACTGTTGACAAGTTTAAACAAAATTGTTAGTGAGCTCAAAATATATGTCATTGTTTTGATATGAATCGCCCGTACTTATTTTTTGAACAGCTAGAAAACAGCCTTGGGTAATTGATTGCCTTTTCGAACAGGTCAAATTAACGTGGCAAGGCCGTCAAACAACCATCACCAAATTCCGGTTAATATTTACATGTTGCAAAAATCGACTACAGAGATAAGGGAGCAGAGGGATTGAAAATAATAATTTATATTGTATGAATAAGTTAGCCACTTACCTGTTTGGTTTGGTGGCAGCCATGATTACAGACAGGTTACCGTGTGCTATAATAAGTTAGTCATGTACCTGTTTGGGCTAAGTGGCAGCCATGAATACAGACAGCTCACTGTGTGCTATAATAAGTTAGTCACGTACCTGTTTGAACTAAGTGGCAGCCATGATTACAGACAGCTTCACTGTGTGCTATAATAAGTTAGTCACGTACCTGGTTAGACTTAGTGGCAGCCATGATTACAGACAGCGTCACTGTGGGCTATATTAAGTTAGTCACGTACCTGTTTGGACTGAGTGGCAGCCATGATTACAGACAGGTCACTGTGCGCTATAATAAGTTAGTTACGTACCTGTTTGGACTTAGTGGCAGCCATGATTACAGACATGGCACTGTGTGCTATAATAAGTTAGTCACGTACCTGGTTAGACTTAGTGGCAGCCATGATTACAGACAGCGTCACTGTGGGCTATATTAAGTTAGTCACGTACCTGTTTGGACTGAGTGGCAGCCATGATTACAGACATGTCACTGTGTGCTATAATAAGTTAGTCACGTACCTGTTTGGACCTAGTGGCAGCCATGATTACAGACATGTCACTGTGTGCTACAATAAGTTAGTCACGTACCTGTTTGGACTTAGTGGTAGCCATGATTACAGACAGGTCACTGTGTGCCATAAATCCTCCTTCGTGAAGTGTAATCTTCGGTGAACGCTTGTATGTTAGAATATGAGACCTGAATCATGATATAATCCACATAATTATATACATATATTTAAATTTTACAAGTAATTTATTTTATTTATGCAAATCGTTGACGCAAAAGCCAGCGATAAATTTCGTAGCAAAGTGTTAATAAATATTTTGTAACAAATTGTTAACAATGCTAAGAATAACCAGCTAAACAACAAGCTAAGTCGTCTCATGTTTATTACTCATTTTGATGTAAACCGAAGAAACAATAATTTCGATGAGTCAATTGTACAGAAGCAGTGATAAGGAATGCGAAAATTAGCTTGAGGCCATTTCATTTGTTGTATTGAATTAAAAAATGTTTGTGTACAATATGTTTTACTCTTAAGAGGGTTAAGTATTAGCCTGCCGAAATGGAAATACCGGGCGTTGTTTTTTTAATAAAAAAATATTGTGTAATTTTTTTTCTCTTAAGAGGGTTAAATATAAGCCTGTCGAAATGGTAATACCACCCGTCGTTTGTCAGGAAACTAGAATTACACTTCTAAGACTAATAGCTTACCGGTCTAAGAACGAATGTATTTCACAGTTAGGAAGCAACGAAGAGAAAATGTCATCAAATTCAAAGTTGTACAAATAGCTGCAATATTAACAGAGCATAAATAAAATATATTTTTATGTTTCTATTTGGCTATGTTTTAGATTGTATCGGTCATATTTAAACTCTTATATCCAGGTATTTCTCCACCTTCATCACCTTTGAGATGTGAATTACTTTCTCAATTCCCACCTCTGTGTAATATGACCTCATTTTCATAATAGATATACTAAGAAGTAAAATATACCAAATAAAAGTAAAAAAAGAAGCATGATGTGAGACAAGCAGAGACCAGCCTTGTTTTTCAACATGGCGGTGAATGAGAGCGATCTCGACCCTAAAGGGCTGAAAAATGTCCGTAACATTTTAATGACGTTGCGGAAAATAAGCTGAGCATGCGATCACGTAGCTGAAATATTACTGATTCTAAATTCTGAAAACTTTTTCGGCCATTGGATCTTAGGGTCATGATGCATCATCATTTCATCATCATTGCCATCATTACGTCATGAACATCATCAGGTGAGACAAGCTGGGACCAGGGGCCCATCACACTAAGAGTCCTAAAATTAGGATTATATTACCTTACTCTTAATTGCATTAGAAAAGTTAAGATTTATCTCAACTTTTCTAATAAAAACAAGAGAAATGTAAGACACTCTTCATTTTAGGAAGTTTAGTGGGATAGGCCCTGCATTGTGGAGCATGTAGGCCTACATAGCAGCTCATGGTGAGACTATGATGTATGATTAGTCGAGAAAAGCTTTTATCAGCATTGTGCAGCATGTAAACGCCACCCCATAGCCAGGCTATTATGCATAATTAGGTGAGTCAGCATGACGAGTGTGTAAAGTATAGTTCACGACCCCCACAAAAGCTAAATTATTTCAGCAGCAATATTGCATATAAATGACAAATAATCAACAAAGCCCTGTGTTTCGTATTTCACTTACTAATCCTGTAGGGAAATGAAAAGGCAGGGTTTGTCAGTGAAATATTCCAGTTCACACAGCGATACTTTATCAAACTTTCTAGTTTCCACCGTCGCCAAGGATCTGAAACGAAAAACAAGTAAGTAAGTAAGTAAGTGAGTGAGTGAGTGAGTGAGTGAGTGAGTGAGTGAGTGAGTGAGTGAGTGAGTGAGTGAGTGAGTGAGTGAGTGAGTGAGTGAGTGAGTGAGTGAGTGAGTGAGTGAGTGAGTGAGTGAGTGAGTGAGTGAGTGAGTGAGTGAGTGGGTGGGTGGGTGGGTTGTTTGGGTAGGTGGGTGGGTGGGAGTGAGTGAGTGAGTGAGTGAGTGAGTGAGTGAGTGTAAGTTAGTAAGTAGGTAATTAAGTAAGTAAATAAGTAAGTAAGTAAGTAAGTAAGTAAGTAATGACATTTACGGTATTATTGGGCGAGATAGGAATGTCCTCCCCGGTATGATTGACATGTTTCTGAAAAACCTCTGCGGTATGAATGGGAGAAACCTCAACGACAACCATGGTATGACTGGAAAAGATCTGAATGACCTGCACAGTATGATTGGGAGAGTTCTGAATGACCTTTACGACATGATTGGAATAGTGCTGAATGGCCCCCATGGTATGATTGAGAGCGTTTTGAACAACATCTAAGGTATGAATACGATTTCTGAATGACCTCTTAGGTATAATTGAAAATATTGTTATGACCTTAATACTGTAAATACAGAGGGAGTACTAAATGACTTTCATGTTATACATGATTGAGAGGGTTTGAAATGACATCCACGAATAGATTAAATTATTATATTTTAGTAACTTACTGGTTCAGGTCATTCTTCTTAGTTTCCATAGGAAATGCTTTGTTCACACCTCTGCAAAATTATAAATTAGAAATAACTTTAGGAGTTAAAACAATCAACTTTGCAAAATATAATAGGCCTACGACATAATGAAACATATTAGTATAGAAACATTTCTTACAATTACAACTTCACTAACTGAAAATGTTACGTGCATAGATCACCCCGTAGCATGTAGTGTACCCATGTACCCTTCGCCTGATACTCCGTGAGGAGGACTGCGAAGTTCAACCATTAAAGTTAAAGTGTTATGTATGCCATTCAATAGGTGACGCATATGTCACTTTACCTTCCAGAGGACGATATACTAATCTAAATGGAAGGTTGAAAACCAACTACCCGTTAAAAGGTACCACTCACACCAATCGGGTATTAACGTAGTAGAGCTCCATACATTGTGTGATACGGAAAGGTGAATGGGGTTCTTGACGCTTAGCAGTCCATCCATTTTCGTGAAAATTCCAACGTTCGAATCCTTGTTCATTGAGATGAAGGAGTATTTTATGATAGTCTACAGAGTGTCTTGTCCAATTGCTTAGAAGTTTCTCAGGGGATATGTGTATCTCAAACCCGATCTGCTTCACATTTCGTAGCACATTCGTTGAATACATGTTTGGTAAGGCTAACCATTCTGAACCCTCAATGTCAAACTTCAAATAATCAATCACCCTCTGCAATAAAATTATAATTGGTCGAGCTGCTTCATTGATTGTAAGAATTAGTCATTACTCTGGAAGAGCAAAAGTGAACCAATTAATGAACATGATGGATAAAATCGAAAGAAGAACTACAGATGAGCATGCCGTCTAGAATCTATTGTGCTCATAGGCTGGAACGTTATTTTATCAGTTAAAGAACCGTATGCCTGACATCGAAGTCACATACAGGAACAAGAAGCCTACGTTTTTCATCAGTGCACTGTTTGCCTGGAAGGTTTTCGAAAAGACGTTTGGATTATAATGCATCGAGGTTGGCACACTGAACTTTGACCTTCAACTGGGATCCTTCCAGTTCATGAACACAATAAATTTTAAAGACCATCAGGTCACTTAATAACTATTATGTAACACTTCAATGAGTTAATATGAAGACATGCTATATATTTATCATGCATTTGATTATATATATATATATATATATATATATGTATATATCAGGCTGTATATTCTACACTTTAGTTTATGTTCTTGTAATAACATACTGACGTCTAAATGCCGATTTTCACGTAGTATTGACGAGAATGACTTCATTGTCCAATTCTTGGAATTTACGTTATCTTCATAACCAAGGCCAACAGGACTGAACCATACTCTGTCACTATGCTGATGGGGCGAAAGTCCAATACTACAAAACAACCATGTGAATTTGTACCCTATATGCTATAAAGATAACCATATAAAAATAAAAACCAGGACTCGTACATGCCGCTTATGAAATGTATGACTCTTTACATCTAATGATACAAAAAAGGGGAAACTGTAGTTTGTAGCTGTAATTGTAGATTGCTTCACGGCTTGCATAATGTTTTAACAGTGCATTTTCTCTTAGGGGGCAAACCACCTTATCATGATTATAGTAGAGCTACGGTAAGGTAACATCTTTTGTCATTTGTCCCATACTACAAAAAAAAGTTATAAGCATTAAAAGTAAAAACAACGGTAGTATTAAAGGTTCCATCTGCTAGCAACAAAATACAATATACGACTCTTTAGCAAAAACGGAGCCAAAAGGAAAGATGTAATTTAGAAGCTAATATATCTCAGGTGATTTGTTTCCCCTTTGCTCCCTTTTAATGGGACTTTATGTTTCAGATGCTGTATACAGACCTGTTGTATTTACGGCACTGGAAATGTATAGTTACACATTACCATTTGTAATTGTTAGATTGTTCTAAAGCCACCTCGATCCCCACGACGCACATCCATCAACTCAGGAGTCCCTCGACTCACTATTTATACAAATATTGGATGTGATGAATGGTGATAAATGTAAACGCTCTATTAGGTTCAGGTTTATTCAGGAAAAAATGGCACATAACATTGCTCTTTAAGCAACTGGTTGTTTGAAAGTATCCCTGCATGTCAGAAAAAACATGTATTTCGTTCATGCCAGAAACATTACGTGTGGCAAAATATAAATCACGTCAAACAAAATCTTTAAGTAATCTTGAACATTTTTTTAAGTGGTAAAAGCGGAATTGTCACTTATAATTCTGACTAAGATAAGCTAAATGCAATGGTTAAATCAGCCTGCTTGGAAAGTCGGTGATCGCGGGCTCGTCCCTCGCTCTGACAAAGAAACAAAATGTTTCTTCCCCGTGCACTCGTAGCGATTCAGTATTGTGGAGAGCCTCTGTGACCGAGAGGTAGCGTGCTCGTCCTCAAACTTAGCCATCACCAGCTGGTTCTCCCGGCCAGTTTAGCCGATATGTACCCAAAATGTAGTGTACAACTCCATTTATTCATGTATTCATTTATTCATTCCCTCATTCATTCATTCATTCATTCATTCATTCATTCATTCATTCATTCATTCATTCATTCATTCATTCATTCATTCATTCATTCATTCATTCATTCGTTCGTTCGTTCGTTCGTTCGTTCGTTCGTTCGTTCGTTCGTTCGTTCGCAACAAGTGACACATACATGCACACGTGATATACATGCAAACAGTGACATAATTATGTTTTTAATTAAATTGACTTAGTTTTTTTTAAATAACTGCATTATGTGTCAATTTTAAGTGATTGCGATGCAAAATGTAACATTTTTTGTGTTTTAATGATTTTACGTCTACTCTAATTCTCATTCACCTTGGATCATAGGAATACACATCACAGCCGTATTTCTTCGCCATATGTTCATCGAATGACCAGTCATTTAAAATTCTGTAGTTCAAGACAAAAAAATATTATAATATATAGATATGTTGTATATACTCAACAGATTGACAAATCGACTGCTGCAAAAAAATTAGGTAGGATTAAAAACTTAAATAACAAACAAACAAACAAACAAACAAACAAACAAACAAACAAACAAACAAACAAACAAACAAACAAACAAACAAACAAACAAACAAACAAACAAACATACAAACAAACAAACAAACAAACAAACAAACAAACAAACAAACAAACAAACAAACAAACAAACAAACAAACAAACAAACAAACAAAAAAACAAACAAACAAACAAACAAACAAACAAACAAACAAACAAACAATCAAACAAACAAACAAACGGGCAGACGGACATTTATCAATATCTGTGAAATTTCAAACTGTTTTCATATTTATGTTTGCCCTTTTTAATACATATTTTTTTATTTTTTATTGCGTGAATGCGCAGCACAAAATTTTTAAAACTTTTGCAGTTCTAGTCTATGGACATGTTTACATCTTATGGTCATGTTAATAAGCTAAAATAAAATAACCGATTTTTTGATGATTTTAGACCTGGGCATGTCCTTTTAACTTGGACTTCGCTATCCCATACGTGTTGAATATTACAAATAAATATTAACTGCTCATTTAATTTGGTATGAGTTTGCTTGGAGCATTTTGGTCTTGCATTGCAAAAAAGTAATCAAAAACAAAAGAACAACTTTATTCATGGCTAAACAATTAAATCGTCAAATTGAAAAACATTTTAAAAAAATTATGTAATAAGTACACTAGAAAGATGATCGTGAGCTCTATGGATATATATTTACACATACATGTAGAATACATACATGTGTTCAAATATTCTTTACAACATATTTTTTTCGTTAATTGTTATTAATCTAAAATGGCCGCCACTTATACTAGGTGAAATCTAAAAATAACTATATTTCGTTATATAATTACACTAAAAGATTATCTTAAGCTCCACGGAAAGGCATTTGTACATAGAATGCGATACATTGAGATAAATTGTATGTTGCTAGGCAATCCCAATCCAGTAGAATGTCACTTTGACACCGCAAAGTACATGTAGATGGTCGACAATAACTTCCAAGAAAATGATGCTAAATATTTATTGTTGGCTATTCAGCTAGATCTACCTTGTTGATGTTTGTGTCCATACATAAGTTGTAAGCCAAGTAAATTGTTGAAGGCTACTCAAATATATTTAGCAAATATAATAAAGGGTAACGTAGCAATTTTATGAGAGCATCCAATTATGATATGGATGACATTTGACCGTGAGAAATAGTCCGTTGTTCATATCGTCATATCGTTACCCCTACAGTTGATAAACATAGTAAATAGTAAGTTAGCAGATGACAATATGTCGCTGACGAGGTGAAAATTGGTGATGAGATAAGCAAAACCTCCATCAATCATTAATCTATCATAGGGATAATTAGGATCATTGCTTGAGTTTGAGATTTGTGCAGTTCCCTCTTCTTCACTTGCATTTTGAAAGGGAATAAGGCAAATACTATATAAAAAATGCCAAGCATATGAACCGTGATCTGTACTCAGATGAAGTGATTACAGATACGGAATAATTGATGTATCACATTTTCTGATGCGTGGTGGCAGCCGTAAATCTTCACAGTAGCCACAAGTATGGTAACCAGATTAAATCACTTCTGGGGAATTTCAATAATAAAATCAATATGACAATGCTTTTGCTAAGAGCAATGAGCTGTCCTGCAGAAAACGGAGATGTCATCATAACCAAAATCACGATCACGTCTTTTACAACAGAGATATTATTGCATGAAGCAACTGCATATAATTTAAGCCTAAAAGTGGAATTCAACGCTTGGGAAGGCGTTGACTGCCACTGATAAATACCTGTTCTAACACATGGTTCAAGCAAAATATCAAGCATTATTAGCGTATGAGCCGAATGCCCTATGTATTAGTAAGTTTGTTTGCTCAACAAAGTCCGAACTCCAGGAATGCCACAATCATTAAATGATTTACTCTACTAGTTAATGTTTTTGTGCATATTGGACACAAAGGATGTAATTAAAATATTTAGGGTGGCTGTATGATCGTGTTGATATCACGCACTGGTCAACATAATCATTGTACCAGAATTAATTGACATATTTGATGAAGAGAATGTCATCAGTACATAACATTTTTGACCAATAAATGATTTAGTACTCAATATTTCTTACACACAGAGATGCATGGTATAATTATTATAAGAACAGTATAAGATGACATAGTATCAACAAATCGACTTGATGAGGTGGCGAGTGCGACTATCTGTCAAAAACGGCAATATCAAACTGAGAACAAACTGAGCAGCGACGCGTATAGGAGATATAAAGAGTGCGAGATGGGCTGATGAGTATGAGTACGATAATGCAATCATCTGTTGTAATTATGGGAATAGTCAAGATGTTTTATATATAATAGATGAAGATAATGTTAGGCAATTCTTTGAATGATGAACTCGGCATAGACAATAAATATGTTTTGCATAGATGGAGGTGATATATTCTACGAAGAAGATTCATCATTCATGGCTGAACACGCCACATATTTTTAAAGCACCATTTTCTTGGGAAGTACGGTGGGCCATTTATTCTGCGTAGTTATTCTTCAGAGCCATCCGACCAATTTAAAAGCTACATTGAATTTTAAAATGGGTTTCATCGTCAATTTGTTTGCCAAAATGTCGATTTGTTTTACTTCTAAGACATATATACGAAGAAGAGGTCGGTAAAAGTGACTTACCCAAAAGAGTAGACAAGACAGCTTGATCGAGGTTTATACACACCATCTAAGCAGACATCCCAGCCTCCATCACCCATGCGACCAGCTCTGTCATAATGCGCACAATCAAATTCCACTTCTGTCACAAAACTGAAAAGAAACAGGTGCAGTGAAATCAAATTCACTGGTAGGGCCTAATGCTATCGGCCTCTGCTGCATATTTTTTGATTTTTTTCAAAAAGCAATTTACTGTTATTCGAATCACATCACTATCTAGACTGAGCAAAACATTCTTTCACCACAGTAAGAATGTTTTCATTTTAAATGGTTCTTTGACAAACACAGAAAAGGTATTAAGCACTTGAATTTTTGCTTTGTCCTATAAATTTATGATTAACCGATATGCAAATAATGTGAAAAAAATATATATAATTGGATGTTAATGTTTGTCATTCAACGTCGAAAAAAAGTCAGTGTGATCTCTCATATATCGACATCACTGTAATCCATGTGAGAAACTACGGCTGGATATTGAATATGGATAGGTTTTAACAGGATTCTATGACAACTTCCACCAACAAATGTATAGTATAATAATGCATATCCTCCAGATGTGCAAATGGTATACTGCCTAGCTAGGCCGATTGAGCTACAGGGACCATACGTGCAACCCCCACCCTTACAATTCACCCACCCCAACTTTTTGTTAAACCTTTATATGTCCAAAACATGAAATGGGATGTTAACAGCAGAAAAATAGGGAGGAATTTCATATTTTGACCGTATATATGGTGGTGCCCCCGATCTGTATAAAATTAGGGATAGGGTTACGTAAACGTCTGTCGTTGATGTTTTGATTAACCAATGTGCATTGGTAATACAACATATTACAGATAATTAAACTCCCGCTCTAATGATATATCATAAATAGCATTGGAGTAAATAGGCGTCTCTCCACGTGCGCTCAAACACGATTTTTATTATAAAATAATTAAGACGAACAACAAAACAAACTAGTCAACATGGTCAAAGGAAACGACATAACAATGTGTAATTATTGGACATATCTATATATGGCCTATGCTTCCAAATGAGTATTATTTATACAAATGTCGTCTTTTTAATGAAAGAATGTTGCAACCTTTCGGGTTTAATAGCCTGGGCTGAAATCTGAACATGCAACATTTTCACTCCATTTTAGTATATACTTTTTTATCCACTTGTTTTCACATAATTTGTGTCTGCTGAATTCGAATCTGTCGGTAAAATACACATCTGGGTTCAGAAAACAAAAGTCAAATATAGATATGGCCAATAATGATCTGTTATGAGGTCGTTCCCATTGGCCATGTTGACTAGTTTGTTTTGTTGTAGATTTTAATTATTTTGTAATAAAAAAATATTTCAACATAATGTGTGGAGAACTATCAAATCCACTGCATCATACAATAATCATTAGTACGCAAATTTAATAAAACAATGTATGGCATATTGCATACATGTGCAGATTGCTAAATTAGAAAAGCAGCGACAGACTTTTGACTAACCCTACCCCATAAATTTAGACAGGTTTGGAGTTACCCTCATATACGCGTTCTAAATATAAAGTTTATTCCTTATTTTTTTTGCTGTCAACATCGCATTTTGTGTTTTGGACATATCAATGTTTAAGAAACAGTTGGTGAGGATGAGTTGTGGGTAGGGGGTGGTACACGTAGGGTGCATGCCCATAACCTAAGTGTTGTAGTAGCGGTGTATACAGCTGCATAATGAACATAACCGTCATTGTAACACTAGATAGAACAAGGACACTATAATGTCCTTGGATAAAGTGTCCACAAAAAAATTGAAGTGAAGTGGTAGCATGCCTCCTATGATCTGTTACAGTATTTCTGATAAGCCTATTGTTATGGCTGATGAAGTCTATTATGGTGTAAGTAGCTGGAGTGTGTGGTTGCGAGACAATTCTCTGAACTGATTTGGAAGTACTGTTATAGCCCACAAACACTGTGCTCTGTGACATATGATCACTTTCTTACACGTTTTGTCGGTACTAGATCATGGCAAGATAATTGTACCTGAATTCTCTTCTGAGCTCGGGTCTCGCCCCTGAGCTCGGTCCTTCGTATATGAGATCGCTTGTCTGGGGATTCACACACTATAGAAGTATTTTTGATTGACATAATACAATTTAGCCACACTTGCCTGTATCAATAAGCACACAATTCAACATGCAATGGAGGGAAATTGACAGGTACCTGTAGCAGGCTCCAATCAAATAATTTCTGATGTTAGCTACTAATCACTGATTGTCTTGTTATTACATTTATTTTTAATTACATCTTGTTATTACTCCCTCACTCACTCACTCACTCACTCACTCACTCACTCACCACTCACTCACTCACTCACTCACTCACTCACTCACTCACTCACTCACTCACTCACTCACTCACTCACTCACTCACTCACTCACTCACTCACTCACTCATTCATTCATTCATTCATTCATTCATTCATTCATTCATACTTACTTGTAAAATTGTTGCGGATTCTCCACTTTTGACACATCTTTTGATTTTGATTTCAATATATTGGAGCGTAGCTTTCCAATGTTTGTCAGAGCTGTCTGTGATTTGCCAAGCGTAATATTTGGATTTAGTGTCTAGAACAAAACACATTATATACCAAAGCGCGCTCAATAAATCGATTCATAGAAAACATAAATTGCAGTCGCGCAAATGTAACGTTCCCATAGGCATTACATATATGAAGAACTCAATTGAAAAGAAGGACTAAAATTGCATTTATGTAGATAATTTTTTCCCGGATGAAGGGAAACTTTGTTGATACATTTGTATTTTTAAGAGTATTTACAATAATTGAAAGCGGGTTCCGCTATCCACGCCTCCGGCAGTTCATTGACCTAGCATAAGTAAGGATAGCTAACGCTAAACAGTTTCACTTGGGTGGCTGTTGCAGATCGACTGACTTCTCACAATTACCATTGTTACCAATAGCCATCATAGCTAGAGCAGTTTTGTATTGACTGCTGAGGTTTCAATATCAATTTCGCTCAGATTTTCATGGGACACTTAAACAAGTAGTGTACAAATAACGACGCCTTTCTCTCATCCAGCACTAATAGTCTGTGGGATGAATGATCAAAAGTAATTTTCCGTTGAACTTTACTCATAATTAGGTTTCTTGGTACCAGAACAAAGATAAATATCGTAGCTAAAAATCTAGAGGGAGTGCCTTAATCTAAATGATTCTAAAATGGTAAACCGGGGCAAAATGTTTGCCATTACCGAAAATTATATTGTGAATCCTATATCGGCCATTATCAGTGAAATATGGACAAATGACGTGTCTATTCACAGGTTTTGATTGTCAAATAACTTTATAAACCGGTTTTGAGAGGGTACCTTTAACACAATTGTCCAAAAATGGTAAACTGGGACAAAATGACCCGCCATTAACGAAAATTATATTTTGTGTCATATCTCGGTCGATATTACAGATATCTGCACATATGAGCTGTCTATACCCATATTTTGGTGGCTAAATATCATTTTAAAGCCAGTTATAGATTGATCAGGTGACTGCTTGCTGCCATTACCTAATGTTCCGTGTTGTTTGGTTGTCAAATATTTAGTAGCAGCCGCCGTTTAGTTGATCTGCCAAGGAAGTATATTATTCAACATGAGGACAGTGGAATATTTTGTCTGGCTTTCACTGGCAAAACGTGGCGTAAAGCACCATTTGTACATGCCCATTAATGTACCTTTTCAATCTGATATGGCCACATTCCGCCAGGGAACAAGATCTCACCTACTGACATGTCTCAATCCCTAAATGTTAGTTTGAACGGAGAAAAATATTTGATGGACTTTTTTTATCTTATCATGTACGGTAGGCCAATGTCGACCTTAGAAGATTGTGCAAAAATAAAGTTAACAGAGTAGATGGCTTATATATCTATATGTACCAAACAATATTACAATATTTCAAGGGACAGGAGGTATAGTGGGATAATTGTGAAAATCAGCTAAAATTCCACAAAGTCTCCTAACAAAAGAAGATATTTTGCCAAAATTGTAATTACTCAAACTGAATCTACATGATTCAGTTTTATCAAAATATACATGCTAAACCATGGACCAATTGTCACAAAAAATAAGCAAAAAAATTAAGTGGGCAAGCTTACAGCAACTACATCTGCATTCAAGTAGGGACATGGTGTGTGGTCTACCCACCTTACTTTTATCTGAGGACGTCATAACATATCATGTTTGAAAAGAATAAACACGTGTCTGTAATGCCCATTCATCTTCGTGTTCCATAAAGTATATGAAGCAATTGATTGTGCGAGCCCACACTTCAGGGAGCAATCACCAAGTCAAGTAATCTGAAGTGAATAATACACTGGACAACAATACCAACCGGTTGTCGACCAAAATAATATTATCATATATCCTTTCCACTGCCGGGTAGATATACCACAGCTATGCCACAGCGTATCAAAACGTATCCAAAAATCGGCCATCTCACAAACACTATGATATACCGCACTCATACCAGAGCGTTGTAGTCCGTATCCAAAAAGTGGCCTTCTCTCACGCATACCGTAAAAATCCGTAATTTATCTCAAAATCTCTCTTATTCATGTATAGAGCACGGCGGCTATTACGTCTTTTTCCGCTACGGCAGACGTGCGAGGTGAGATATAACGATTTGTTACGTTATAGTCAGGGTGCCACCCGGGTATACCCTGCTTGGAATGATAACGTTTTTTTATGCTGGATTTCGCATCATTAGCCCCTCTAAAATGAAAATCAGGCGGATAGCAAGCGAAAATTCTTGAGCTAACCGAGAAATCCAAGATGGCCTCCAAGATGGCCTCCAAGATGGCCACAACATATGATAAAACCTAACTTTTGAACTATTCACCTCAGAATGTCATGTATTACCACTTTTCCGATAGTAATGCACACCAGCAGGCCATTTCTGGCATTTAATTTGTAATTAGAGTGCACAAATTCAAGATGGCCGCCAAAATGACCGCCATTTCACAGAAAACGTCAATTTCAACTGGAATGTCAAGTGACACCACTTTTTAGTAGCTATTTACATGGTTTGTATTAAGAATTACGGTGGATTTTACATCATTAGGACCTCCATGATAATTATCACAGCGGATAGCAAGCGACTATTCTAGACCTAACTGAGAAATCCAAGATGGCCGCCAAGATGGCTGCCAATATGGGCGCTACCGCATGATAAAACCTAACTTTTGAACCATTTGACGCAGAATAACAAGTAATACCACTTTTCTTATAGTAATGCACACTAGCAATCCATGTATAGCATTTATTTTGTCATTACAGTTCACAGATAGAAGATGGACACCAAAATGCATTCCTCAGATTTGTTTGGCCTACGCAAGGTCAATAACAATATAATGTTAAATCACAATAACGTTATTGAGATAAGAATTTTAGCAACCAATGGACGAAATTCTATACCATAAAGGGAACAGGTTACATAATATGCTTGACACTAATAACAAAATATTAATCCAGTTCATGGGACAGCCATGATGTGTTTTTGTAACCCTCCTCTCCTTTGTAGTTGCATAATGGGGTGCACCGCAGGGCTGTGACTCATCCAGCCAGCCGTCCAGCCGTCTTTTTGGACGGCCAGTTTTCCTGTTGGGCAACTTTGGACGGGACAGCCAAAGTTTGAAAACCGCCAAAAAGACGGCAAATATTTCGTTACAATCCCCTGGGCTTGAGAAACGAAGTCTACAGGAATGTGATCCGCTGCAATGTAAATATTATGGTTCAGTGAAGCAAAGCTATCCAACTACTTTTCTATGTAAACGTGGCTATATCATGTATATATACACTTATTATGGCTCAATAAGCCTTGATAAAGATGACTAAAGACTAGGTGTGACATAATAAGTAGAAATAAAATATAAAGTGACCCTTTGTTTTTGCAAGAATTCCTTATCATATGGATGAGAAAATATCGTGGTTCAGGAGGGGTAATATTTGATACCCCAAGAAACGAACAAATGTTGCACAAACACTCACGAATGACTTGCAAGCAATGTCTGGGGGCTTGTGTGTTACTCTAGATGACACACATGTATGCAAGGAGGAGGATAATATTTGGCATGCAGTTACATACTGCTGATAGAACTTCAATGGTATAGTTACTAGTGCAGGCACTGCTATTTGACACCCGGTCTCTGACGTGGGATGAATTGATTCTCTCTCAGATATTGTGCGAAAGGCCAAAGTGTTTCAGTATGAAATTACATTGCGAAACTGCGACCATCTAGGCATGTCTGCGGGTAATTTCCTAGATATGCTCAAATCCCCTTATCATGCTTATATGGTGAGTGAAGGAAAACACTCTCAATATCCCACCATGCCCTATCACCTACAAATGAACATTTGCGCTGAAAAGGGACATTAAGCGATATTCTACTACTACTACCTACTAGAAAAGTTAACAAGAGAGGATCGAGGTAGCGCGGAATAATTTTAAAGTGTACTGTGCATGAGCAATGGACAACTATAGCACTTTCACAGTAGGCCTACGTGGCCTGAAAGTTTTCATAATAGATCGTCAAAGCGCATTGTGACATTTGCTTGTCGTAAAATATACATGTATATATATATACATATCTATAATATCTCCTAAATACAGGTCTTTATTTCTGACTAAAAAAAACATCACTCTAGCATATATTGCTTCTTGGTCCAAGACTAAACGTTCTCCTAAGAGAATATATTCTCTCTAATCAGCTGGCCGCCTATCCGCCATCTATGCTTTATACGGCAACTGGAAAATCCAATCTCAATAAGAAATTTCAAGTGGAGGTATAAATAAGATCTTGAGGTTATTTTCCTACTGTTATTATCAACGTATCAAAGGTGTTATGAACTGAATTGCCAACAAAAGGCTTTGTCCACACACTTGTCGAAAACATCAAATATTGAGTACCAAATTAACTTTCTAAAAGTGATACGTAGGCCTATCTGGCTTTTGACAGTTGCGGGGACTACTCAAATGCCAATGCCACTTGCTGAATCACTACACAGTTGACCACCAGATTGTAGTGACAGAAGACTATGATGAAGTACAGGGTAAAAACATCCGCATTTGCACTTCGTTTCCAAACATGAAGAAGCTGATGTTATTTTGACATAACGGGTCATGTACATAGGACACAACAAGTCAAGAATAAGTTTGATTGCAGATGACACTGATGTTTTAATGAAAGGTACTGTGCCGAAATAGTAACGTCATTACTATTTCAGCAAGCCTTTATTAAAACATCGATTTTAAGTACGCTTCGCGTCAAAATTGATCTATTTTTGCTCTCCTGGTGTACCATTACTCAAACCAGAATCTAAATTGTCCAATGATAATGCAATCCCTTATAATACGGTAGAACCTGTATATATATTCCAGCAACCATTAGAAAATATGAATAAATATCTTCGCAGATACTCCTTCTTCGTGCCGTAAGTGGATGTAATACTGTAGCATCTACTTATTGATTTGGTATAGTCAATCTGTAGCACCAAACATTGTTCAACCTGACGGAAATTTGTAATATAACTAGTGACTTAGCAAAGGTAAAAGAGGCTTTAATGGATTGTTCCTTAATTGCCATGAGAAACACCTCTGGTAAAAGTTTCATGCAAATCCGTTCATTTCTCTATAAGTAATCCTGCTGACCGATAGACAGACCAACTTGACCAGGATGTGTGGTGTTCATAACGCCAATGAAAGCAAACCAAATTATACTAAAACATAATCTAGGCTAGGCCCTACAGTTGTCTCACTTTGTCATTGACAGTGGTGCAGTGGTCCAGGGTTCAATGCATCTTGCTAAAGATATAGGCTACTATTCGCTAATTTTAATAGCAATCATTCAATACACTTTTGTGAGTTAAGCTCCCAGGTACAAATTACAACTTTATACAAAGTTTTCAATTTGTCTCATTCTGATATATTCGTAGGGCTACAATTTTCTGATTTTGACAATGTAACTTTAGTCTAGTGATTGTAATGTAGTTTCTCATATATAAACACTGTTGCTGCTGTAGAATTTGTCTCGCTCCTACTGCAGCAGACAATTTTAAATGAATAAATAAACTTGCTGTTCGTTATATCAGTCAGTGTTTGTATTATTGCGCATTCCAATTACCGGTATATAGATGCATAGTCACTATGAAGCCTATACTAATGTGAAAGAGCTACGACGTCGCTTACGCTAATTATAATATTTCCACATATAATGACCTCATCACAAATAAGCCCACAGGAAGATTTACATGTACATGTTCATCACAATGTGTTATGTAATATTTTAATGGTTCAGCAACTACATATTGCTAATTTCAGAGAAACATAGCTACTGTGATAACCATCACTATTTTGTCAGGTTTCAAATTTATTTTGTAGCACTAGTAGTAAATCATTGCTTTACATCACTTTTCGGCACAAATGGTCTTTTAAGTGACATTGTAATACGATAAAAACGTTGTAGTCAATTGATGAGATGAATAATGTACAGATGATGATGTGAGGGTGGGGGTGATAGGGCATGGTGGGTTATTGAGAGCATTTTCTTCGCTTGCCCGATAAGGGATTCTGGGCATGTCTAGAAATGTATTTTGGCGGCCATTTTGTATTTTTGCAAACAGACATATCTAAGTGTCAACTTAAAAACTGAAATGGATTATTAACAGATGCCAAAGAATATGGTTAGACACTAATATCACAATTCTATGATCTGAATTACTTCCAAGTTCTGTATTTTTGTTTTCGGATTTCAACTTTTAGTTTGGCGGCTATATCTGATTCTGAGCAGTAATTTAACACTTGAGATGGATTCTCGGATGCTCAAAAGATATGTTTTGCCACCAAAATCAGAATTATAAGTTACTCAGCTCAAACGTTCTGTAGCGAAGAAGTATACACCAACTGGTTTTGGGTACTAGACAGTATATACCAGTCAAAGGCAATTTTGCAAGGTCAAGAGGCTGGCCCACTAGACTATACCATACGTAAGATCAGAGAAGTCGCTCCCCCAGATATGCCCACGCCCAATCTACGAAATGATTACATAGAGGCTTGGCGGATATTCTATGAGTGGGCTAAGAACATGGATTATATCTTCTTCTTCGATTGCTTAAGGATAGACCGCCCCCTCCCCACCTGCTTTGCACCCAACTGATCAGGGTTGGTACCATTCTGATTGCAGTGCAATGCTTTATCCTGCGATTGTACCTCGAGGCACTCCTCTGGCTCCCGCTGATCTACTCATATTAAGTGTGGCTGCTGTAGTGAAAATCTATGTTCAAGCAAGAGGCACAGTTGTAAGGCGAATGGACTAAAGTGCAGCCTATTCTGCAACTGCAAAGGAGAAGAGGATTGCAAGAATAAAACATAGCTGTCACATGAACTGAATTAGTGTTTTGATATTATTGTCAAACAGATTATGTAACCTGTTCCCTTTCATGGTATAAAATCCCATTCATCGGTTGCTAAGATTCTTATTTCAATAGTTATTGAGATTTTACATTACATTGCTATTCACCTTGCATAGGCCAAGCAAGCTGAAGAATGCATTTTGGCGGCCATCTTCTATCTGTGAACTCTAATGACAAAATGACAAAAACAATGTTATAAATGGACTGCTGGTGTGCATTACAATGAGAAATATGGTATTACTTGATATTCTGAGGCAAATGGTTTAAAAGTTAGGTTTTATCATGCGGTAGCGCCTATAATGACAGTCATCTTGGCGGCCATCTTGGATTTTTCAGTTAGGTCCAGGACAGTCGCTTGCTATCCGCTGTGATAATTATCATGGAGTTCCTAATTATGTAATATCTACCGTAATTCTTAAAGCTGCATAACTGTTTTGCTTATTTTAATCAAACGATCAATCTATGGAGAATGATGTTTTATTTTTTTTATTTTACTGCTCCGGTTACTGAGTTATAAAGGATTTAAGTTTGTTGTTTTTTGATTTTGTTGCCCCACCAAAACAAAGACCTGATCACAGCGGAGTAAGACACATTGTCTGTATAACCAGGACATTATAAGTACCAAGTGGTAGATAACGGTCATCATTAAAAAAAGTGTGGAAGACTTTTAAAATTATTCTTATTTTTTAAGTGATCATAGATACATTTCACAGTACAAAGTGTATTGTCTCATGTCAGTTAGACATATCTAGAAGTTATTACTTTGTGTGATATGAGTGATATCTGCATATAATGTCATGTTTAATTTCAGTACCGGTATAGAGAATGTCACTCAATTGAAAAAAGGACCCTGTTTTAGTATGGTGCTTTTAAGTGTGGGCCAGCATCTGAGCCTTTGGCCGGCAATTAAGACGCTCTCCCCCTACCGTGGGAAATTACAGTCCGAATTACACCAAATTCAGTGATCATGTAAATCATCTTTTTTTGCGCAGTCTTTTATTTGATACCTCACGGGCATTTATAGTGGCAATGCTAAAGTGAATTTTGAATGACAAGAGAAGCACGATCTATAGTGACTATGCTATTCAAAAATATCAGACTATTTTATTTAATCGTTAGTCATCACATACAGTTATATAAATAGCGAAATGCGGTAAATAAAATAATTGTAAAAAAACAGCCTTTACGGTACCAGTAGCTGAGTTCCTAGCAAACAAGAGGCATTCAACCATTGATGGGTCAATGTTGTGCCATCAATGGGTCAGTGACTCGTGCTTGCCGAGTTATCATAGGGGCTGACCTAGTCTTAGGACACCAACTGGTGGTTTGTGTGAGCTTGGCATCGCAGCCAACACGAGGCATTGGTCCGATGTCAAACTAATTCGGGGCCATTGTCTACGGCTCTGGCCCAGCGTTAGACCAATGCGGCTTAACGTCTGGTGTTTGTTATTAAGGGGTTTGATGTTGGTCTAATGTAACATTATATTGGCCCACAATTAACCACTATTAGTATTAGGTACATATTGTGCACAGACGGACCGATTTACCACACCATATAGTTTGATGGTGTATTGCGTAGTGATCTAATCCAGCTACATTTACATCGATTTTGTCCATTTATAAAGCCTTTAAAAATATATGAATGATTGTGTTGAACATTTTAGGTTATTTCAGTCGAGATAAGCAAAACAGTTATGCAGCTTTAATATAATTAGCAAGGACTCTAAATATTATAAACCTGATATTTGCTGATGAGACATCCAACTAACATGATAAAGGTTGAATTTACATAGCCGGGTATGTTAAACATATATCACAATATTTAAGGTGTGTAGGTCTAATAATTGTTAAGTCACTTAAGTTTAAAATTAAACTTTGCGTTGTTGGATCAAGGTATCGCAAATATGACTCATTTTCTAGAGTTCTATGTTTTTGGTTGCGCTTCTTTGTTTATTAGTTTGTTTGTCCGCTTGGGGAAATATATCACTGCACATTATTATCGTCATCCATCCAATGTTCAAGTTTAAAGAGCATGATAATATAGGTTACAATTGACAATAATGCCGACAAATTTACCAGAATGAAATGGTTGACTGTTTTTTTGCTATCAAATTTTAAAAGTGTGAGCTGCTTACCACATAGGGAAATGTAGTTCTTCTAATGAAGACTACGTCATAAAGACAAAACATGTCGAATGATCTGCCGTAATTTACTGCTGTTCGAATGCACTAGAATAACAGAAAGGTCAACATGTCGCGGCCACGTAAATACACACGGAGATGACAGCACCCAGCAAACACGATACTAGGCTTAATGCTAGATTAATACTGGTCCAGCACCAACGACGCTGACCCAGCATTAAACCAACATTGTGACATTGTATAGTGTGTGCTGTGAGGGGCTGGCATGTATCAACGCTGTAACGTGTTGTACCGTTGTGATGGATACACATTAAGTGCTACGGGGCGGCTGGGGCATAGCTACGCTACAACGTGTTTAATCTTAACCAGACAAAATGCCGTGGAACAGCCATAGTGGAATGTTCTGTTATTGACCCCCCTGTTCATTAGCAAGATAATTTGTGTAGAATTAATTAAAAAAAATATTTTGAAAACCAAAATATCTTCACAAGACATAAAATTAAAGGTTGCAGGTGTAGAATCGGGTATATTTATTATCTATGTCATAGCATTTAAAGCAAGTAAAAGTGACGAAATAGCTTATTTCACATAATCTGATAACTATCCATTTATAATTGTTAATTAGTAAACATCATGATAGGTTAGAGGCATCCCGACAAGTTTACTTGGAAGAAGTGGGGAAATACTCTCTGTATATCAAAGCTTACAAGTGTGAGTTATTTACCACCTTAGCAAAAATAGTTTTAATACTGAAGAAAATGGAATGAGGATAAAAACTACTGACAGGTCTGCGACATACGATGGTGCTTGTGAGAAGGCCGTTTTTTTCACCATTGTCGTCTTGTTAATTGACCCTAGCTATGAGATGGTTAGCCGTATCTGTGTGACCTCCGTTAGGACAACTTATTTTCGGATACTTGTGGCCGGAGTTCCCGATGACTCATAGGGATTGCCCCGTCTTTTACAAAGACCCCCTTTGTATTAATTATTTCACTAATCTATCATACTGTGTTTCTTGTAATATCCCAAGATCAAAATGTGAGGTTCAGCCGATGAATTACTATTTCCTTTTAACACCTAAAAATCTGTCTTGTTATATTATTTTGATAACTCATCTTGTTTTATGATTTATATTTGTGATAATATTATTATCTTTAATTAACTGACTTATGTCATGCCAGCGGCATGTGTTTCTATTATAACTTCGTGATTAAGTCATTTTCTCTTCTAAATTCGGAGTGTTATATTATAAGTAACTCATCTTTTGTTCTGTGTAAAGACGTAATTTTAAGTGTTTTATTTATTCAATGGTTTACATTTTAGTAGTGCAACAAACACACGATTTTTATAGAATGTTCTAGAATCCCTGGATTCTCCCCGACAAACAGGATGCGTTTGGAGGGAAGGACAGGGATTGGCTCATGACGGTTTTTGCACACGACCCGCTCAGTATAAAAGGGGTATTGTGTGTTTGGCGCGAGATGGATGGTTAGAGACGGAGGGAGAATAGATGGACGGATAGATGGATGTTAGCAGATTAGTAGAGAAATTGAGATGATAAAAGAGACTTGAATCATGAATGTGAATATAAGTATTAATAAAATGTTATCAACAATCTCTACCATGTGTTGAGTTGGACCCCGAACCAAAATTGGTGAACCCCGAATCATAATTGGCGGAGAACAGGGTTTGAACCCAGAAATGATCAGGATTTGTGAAGTTGTCAGTCAGTATGACGGCAGTGATTTAGATTCTGAGAGGTGAAGATGGTGATTGAGACGGCGGCAGATTACAGGCAGGTGGCAATCATGGCCTGTAAAAACTGTATACGCAGTAGCAGACAACACCAGTCCCAGGATCGGTCACGAGTGTGGACTATCACGGCACCAGGAGTACCCCCACAGCCCCCGTGATCAAGTCACGACGGCTGAGAACCTGCCTCCATCGTTGCACTGGTCAGCAGTAAGACTGTCGTCATTTTAAATATTATCATCGTGACGACGACGATTGCACTAAGTACATGGATATAGTAAGGATACTCCGATTTTTGTGACTGGTATATAGTGCTTTATGTATCAGGTTTTTTTTTAATTTTGTCGGCTATTGCTGTGTGAGATATTTTGAATCAGCTGTTCACAATATTTACCCCCGACCCCCCGGTCCACGTGCACACCCCTGTATTCACTTTACAGTAGCCTTATTCATCCTCACCCCACAGAAAATGGATATCACTCAAATGGATTTACTACTCTGACTTGTTTACTACTGTACCAACTCTTGACTGTATATATAGGGACCTGCAGATGACACGTGTAGTATGTGCACTACACTCTATAACCCTTATTTTTTTATCACCTCACCCCCGCTATTTGTGTCTGCTTCAGCAACTGTGGACTGAGTGTACCATGTATAAGGGCATATCTTACACTCCAATACGGACACTCATATCATGGATTAATGTTACTGTCTCCGGAATATAAATACGCGTTTTTTTAGTGTTCTTCTGGATATAAAATCATTGTTTTCTTGAAACATGTTAAATGGACAATTTACACGTGGATACACCATTGACCGAATATTGGTGGACTTTTATAGTTTGTTAATGAACGCTGTGTGAACGCTGTGTGGATAATGTGATGGTGAACTGTGGATATCGACATATGTATAAAGGAGAAGAGATACTTAATACGCAGTTGTTATAATTATTATATTACATCTTACTTCACTTTTTTTTCTACATGTATGTTTACTTAGGTAAATATGTTGGATATCGCCTTACCTGACCAAATCGTTTATTTTATTTTTGTTATTGTAACGACTTGATTAATGTTTATAACTTGTGTAATGTGATTTGACTTCCTAGATTCATTATATGTTATGTCAGGAATAGTTTTTATCTAATTTAAACGGACTTTACTCGCCTTTATGCTTGATGGTCCTAGTTTTTATCCTCTGAGTAATTGGTACTGTGTGAACACCGGAGAGAGTTTATTATATGTATTAGTTTAGATTAAGATGCTTTTGTAGAGATATAGACGCTAAAGATAGGTCTATGACGTAATATACTGTTAGCTGAGTTCTCATTGGAGACGTTACACGTTCTTTTTGGATAATAATATTGATTATTAAGTGTTGGCTATAGGAATCAGTTATTACTTTCTGTGTGGAATGTTATGTGCTAGACTACTGTCTCACATGTTTATGGTATATGTTTTAATATGTTTATATCGGTGTAGTGTGATTTGTCACCACAGAGGTACATGTAATTGCATTTTGATGCTTTATTATTACGTAAGTTACCCTACTGTTCTCATTAGGATTTATTCTGCTATATGGTTATTAACTATTTACCTGATATATTATTGATGTTTTCTATAGATTTCGGTCATTATTGTATATTTTGTAAGTAAGCACTGTAGTAAGTAGTTCTTAAAAAAGAAATGGCTGTTTGGTTTTATAACCATCTTTATATATTTATAATTACTAGTTTCGGGTCGAAACTATCTGTCGTCTTGTTAATTGACCCTAGCTATGAGATGGTTAACCGTATCTGTGTGACCTCGGTGTGACCTTCGTTAGGACAACTTATTTTCGGATACTTGTGGCCGGAGTTCCCGATGACTCATATGGATTGCCCCGTCTTTTACAAAGACCCCCTTTGTATAAATTATTTCACTAATTTATCATACTGTGTTTCTTGTAATATCCCAAGATCAAAATGTGAGGTTCAGCCAATGAATTACTATTTCATTTTAACACCTAAAATCTGTCTTGTTATATTATTTTGATAACTCATCTTGTTTTATGATTTATATTTGTGATAATATTATTATCTTTAATTAACTGACTTATGTCATGCCAGCGGCATGTGTTTCTATTATAACTTCGTGATTAAGTCATTTTACTCTTCTAAATTCGGAGTGTTATATTATAAGTAACTCATCTTTTGTTCTGTGTAAAGACGTAATTTTAAAGGTTTTATTTATTTAATGGTTTACATTTTAGTAGTGCAACAAACACACGATTTTTATAGAATGTTCTAGAATCTCTGGATTCTCCCCGACAAACAGGATGCGTTTGGAGGGAAGGACAGGGATTGGCTCATGACGGTTTTTGCACACGACCCGCTCAGTATAAACGGGGTATTGTGTGTTTGGCGCGAGATGGATGGTTAGAGACAGAGAGAGAATAGATAGACGGATATATGGACGTTAGCAGATTAGTAGAGAAATTGAGATGATAAAAGAGACATGAATCATGAATGTGAATATAAGTATTAATAAAATGTTATCAACAGTCTCTACCATGTGTTGAGTTGGACCCGGAACCAAAATTGGTGAACCCCGAATCATACTATGATCCAGTACGCTGTGGCATGCCTACACTGTATGGTACTTTTTCTGAGAGGGCCGCTAAAACGATCCGGTTTAATACGCTATGGCAGTGGAAAAGATATATTACACTGCATTATAACAGCTGCTACCTATAAAAATATTACCATGGAACACGTTAAAATGGAATCAGGTAAACTAAACGGCGGCTGCTGACTGAGGATGGGAAATGTTTGACAACCAAAAACCCCAGAGCATCCTGGCATTATAAGGATATAACTGGACACTATATTATTTTGATATGAAACTAACATCTTCTCACATGATGATGCAATATTTCGACATTATGATGTTACATACTGCAATTGAAATATTTATTCTGATATCATAAGGTCACATCATTAAGTTATAATCCCATATCGTTGTATTGTTCTAGTTAAAGTGAATACATGAATAAGCGGACATACACTGAACAGCAATACCAATCTGGTGTTGTTCAATATAATGTTGCATCAGACATACTGCACTGACTTAGAAGATCTGCCACCTATCAAACTATTAACTGGAAGATATATTACCATGGAACACATTATAATGGGATCAAATCAACTAAATGGTGGCTGCGACTAAATGTTTGACAACCAAAAATCACGGAGCATCAGGTGATGGCAACAGATCAATCCAAAACTTGTTTTATGCTGATATTTGACCATCAAAACCTGGGTATAAACACTTCATGTGTGAAGATATCCGTCATATTGGCCGGGATATGACACAAAATAAAATTTTCGGTAATGGCGGGACATGTTATCCCAGTTTGCCCTTTTGGACAATTATGTCAAAGCTTCCCGCCTATCACTGGCTGTATACTGTTATTTGACCATCAAAACCTGGGTATAGACACCTCATACATGTATTTGGAGATATCTGTAATATTGATCAAACAAAAATGAAATGAAATATGATATCCGGTAATGGCGGAACACTTCACCCCGGTTTACCCTTTTCGGATAATTTTGACAAAGGTATCCCCCTCTAGATTTTTTGCTAAGATGTTATCTTTGTTTTGGTACCAAGAAACCTAATTGTGAGTGGAGTTCGACCAGATTCTATTTAAGTCCTTTTTGGAAATCATCCCACAGACTATATTAAAGTAAATATATGTCTATACAGAATGACACGCCGTACTGTGTGTTCAGACTACAGGGCTTAGGGGCGCATAGTACAAAGCATCCTACATTTGATCTCCTCCTCACTTTCTCCTCATTTCCATTACAAAAGTTAGGATCAATGATAACTGTTTATGGTGGAAATGGAAGTTAAGATAAGATCAAAGTGCGTATTCTTTGTAATATGCGGCCCTGGGGATCCAAACTATTTGTTTACACACACTGCATCTCATTTGTTCACTTCGTTTATATCTATTTAGGTAACTACATTAGTCCTACCTTGAACATATAGATCACTAGTAGAATCACAAGTCCGGTCATGAGCGGTTTGATCCCCCATAATGACCCTGAAAACAATATACGGAGGAATGTTATCACAGGCATGTCTTGTGATAAGATACGGAGAATAAACTTGATTTGAAGAACAATGTATTTTTTCATTAATTATGAATATTAAACAGTATCAATATATAGGCTCAAAATAGTAATTGTGGAGATGTATTTTTGATTTCATTTTCTGCAATATATAAAATAATATATAAATAATTATGGTATTGTTAAAAAAATAACGATTCATAAATAAAAACCTGACATTTGGGCGAACTCTATAATAGATGATTTTATTTATCATGTTTATTATGAAAATAAGTTCTATGACAAATACATCTGTAATCACTTTTTGTATGTCAATAAAATATATGTCTGTCCGTATACATAGCCAATTATATGGCTGGATACAAGTCTAATGTGTCATAACCAGGCGATAAAGAATACTACACATACATGTACACAAACTGGTACCAAGTATAGTATACTACCCTCGACGGTGAATGGGTCTATCAGCCTGTCACATTACGAGATCGGCTAATCACAACTGCTAGTCAGTAAGAATACCATTAGACCGACAATTCTATATCGGCCCCGGCTGATTATAATTTAGAGGGTAATTATATACATGTGAACAACTGGGTAAGGTCCCCCTCATCTGTATGCTTATATAATATATATGTTTATATCTGTTTCAAAAATACGCCCGTGACCATGGTGACGTCAATCCATTGTTAAAACAACAGATTCGGATCTTCGAATCTACTGTTATTGTGTACTGGTCAGGTCGGGCACAATATACCGGTTACCATGAAACTGTATTTCTAATATTGTATGCTTCAGTCACACTGGCAATGAAATTGAGGTTTCCTATATCAAATATTGGAACATCTGCACATTTTCTGTGTATTTAAGTCGAAGACAGAACTCAATTACAACAGATTCGTAGATCCGAATATACTCGGCGCTTAGTACATTCGGATTTACAAATCCATCGGATTTCTTTCTTTCTCCTTGACATGATACAACACTCCGCCAAAATTACACACACTATGTCCTAAAAATCGTATTTTGATAGAATCAGCCTTCACAGAATTCAGTTTCCTCTGGTCACGAGAATACTTGGATAATCTATTCGTTGTGAACCCTGTGCTGTCTTCATCGTATTAAGAAAACATTGCCGGTCAACATCTTGTCAATAAGCGATCAGCAAGATTTGAGCCTGGGACGCAGGCATGACTGGCAAGGCAGTCATGCGCTGTACCAAAGCCCCACGCCCCCTTCTCATCGCCAATCGTAGTTCCTTGAGCTATACGTATCGTCGTTGAAGAGGCAAAACCAATTTGGTCATTTTGAGATAATCAATAAAAAGTAACTCAATTGATCCAAAAAATACCAAATCCAATCATTTAATTAGGATGAATAGATAAAGTCATCGGAATTTAAAATACAATTTGACATTTTATTAAAAAAAAATTAATAGATTTTATTAGACATTATTGGAGATAACTGTTTTTACATTTTAAATATTTGCAAAAAATTAGAGTTAACTGATTTTGCAATTTTGTAGTTCAGACGCAGATAATCTCAACTTTTGAAAAGTCAGTGGACCATAAATGAATTTTGTCGGAATTTCATTTCCCTTACAACAGACAAACTGTTTTGAAAACAGACAAAACAAGCGGCCTGAAGTCCTATATCATCCCCCGCCATAAATTAGATTGGACTTTTTGCGATCACAAATATTCAAAAAGTCGATTTGTGGTGGCCATTTTAAATTTTAGTAAAAGCACATGCACATTTCCAGATGGTGGATAAAATGATTGCATAATGTGAATTATTACTGACTTCAATTTTTCAGTTTTTGTGCCAACAAAAAAATATGAAGTTTATCCATGGCGGCTATTTTGAATTTCAGTAGAACCTTAAAAATAACTTACACATCTCCATATCGAGAGGAATGTGATAGTAAATTTGAATAATTTTCTACTTTAAGTTTTGAAGTTTTTGCGCCCACAAAAAAATTGGAGTTGACCTCTGGTGGCCAATTTGAATTTTGGTAGCATCTTTTAAAAATCACTTGCACATCCCCATGTTACTAGGAATGTGATGTTAAAATTTCAAAAAAAATTGACCAAACAATTTTTTTGTGATTTTTGCCCCCCCCCCCAAAAAAAAAGAAAATTAAAGTTAATCTGTGGCGGCCATTTTGAATTACAGTGGAACCTTGAAAAAGTCACCTGCACATCTCCATATCGTGGGGAATGTGATAGTAAAATTTGAATAATTTCCGACTTTGAGTTTTGGAGTTTTTGCGCACACAAAAATAATCGAGTTGAACTCTGGCGGCCATTTTGAATTTCGGTAGCATCTTTAAAAATAGCCATCAATTGATGGCAGGACCCCTCAGCCTTATGCTCTGTCTATCAATATCAAGAAAAAATGAGAAAAAATGACCCGCACTACCACCATGTCAACTTTTTTCTAAATGGCTGCGGCAGCCATTTTGTTTTTAATGGATTGATCACGAAAGCTAATCAGATCCTCAGAAATACCTGGAGAACAACCATGCCAAATTTAAATGCAATCCAAGCAACGGTTCATAAGTTATCGTGCCCACAAGCTTTTTCGGCGGCCATCTTTTTCAAATGGCTGCGGCAGCAATTTTTTTTTTGAAGTTCATCCCAAAAGTTATTCAGATCATCAGAAATACCTAGAGAACAACCATGCCAAATTTGAATGCAATCCAACCAACGGTTCATAAGTTATGGTGCCCACAAGCTTTTTAGGCGGCCATCATTTTTTTAAATGGCTGCGACAGCCATTTTGTTTTTAATGGATTCATCCCAAAAGTTAATCAGACCATCAGAAATACCTAGACAACAACCTTATCAAATTTAAATGCAATCAAACCAACGGTTCATAAGTTATGGTGCCCACAAGCTTTTTAGGCGGCCATCTTGGAAAATGGCCACTTATGGCTAGGTGCCAAAAACAAATTATGGGATGAATAGCCCAGGCACATAGGTCATGTCTGTAAAAAATAAACAAAATTCATCAGTTAACTTTTCAAAATGAGCTGAATTGCTGTATGCCCACCCGACTGCCTACCCGACCTCCCGCCTCTGATGATCACTATACCTCACAGCCTTAATGGCTGAGGGGTAAAAATCACTTGCGCATCCCCATGTTGCTAGGAATGTTAAAATTTCAAAAAAAATTGACCAAACGCCACCCAAAAAATTAAAGTTGATCTGTGGCGGCCATTTTGAATTTAAATAAAACCTTGAAAAAAGTCACCTGCACATATCTATATCATGGGGAATGTCATAGTAAACTTTGAATAATTTCTGACTAAGTTTTAAGAGTTTTTGCGCCCACAAAGAAAACTAGAGTTGACCTCTGGTGGTCATTTTGAATTTTGGTGTCATCTCTAAAATATCACTTGCACATCCCAATGTTGCTAGGAATATCATGTTAAAAATTAAAAAATGAACTTCTTCCGTCCTAGTGCCGCCATGCAGCTGCTGTCCCCTCGATTAAAATTGTGGTTTTCGTCTAAAATTGCAAAAAAGTGTGATATTAGGGCCGAATCCACACATTTCAGGAAAGGGGGAGGGTGCGCTTGATGGATCTGTGAGCATGCCATCAGAATATTTATATGATTTTTCATGTATTTTCAGAATATCTCTGATTATTGTTGTCAAAAATAGGGGGGGGGGGGCGCTGTTGTGCCCTCCTAAATTCGTACCTGGATAGTCATATTGACATGATTGCGAGATAAGAGCATGTTTAGAATACTTCCAACATCCATTCGGACAAAAAATAGTGATGAATTAAATCGGTCCTAGTCTAGGCCTATTATCACTTACTGAAATTCTAAAGGATCTTGCTTAACTTTTAGCTTAGTTAATTTAATTATTATCCAAACTAATAATATTCTAGACCTATGCTAGGGTGGTTTAAACTGATCTATGCATCTTTCTGACATATTACCTTCATGTTTCATACAATAATTTACCTGAAGCAAGTAGCGACACAAGCGAGGCATTTAGTGACTATTTATATACTGGAGATAGCTAATTTTGCATTGACAACATTTAGACACATGGAGATGTC
Organism: Flabesymbios commensalis; assembly: GCA_964017125.1. Lineage (NCBI taxonomy): Eukaryota > Metazoa > Annelida > Polychaeta > Terebellida > Flabelligeridae > Flabesymbios > Flabesymbios commensalis. Next base: position 90,862,267 of record OZ024903.1, on the reverse strand, counting down.
TTATTTTGTATTTGATCGCTAGACGGCAGCACATTCGCAGTGGAAATAGATGATTTTGCAAGACAATGCACAGGTGGATGTAGGTTTGTAAAATGACATAACATGAAAAACATTAAAATTGGGGATTTTTGTTTTGCCTCTTCAACGACGATATAAGGCTATTACGTAACATACATCACCTGTATCATTGGTAACGTCCCGCGGCCGAAGTAAATCGGCAACAACCCGAGTGTTGCCGATTTACTACGACCGCGAGACGTTAGCCAGTGACTGCTACGGTAGTGATCAAAACTCACTGATGCACGTAGTTATATAAGGTTTCTTGCAAACATTGCTATAAATGACTCTTTAAATGTTAGAATGTTACTTATATTGAGGTGACAGTCAAATGAACGAGTACAAAAAAAAGAAAAATGCAAGCTATTTTTGTAACATTTAGTATGGAATTTTGCAATATAAAGCTAAGCTGTAACGGTTGGTTTTATTAAAAAAATCTATACGGCATTGGAATGTGTTCAATTTTCAAGCTCACCCGCGTTCACTTCATCATCTAGTGAAGTTTTCAGCTTTTATTGTACACATCGTAAACTTTATTAATGCATTGTGCTGATTTATTATCGAACATGACTTGTATTTAGCTACTTCTGATCACATTTTACGCCAAATATTTCATCAATAATACAGTTAAACGTAATTCAATTGGTTCATATAAATATATTTGATGCGACCAGTGGGACAGAAAACCTCATTTTTAACTGTCAACACATTTTTTTTCAAACTAAAGCGAAACAGTTCTGACTGAGTACTTGTCTTTTTAATCAATGTGCACTGTAACTTGTGCATTAAAGTGATCTGATTTTTTTTTTTTTCGCTAAAATAAACAACTGCTTATTGTATTGAGCAAGTCTTCAATAGTTTATTTTTGTATTTTTAACGCGTAACACAGCGTGGCAACAGATATAAAGCGGGAAAAGTGACGCAATAAAGATATACATTATTTTAAATGAACTCTAATAATATATAACTAAAAACGACGTATAGATATAATTATTGAGCGAGTTATCTTACTACAGATGGATCTTCAGAAAAAAAGAGGTGAATTTAAACGTATTTGACCTAAAAGTGTAATAACAGGTAACACATTTATTTATATACACAAATATACACAGTAATCGTACAAATATGCAATTGTAAGTAAAATTGCGTACACCAGGATGTCGAATACAGGTGACCAGCCCCCTAACTAAGGGGTCTTGTCAAGTTAAAAACAAATCAATAATCCGAAAAAAACTCGGATTGGCCAGACCCCATATACACGCACCCCCTAAGTAGTGATATATGAGCAAGTCTTATTGGATTGACGGTGGAAAACGATTAGTGATCAGGAATGGGAATAAAAAATGGCCGCCACAATCCAAAATGGCCGCCAATCAATGGCCGCCAATCAATGGCCGCCAATCAATGGCCGTCGTAATCCAAAATGGCAGTCAATCAACCCTTCGAGCCCAAGAACTTTTTTTTCTCCAATAAACCCTCTAAATCCAAGGGCCAATTTTCAAGTTACCCCTTTAAATTCCAGGGTCATTTTTTTCAAATAAACCTTCTAAATCCACGGGACATTTTTCAAGTTACCCCTTTAAATTCCAGGGTCAATTTTTTCAAATAAACCTTCTAAATCCACGGGACATTTTTCAAGTTAACCCTTTAAATTCCAGGGTCAATTTTTTTCAAATAGACCTTCTAAATCCAAGGATCAATTTTCAAGTTAACCCTCTAAACTTCAGGGTAAATTTTTCAAGTTAACCCTCTAAATTCCAGGGCCAATATAAATCTGAATTATGATGAATCTCGGCGGTTGGCTTTCAATGCACACTGGCCCAACGTTAACGGATTAGGCGGCTCCATCGTCACTACAGGATTCACTGCCCCGCATTTGCATATCTCAGATCAGGCTTTATGTTTACACATGCATTCAGGGACATGTGTTTAAATTCTAACAGCGCTCATGTAATAAAATACCCACACCAATTTTTAAATTAACCCTTAAAATTCCAGGGTCAATTCCAGGGTCAATTTTTCAAATTAATCCTTCAGACAATTTTAAGTAGACCCGATAAATCCTAGGGCCAATTTTGGTTCCTTTTCACCATGAGCTAAATATATATATGAAGTTTGCAAATAGGATGCAGAAATTAGTACGTAGGAAGTAGCTGTCAGTCCCTTTCGGGCATCTTTGCAATATGTGGGTTGTTGCCCGCCAATGCCTGCTGCCATCCATCGCCGCATTACAGTAGAGGCAGACAATCATGCCCGTCTCTGTACAGTTCTTGTACCAGCTCTAAAGACCATCACATTCTACACAATTCATATTCTTAAGAGTAGCTGCAACCGGCGTTTAAGAATAAAATGTTCGGAAACGACATCGTCTTTATACACACTTATTTTTGTAACGGACGCTCACCTTAATGTCTTTAGGCTCGCATATTTTATAATGGTCGCTGATGTTCACCTTAGATAAAGTGGAATGAATTAATCGCTCACCTGAAACGTAGAGATTATCATACACACGTCTAGCCTCATTAACCACCGAAACGTTAAATGTGACTTATCTCACTTTGACTCTTCACCCGCGTCATGCTCGTATATTTTATGATGGACGTTCGTTGGGGACACGCTGTTATTGAACCCTCGAGTACTGTCAGTGCCGCCAGCGTCTCACCAATGCTGGCTCAGCGCTGTTAACGCTGGACTGACATTGGCACAGCGGTGGCTACACTGTGACAACATTAAAACATCATTGTTTCAACGTGTCTGTTTGCTGGGATGACCACTGACCGCTTGACTGAACGGGATATTAAGTCTAATTCCTGCACACATAGGATATTGAGCAGATGTTGGTTTAATGTTGCAGATTACTATGGCTCAATTTATAACTTTCTAATGTTTTAATTTCACTATGTCATAGATTTACAAAGTTATTCTTCACATCTGCTAAAATAGCTTAAAATTTCGTATAATCTATCGGAACTTGTGAAATATTTTAAATTCACATCCAAATACGTCAAAAATTCTATAAATATTTTAATCTACTACTAAGTATTCCACATTTTCGAAACATTTAGCAATTTTTGATAAGTACTTATTGAAATAGTGTGCCTTTTCTTAAAATTTATGCGAATATGACAAGATATTTTAGGAGAATTTTAAAACATTTTACGATTTTTCACAATGGACTTGTTAAAATAGTGTGGATTTTCTTATACGTAATACTAAAATGGTAAGATATTTTTCCACTCTGCTCTATGTGTCCTAAATATTTCCACACGTTCTTTACACCTGCATAAGCTATGCGAACTTGTAAAATATTTTATATCTAAGGACTTCAAAATTTAAAAGATATTCTCAATTTACTCACTAAATGTGGTACAGTTTGAAACAGTTCCAGATTTTTTGCTACTTACCTGTTAAAATAATGTTACATTTTCTTTCTGATATTCAGACTTTGTGATATTTTTAGTACTCTTCTGGATTTTCGACTTTTCAAAGCACCAGAATTTTCAACTTCTGTCTTTTTAGTTCATACTCACTGATCGATTCTTCACACCTATGTAAGCTATGCGAACTTGTAAAATATTTTATATCTAAGGACTTCAAAATTCTATAAATATTTTAATTTATCACTAAAGTTGGCACATTCTTTGAAACATTCAATGATTTTTGGCCTCACACTTTTTGGCCCCACAGACTTTTCAAAGCAGCACATTTTCCGACTTTCAGCGTTTTAGGTCATACTTTATTGATCTATGCTGATATATTTAATTGGTTATGCATACGTGTCTCGATATTTCTGATTAAAATTAAGTTAAATATTTTCCGATTTCTTTGAGTAATGTACACCTATTGAAATATTTACCAAATTTGTTCAAGTGAGGTAAATTGCTCAAATATTTCCAAATTTTGTCCCATTAATGCACGTTTGTTGAAATATTTTCAATCTTTCATCTAATTTATATAAACCTGCATCCCACTTTTCTCAGTGATGCTTGCATGTTCAAATATCTCCCCTTCTGTTATAGTGATGTATACATGTAAAATGAGTATACATGTAAAATGTATACCCATTTTCGGCTAACATATTTAACATTTGATCTAATATTTCATAATTTTCGTTTATATAATTCAGTCTTGTTGGAATATTTTCGTCTCCATCTTTGTTAAGTAAAGTGTATTTAATTACTCAGTTTGTCTAATGGTGGCAAAATGAAATGAAATGAATCGGACTTTAGGCCACCTTTGTGCACATATTGGCTAAACTGGGCGAGGAGAACCTTCTGAGGATGGTGAGATAATTGAGATGACACTGTCCCCCAGACACAGGATTCGAAATTCGAGCCCTGGAGGTCTGAGGCCGTGCACGATACCACTCGGTCACGGAGGCTCCCCACAATACTGACTTTCACACGTGGATGGGGAAGAAACATTATTTTGTTTCTTTCAAACCGCCGAGACAGAGAACCGAACCCCGACCGTCTAATGGTGGCATACTGGTAAAAATTCTTCAATATTCACCTGAATGATACACACTTCACGTGAGGTAACCTGTATTTAGAACCGAACCCCGAACTCTGACGTGAAAGGCAGCGGTGCTAACCACTACCCTAGGGCCCCCGACCGTCTAATGGTGGCATACTGGTAAAAATTCTTCAATATTCACCTGAATGATACACACTTCATGTGAGGTAACCTGTATTTAATTTCTCCCTTTGAATAACTGATACATATTTTTTAAAAAATCTCCGATTTTCACCTATATGATACACACGCGGTCAAATATTTTCCCGTCTATTTTCTATGTCTCAGGAGGAACCCCATTTTCGGCTAACATTTTTAACATTAGATCTAATATTTCATAATTTTCGTTTATATAATTCAGTCTTGTTGGCATTTTCGGCTAACATATTTAACATTTGATCTAATATTTCATAATTTTCGTTTATATAATTCAGTCTTATTGGAATATTTTCATGCTTTTGACTAAGGTAGGTGTACCTTTCTCCATCTTTGTTAAGTAAAGTGTATTTAATTACTCAGTTTGTCTAATGGTGGCAAAATGAAATGAAATGAATCGGGCTTTAGGCCACCTTTGTGCACATATAGGCTAAACTGGGCGAGGAGAACCTTCTGAGGATCAGTCAAATATTTGGGCCTACATATTTATTGATCCACATTTATGATTGATGTTTTAATTTAAATACCAACTGAAAGACTGTGGTGATTGATTGATTGATCGATCTCGCCATGTGATAGGCTAACCCATTCTTTAATCTGATAGGGGGTAGAATACCATACTTAGATCGATTATCTTCAACTTTGTTATATATTCCTCACTTTCTGATGTTTTGATTTCTCTATGTGATAAACGACTTCTAAAATTATCTACGTTTCCCTCTGAATATATCATACACAGTCAAATATTCTACTCTTACATATTTATCGATCCAAGTATAATGTTCTAATTTAATATCAACTGAATGATCATGGTAATTGCTTGATTGATCGATCTCGCTATGTGATAGGCTGACCCCTTTTTAATCTGATCAGGGTAGAATACCGTACTTGGCTCGATTATCTTTAACTAGAATGACCTCCTGAAATTTCAGCCGTCCATGACCAACTCTCCAGTTCCCACCAGGCGGCACTAGCTTCGACTAGTAACGTCAGAGTGTCCAAGAATTGAGTCTCTGTTCGAAAGCTCTCATAAGTACGCTTTCAAATATAACGTTGTGAGTACGGTTAAAAGATACTAATAATATCTTTAACTTAATTGTTTATATATTCCTCACTTTCTAATGTTTTAATTTCACTATGTCATAGGTCTACATAGTTATTCTTCACATCTGCTAAAATAGCTTCAAATTTCGTATAATCTATTAGAACTTGTGAAATATTTTAAATTCACATCCAAATACGTCAAAAATTCTATAAATATTTTAATTTACTACTAAGTATTCCACATTTTCGAAACATTTAGCAATTTTCGATAAGTACTTGTTGAAATAGTGTGACTTTTCTTAAAATTTATGCGAATATGACAAGATATTTTAAGAGAATTTTAAAACATTTTCCGATTTTTCACTATGGACTTGTTAAAATAGTGTGGATTTTCTTATACGTAATACTAAAATGGTAAAATATTTTTCCACTTTGCTCTATGTGTCCTAAATATTTCCACACGTTCTTTACACCTGCATAAGCTAGCAAGCTTGTAAAATATTTTATATCTGAGGACTTCAAAATTTAATAAATATTCTCAATTTACTCACTATATGTGGTACAGTTTGAAACTGTTCCAGATTTTTCGCTACTTATCTGTTAAAATAATGTTACATTTTCTTTCTGATATCCAGACTTTCTGATATTTTTAATACTCTTCTGGATTTTCGACTTTTCGAAGCACCACAATTTTCAATTTCTGTCTTTTTAGCTCATACTCGTTGATCGATTCTTCACACCTATGTAAGCTATGCGAGCTTGTAAAATATTTTATATCTAAGGACTTCAAAATTCTATAAATATTTTTAATTTATCACTAAAGTTGGCACATTCTTTGAAACATTTGATGATTTTTGGCCTCACACTTGTTAAAATAATGTCCCACTTCCCTGTATGTATTACGCACTTTGTGAAATATTTAGTTTTTATTTCCCGATTTTCGACTTTTCAAAGCAGCACATTTTCCGACTTTCAGCGTTGTAGGTCATACTTTATTGATCTATGCTGATATATTTAATTGGTTATGCATACGTGTCTCGAGATTTCTGAGTAAAATTAGCTTAAATATTTTCCGATTTCTTTGAGTAATGTACACCTATTGAAATATTTACCAAATTTGTTCAAGTGAGGTAAATTGCTCAAATATTTCCAAATTTTGTCCCATTAATGCACGTTTGTTGAAATATTTTCAATCTTTCATCTAATTTATATCAACCTGCATCCCACTTTTCTCAGTGATGCTTGCATGTTCAAATATTTCCCTTTCTGTTATAGTGATGTATACATGTAAAATGTATACCCATTTTCGGCTAACATATTTAACATTTGATCTAATATTTCATAATTTTCGTTTATATAATTCAGTCTTGTTGGAATATTCTCATGCTTTTGACTAAGGTAGGTGTACCTTTCTCCATCTTTATTAAGTAAAGTGTATTTAATTACTCAGTTTGTCTAATGGTGGCAAAATGAAATGAAATGAATCGGGCTTTAGGCCACCTTTGTGCACATATAGGCTAAACCGGGCGAGGAGAACCTTCTGAGGATGGTGAGATGATTGAGATGACACTGTCCTCCAGACACAGGATTCGAAATTTGAGCCCTGGCGGTCTGAGGCCGTGCACGCTACCTCCCGGTCACGGAGGCACCCCACAATACTGACATTCACACGTGGATGGGGAAGAAACATTATTTTGTTTCTTTCAAACCGCCGAGACAGGGAACCGAGCCCCGAACTCTGACGTGAAAGGCAGCTTTGCTAACCACTACCCTAGGGCCCCCGGCCGTCTAATGGTGGCAAACTGGTAAAAACTCTTTCAATATTCACCTGAATGATACACACTTCATGTGAGGTAACCTGTATTTAATTTCTCACTTTAAATAACTAATACATATTTGTAAAAAAATCTCCGATTTTCACCTATATGATACACACTCGGTCAAATATTTTCTCGTCAATTTTCTATGTCTCAGGAGGGACCCCATTTTCGGCTAACATATTTAACATTTGATCTAATATTTCATAATGTTCGTTTATTTAATGCAGTCTTGTTGGAATATTTTCATGCTTTTGACTAAGGTAGGTGTACCTTTCTCCCTCTTTGTTAAGTAAAGTGTATTTAATTACTCAGTTTACCTAATGGTGGCATACTGGTAAAAATTCTTCAATATTCACCTGAATGATACACACTACATGTGAGGTAACCTATATTTAATTGCTCACTTTGAATAACTATTGCATATTTGTAAAAAAAATCCGATTTTCACCTATATGATACACACTCGGTCAAATATTTCCCGTCTATTTTTTATGTAAATAACACTTACTGAAATATAATGAGGTTGCGAGTGAGAGCTGAGACCGATCTCAGTTCTCACTCGCAACCTCATTATATTTCAGTAAGTATTATTTACATAGAAAATAGACGGGAAATATTTGACCGAGTGTGTATCATATAGGTGAAAATCGGATTTTTTTCTATAAATATTTTTAATTTATCACTAAAGTTGGCACATTCTTTGAAACATTTGATGATTTTTGGCCTCACACTTGTTAAAATAATGTCCCACTTCCCTGTATGTATTACGCACTTTGTGAAATATTTAGTTTTTATTTCCCGATTTTCGACTTTTCAAAGCAGCACATTTTCCGACTTTCAGCGTTGTAGGTCATACTTTATTGATCTATGCTGATATATTTAATTGGTTATGCATACGTGTCTCGTTATTTCTGAGTAAAATTAGCTTAAATATTTTCCGATTTCTTTGAGTAATGTACACCTATTGAAATATTTACCAAATTTGTTCAAGTGAGGTAAATTGCTCAAATATTTCCAAATTTTGTCCCATTAATGCACGTTTGTTGAAATATTTTCAATCTTTCATCTAATTTATATCAACCTGCATCCCACTTTTCTCAGTGATGCTTGCATGTTCAAATATTTCCCTTTCTGTTATAGTGATGTATACATGTAAAATGTATACCCATTTTCGGCTAACATATTTAACATTTGATCTAATATTTCATAATTTTCGTTTATATAATTCAGTCTTGTTGGAATATTCTCATGCTTTTGACTAAGGTAGGTGTACCTTTCTCCATCTTTATTAAGTAAAGTGTATTTAATTACTCAGTTTGTCTAATGGTGGCAAAATGAAATGAAATGAATCGGGCTTTAGGCCACCTTTGTGCACATATAGGCTAAACCGGGCGAGGAGAACCTTCTGAGGATGGTGAGATGATTGAGATGACACTGTCCTCCAGACACAGGATTCGAAATTTGAGCCCTGGCGGTCTGAGGCTGTGCACGCTACCTCCCGGTCACGGAGGCACCCCACAATACTGACTTTCACACGTGGATGGGGAAGAAACATTATTTTGTTTCTTTCAAACCGCCGAGACAGGGAACCGAGCCCCGAACTCTGACGTGAAAGGCAGCTTTGCTAACCACTACCCTAGGGCCCCCGGCCGTCTAATGGTGGCAAACTGGTAAAAACTCTTTCAATATTCACCTGAATGATACACACTTCATGTGAGGTAACCTGTATTTAATTTCTCACTTTAAATAACTAATACATATTTGTAAAAAAATCTCCGATTTTCACCTATATGATACACACTCGGTCAAATATTTTCTCGTCTATTTTCTATGTCTCAGGAGGGACCCCATTTTCGGCTAACATATTTAACATTTGATCTAATATTTCATAATGTTCGTTTATTTAATGCAGTCTTGTTGGAATATTTTCATGCTTTTGACTAAGGTA
>OZ024903.1:90818094-90852527 GCA_964017125.1 Flabesymbios commensalis | reverse complement strand
GTCTATTTTCTATGTAAATAATACTTACTGAAATATAATGAGGTTGCGAGTGAGAACTGAGATCGGTCTCAGCTCTCACTCGCAACCTCATTATATTTCAGTAAGTGTTATTTACATAAAAAATAGACGGGGAATATTTGACCGAGTGTGTATCATATAGGTGAAAATCGGATTTTTTTTACAAATATGCGTTAGTTATTCAAAGTGAGAAATTAAATATAGGTTACCTCACATGTAGTGTGTATCATTCAGGTGAATATTGAAGAATTTTTACCAGTATGCCACCATTAGGTAAACTGAGTAATTAAATACACTTTACTTAACAAAGAGGGAGAGAGGTACACCTACCTTAGTCAAAAGCATGACAATATTCCAACAAGACTGCATTAAATAAACGAACATTATGAAATATTAGATCAAATGTTAAATATGTTAGCCGAAAATGGGGTCCCTCCTGAGACATAGAAAATAGACGAGAAAATATTTGACCGAGTGTCTATCATATAGGTGAAAATCGGAGATTTTTTTACAAATATGTATTACTTATATAAAGTGAGAAATTAAATACAGGTTACCTCACATGAAGTGTGTATCATTCAGGTGAATATTGAAGAGTTTTTACCAGTTTGCCACCATTAGACGGCCGGGGGCCCTAGGATAGTGGTTAGCACCGCTGCCTTTCACGTCAGAGTTCGGGGCTCGGTTCCCTGTCTCGGCGGTTTGAAAGAAACAAAATAATGTTTCTTCCCCATCCACGTGTGAAAGTCAGTATTGTGGGGTGCCTCCGTGACCGGGAGGTAGCGTGCACGGCCTCAGACCGCCAGGGCTCAAATTTCGAATCCTGTGTCTGGAGGACAGTGTCATCTCAATCATCTCACCATCCTCAGAAGGTTCTCCTCGCCCGGTTTAGCCTATATGTGCACAAAGGTGGCCTAAAGCCCGATTCATTTCATTTCATTTTGCCACCATTAGACAAACTGAGTAATTAAATACACTTTACTTAATAAAGATGGAGAAAGGTACACCTAACTTAGTCAAAAGCATGAAAATATTCCAACAAGACTGAATTATATAAACGAAAATTATGAAATATTAGATCAAATGTTAAATATGCTAGCCGAAAATGGGTATACATTTTACATGTATACATCACTATAACAGAAAGGGAAATATTTGAACATGCAAGCATCACTGAGAAAAGTGGGATGCAGGTTGATATAAATTAGATGAAAGATTGAAAATATTTCAACAAACGTGCATTAATGGGACAAAATTTGGAAATATTTGAGCAATTTACCTCAATTGAACAAATTTGGTAAATATTTCAATAGGTGTACATTACTCAAAGAAATCGGAAAATATTTAAGCTAATTTTACTCAGAAATATCGAGACACGCATGCATAACCAAATAAATATATCAGCATAGATCAATAAAGTATGACCTAAAACGCTGAAAGTCGGAAAATGTGCTGCTTTGAAAGTCGAAAATCGGGAAATAAAACTAAATATATCACAAAGTGCGTAATACATACAGGGAAGTGGGACATTATTTTAACAAGTGTGAGGCCAAAAATCATTGAATGTTTCAAAGAATGTGCCAACTTTAGTGATAAATTAAAATATTTATAGAATTTTGAAGTCCTTAGATATAAAATATTTTACAAGTTCGCATAGCTTACATAGGTGTGAAGAATCGATCAGTGAGTATGAACTAAAAAGACAGAAGTTGAAAATTGTGGTGCTTTGAAAAGTCGAAAATCCAGAAGAGTACTAAAAATATCACAAAGTCTGAATATCAGAAAGAAAATGTAACATTATTTTAACAGGTAAGTAGCGAAAAATCTGGAACAGTTTCAAACTGTACCACATTTAGTGAGTAAATTGAGAATATCTATTAAATTTTGAAGTCCTTAGATATAAAATATTTTACAAGTTCGCATAGCTTATGCAGGTGTAAAGAACGTGTGGAAATATTTAGGACACATAGAGCAGAGTGGAAAAATATTTTACCATTTTAGTATTACGTATAAGAAAATCTACACTATTTTAACAAGTCCATAGTGAAAAATCGTAAAATGTTTTAAAATTCTCCTAAAATATCTTGTCATATTCGCATAAATTTTAAGAAAAGGCACACTATTTCAATAAGTACTTAGCGAAAATTGCTAAATGTTTCGAAAATGTGGAATACTTAGTAGTAGATTAAAATATTTATAGAATTTTTGACGTATTTGGATGTGAATTTAAAATATTTCACAAGTTCCGATAGATTATACGAAATTTGAAGCTATTTTAGCAGATGTGAAGAATAACTTTGTAGATCTATGACATAGTGAAATTAAAACATTAGAAAGTTATAAATTGAGCCATAGTAATCTGCAACATTAAACCAACATCAGCTCAATATCCTATGTATGCAGGAATTAGACTTAATATCCCGTTCAGTCAAGCGGTCAGTGGTCATCCCAGCAAACAGACACGTTGAAACAATGATGTTTTAATGTTGTCACAGTGTAGCCACCGCTGTGCCAATGTCAGTCCAGCGTTAACAGCGCTGAGCCAGCATTGGTGAGACGCTGGCGGCACTGACAGTACTCGAGGGTTCAATAACAGCGTGTCCCCAACGAACGTCCATCATAAAATATACGAGCATGACGCGGGTGAAGAGTCAAAGTGAGATAAGTCACATTTAACGTTTCGGTGGTTAATGAGGCTAGACGTGTGTATGATAATCTCTACGTTTCAGATGAGCGATTAATTCATTCCACTTTATCTAAGGTGAACATCAGCGACCATTATAAAATATGCGAGCCTAAATACATTAAGGTGAGCGTCCGTTACAAAAACAAGTGTGTATAAAGACGATGTCGTTTCCGAACATTTTATTCTTAAACGCCGGTTGCAGCTACTCTTAAGAATATGAATTGTGTAGAATGTGATGGTCTTTAGAGCTAGTACAAGAACTGTACAGAGACGGGCATGATTGTCTGCCTCTACTGTAATGCGGCGATGGATGGCAGCAGGCATTGGCGGGCAACAACCCACATATTGCAAAGATGCCCGAAAGGGACTGACAGCTACTTCCTACGTACTAATTTCTGCATCCTATTTACAAACTTCATATATATATTTAGTTCATGATGAAAAGGAACCAAAATTGGCTCTAGGATTTATCGGGTCTACTTAAAATTGTCTGAAGGATTAATTTGAAAAATTGACCCTGGAATTGACCCTGGAATTTTAAGAGTTAATATAAAAATTGGTGTGGGTATTTTATTACATGAGCGCTGTTAGAATTTAAACACAGGTCCCTGAATGCATGTGTAAACATAAAGCCTGATCTGAGATATGCAAATGCGGGGCAGTGAATCCTGTAGTGACGATGGAGCCGCCTAATCCGTTAACGTTGGGCCAGTGTGCATTGAAAGCCAACCGCCGAGATTCATCATAATTCAGATTTATATTGGCCCTGGAATTTAGAGGGTTAACTTGAAAAATTGCCCTTGGAATTTAGAAGTTAATTTGACAAAAATGGCCCTTGGATTTAAAATGTTAATTTAAAAAATTGACCCTGAAGTTTAGAGGGTTAACTTGAAAATTGGTCCTTGGATTTAGAAGGTCTATTTGAAAAAATTGACCCTGTAATTTAAAGGGTTAACTTGAAAAATGTCCCGTGGATTTAGAAGGTTTATTTGAAAAAAATGACCCTGGAATTTAAAGGGTTAACTTGAAAAATGTCCCGTGGATTTAGAAGGTTTATTTGAAAAAAAATGACCCTGGAATTTAAAGGGTTAACTTGAAAATTGGCCCTTGGATTTAGAGGGTTTATTGGAGAAAAAAAAGTTCTTGGGCTCAAAGGGTTGATTGACTGCCATTTTGGATTACGACGGCCATTGATTGGCGGCCATTAATTGGCGGCCATTGATTGGCGGCCATTTTGGATTGTGGCGGCCATTTTTTATTCCCATTCCTGATCACTAATCGTTTTCCACCGTCAATCCAATAAGACTTGCTCATATATCACTACTCCCCTATCCATTTTGTTATTTTTTTGGAAACATGTACAGCAACAAAAACACACAAAGAATACAAAATTTTCTAAAAAAAAGTTTTTCTAGGATTTTGGGATTTTTTTAAACTTGACAAAACCCCTAAGGTCGACATCCAGGAACTAATTTATATACATAGTAATTACACTTGAAAGTAAAATTAAATAAAATTGTACTATACATAATTTTTGTTTCCCGTGCTAAAGCCAGAGATAAAATAACTTCATATTATTATAAAAGTAGCAAAAAAACCCACTGAAAGACGTAGAAACATATAAAACAACTACAAGTAGAGCAATTTTAAAAGCATGCAACTTGATAATAATATCATTGTTTTAGTTTTATAAAATCTTCACAATTGCAATGTTGTAGATATTTGACTGCGGAGCAAATAGGGGACCAGGGTGCACTGAGCCACCACACAAGTTTAGTTTTTATGCACTCCATTGATAATAGGACAAAATACCATAACATATCAGAATAATGCAATGAAACAATACTATATAAAGAGTATTTATAAAAACAATAATACAACTATGTGGTAGTAAGTAGAGCCCTTTTAACATATACCTCGACAAGTACATAACGTCTGATTTGACGTGTCTTCTCACATTCGAACAAACATTATAATTTATCTCCTAGGACTTATTACATGTTGGACATAGCCTTTCGTTGTACTGTTTGCGATTTATTCCTCTGCATTGTGTGTGATTCTTGATTCAAAATCTCATACGACAAATTATGTGCTTACAATTTGTTACCATATCGAAATATTTTTTACATCCAAAGTGCATGCTTTGTTATATTTTTGTATGAATAACAACTCGACCACACCTAAGGTATTACTATGATATAATACAGCTCAAATGCATAAGGCAAACACTACTGAAGTATGTAGGCCTTACGCTGTTTTTATTAACCTGAAGGTGAAAATTAAAACCCCTATTATCGCCCATCCAGACTTTGTATTCGAACAGTCCAAACAGATTGCATTCAAACAGTTATATCACCATATGCCTAAAACATGACATACAACATTATGGACACATATATCTGTGAAGTGAGCTTACCTGTCAATCTACAGTTTGTCATTGTTCTAATAGGTAGCCGGTTATATGAAACCTATCTTTTCTGATGGTGATAGACGTGTCAAACTATAGAACTACCCGTAACTGACTGAAAGAGCGTTTGGCCTCTTTCTTTTATAGCCACATCACAATCTGTAGACCTTTTATTAAGATACTCTCTCAAACATGGTATCATGCGTGACACTCTCTCTAACATGGTGTCCTGCTTTCTAATGAGCCATCAACAAACGCATATGACGAACAGAAATTCACAGTTTTCGCATATTTACATATGCTAAAAGTGATCAATTTTTTATTATATATTTTATGAATAGCTGTTGTACCACCTTGCAAACGCATTTACGAATTGAAATCGATTTGGTGTGTTCATAAGGTGAAATAGACGGCTGCTCACGAAAAATTCGCATGAAAACACCTTTGTTGATTTTATTTCAACATGGATAAACCTGCCGCGTCAAAACATCGTCTCAGAATAATCTACGATATCCAGCAAAGTATTATCAGAAAGGGTCCTGCTTTCTAACCACCATTGTCCTGCTTTTCAACATTACATTGAGCAAGTATGTCCTGCTTTCTAAGCGATCTGCTCAATACAACAACATCACGATATAACTGTTGCAGTTAAGTGTTGGTAATTTGAAAAAGGTTTTAAATCATTATTACATATATATTAATACTGCAACAACTGATGCGCAAACGGGGCGGCAACCAGTATTGTGTAAAATACATACCAATTAAACTAAATATCACTGAGGTGTAAACTAAACCGACTGGATCGTTGAGCACATGTTGTAGACCCACCCGCACGCGCATCATAACCAACGTCCTAAGGTATGGAGTCCGTCATAAGTAAATATTATGA
Organism: Flabesymbios commensalis; assembly: GCA_964017125.1. Taxonomy (NCBI): domain Eukaryota; kingdom Metazoa; phylum Annelida; class Polychaeta; order Terebellida; family Flabelligeridae; genus Flabesymbios; species Flabesymbios commensalis. Next base: position 90,846,527 of record OZ024903.1, on the reverse strand, counting down.
ATCATTGAAGCTAAACCTCTTAGTCTACATGAACTCTCACATTTTATTGTGTATCCTTGTAACCTTTTAATATCAGTCACGTCTTAACTGTAGGCCTAACTAGGCATTATGGTTATGTTAAAACAATATGTGTGTAGGCTTATAGACTCCGGGTATAGACTACAACAGCCCCAAGCATATGCCTACCAATAGACCTACAGGGGAATGTACGCATATAGGCTGTTAAACCAACCATATATTTATAATCAACATTACTGTTAAGAGATGGGGGCTATTCAATCTGCGGGGGGGGGGGGAGGGGCAGATTATTTATCAACGCATAATTTTAACTGGTCGTGGCTCGGGTGCAGGCCGAAAATTTCATATTTGATTAGGCCCAGTCTGGTTCTTGAAGTATATTATTTATTTCATAAAGAGCCTGTTCGGGGTTTTATTTAAAAATACTACCCCCCCCCCCCACCCCCTGGCGATTAAATGGTGGCCCTGTAGAAATGTGATTTTAGACATATTATGTGGAACGCAGTGACGTCACCGGAATGACTATTTGGTGAAAAAAATGTTACGTAAGACCCCCTCCCCATACTTCATTGTATCAATGAGCTCAGTGAAACATCGGAGGGCAAGGTTATTGAGTTTCACAGAATAGGCCTATGCTACAGGTGGGCCTACTTGAGCCCCCCTATGTATACTTTGGTGGGGGTTCCGAGTGTGTAATATTTATAGATTATGACTCCAGCGCCAGGACTACGTGTAGCCGAAGCCAACACATCCGCTGACACTGAGAAATTCAGCCAGCACTGTCTCAATACTGGGCCACAATTTCGACAGCTGGCACAACATTGAAGTTGTCCCCACTTTGACTTGCAAACGCCGCACGCTTATACGGAAACGTTGAAACGAAATGACAAAATATTATTGATCTCGTTATAATGACTTATAAGTCGTTAAATCGACTTTAACTAAGACGTTATAACGACTTATACTAAGTCGATTTACCGACTTATAAGTTTCTATAAAGATTTATACTAATTCGATTCAACGACTTAGTATAAGTCGTTAAATCCACTTAGTATAAGTCATTATATCGACTTCCATGTCGTTAAATCGACTTGTTCTAAGTCGTTATAATGACTTATAAGTCGTAATAAGTACTCATATAAAGTAAATTTAACGACTTAAAACGACTTATAGCTTACTAAGTCGATTTAACGACTTATAAGTCGTAATAAGGACTTAGCTCAAGTCAATTTAACGACTAAAAAGTCGTTATAACGACATATACTAGCTCGATTTAACGAATTATAAGTCGCTATAACGACTTACACAAAGTCGATTTAACAAATTATGAGTCGTTATAGAGACCTAGTTCAAGTATATTTAACGATTTATAGGTCGTTATAACGACTTATACTAAGTCGATTTAACGACTTATAAGTTGTTATGTCGTTATAACGATTTATCTTATGTCCATTTAACGATTTATAGGTAGTCAAAACGACTCATACTGAGTCGATTTAACGACTTAAAAGTCGTTAAAACGAGATAAAAAATGTTTTTGTCGTTTTAACGCTTTAGTACATATAAGATATACCGACAAAAAATCTATTAGGCCTATGCCCTATTCATCGATATATAGGGCCAAATAACAAAAACACATATTGGCCAAGATACGACGGGCCCACCAAAATAGGCCTACACGATTATAGACTAAACCTATATAACCTAACTCAACCTATTTTAAAATCTGCAATTAAATAAAGTTAAGTAGACTTTTCTAAAATGTATTTTATCACAGTTTACATGTACATATCCATTAGAACACATTACTATTATGCAAAGCCAAAAGTCACTATCTGTTTACTTTACGAGTAAGCAGATACCGTATTTTGGCTTTGTACGGCAGAATAGAAGTCATCCCATGATACAGGACCTTGCTTTTCCACCAAGACTCGTTGATACGTAATTTAACTTTGGCTCTCTTAGTAGCTAGTGATCATATACTCTGGCGCCACCTAATGGTGTCAGCCTCTTCTGCCCGCGTAAAATAATTAATATAGATAGTAAGAATACTCGCCAATTTATACTTATTTGCCATGTGAACTGTACCACTTTGCTCATTAGAAAGCAGGACACTTGCAGGACATATCTCAAATGGAATTGTTAGAAAGCAGGACCCTTTCTGATAATACTTTGCGGGATATCGTAGATTTGGATGATGATATTTGAGAAGGTGGGATATCGATTTCATGTATTGGACAATAATGTATTCTCAGACGAATTTTTGACGCGGCAGGTTTATCCATGTTGAAATAAAATCAACAAAGGTGTCAATTTTCATGGCGATTTTTCGTGAGCAGCCGTTTATTTCACCTTGTGAACAAACACATCAAATCTATTTCAATTCGTACATGCGTTTACAAGGTGGTACAACAGCTATTCATAGAATTTCTAAGAAAAAATTAAACAGTTTTAGCATATGTAAATATGCGAAAACTGTGAATTTCTGTTCGTCATATGCGCTTGTTGATGGCTCATTAGAAAGCAGGACACCATGTTAGAGATAGTATCACGCATGACACCATGTTAGAGAGAGTATCTGCATGACAGGTCTACAGAGGGTGTACATGTAGTTACACTTCAGTAATGTATGTTCCATCAAACGTATCGAGTTAATATATGATGCGCAATAATTAATGTGACGTTGCATCATGAGACGCACCGCCAGTTTTGAATGCCGATTGGTATTCGCTGCCCAGTAAACACAAGACGTTGGCCCACTGTTGGTCTAATGCCCAGCTTCAAAGCAAAACAGTATTGCAAGATCGCATGGTCTCTTGTGTATGTATTTCCCAATCGTGATTTACCTTGATTCCTATACGCGGGAGTATAGGGCATGAGTAGCGCATATATAATACCCTCGACCACTTACAGTAGGATTCCTTATGGAAAAAAACGGCCTATGAGTTTTTTTTTTTGGGGGGGGGCGGTTAAAGCGATTTGATCACATACTCTGTTTCATCAATATCTCTAATTTGCGAAATGATATTTTTCCAAATTTTCTTTTTTCAAAATTGCCCTTTTGACGGCCATTTTGTTTTTTATCAGTCAGAAATACTGATATGACCGAAACTTTTGCACTATTTGTGAGAAGAAGATGTGTAGTACCACTTTTCGAGCTGTAATTGACATGCTAAACGCATATATATTTATCACTTTTTGTCAGAAAACGATGTATACAGGTGTAATACCACTTTTCAATGAGAATTTTGTATTAGTAAGTCATTTCTGATACTACTTTTAATTTTGTGAACTTGTTCATCCATAAATCCAAGATAGCCGCCACCGCAATCTTGCAAAATAAATTGTTTTGTTTTTTGAACAGAAAACGACATGTAATACCAGGTTTTAAAGTATATTTCATATGAAAAACTTTTTTCAGATACTAATTTTTTGTTCATAAGTACTGTAAATATATTGATATATCGTTCGTGCATAAAATCTAAGATGACCACCACTTCCATCTTAGAAAATATATATATTTTTCACTTTTCGTCAGATGCTGACTTACAATCTGGGACGCTGGCCTAGCATCAAACCAGCATGGGGTCAGCGCCCCATGTTTGTGCCACGACTTGCCTGTAGGAAAGGTCAGGCTGCCTATGTGTCGATGACAATTATATTATTTTTAACATTTTATTAATATTTCAATAGTAGGCATACATTTTCAAGGTGAATTTTGTCTTTAATCCATAGAAAGATTTAAACATGACTGTTTGACAAATCTGATAAAAAAACAGAAATACAAATGTTCTCTCATGTGAAGCTGTGTATCGCGTCAGGAAGACACAGCTTCAAGTGAGAGAAACTTTCTCAATTAAATCACTTAATGGGTTAAATAAGATGACTTGTCAGGTATTTATAATGTACGGAACACTGACTTTCTGCTGCACTCTCCCATCACATATTTGTAAATGTCTGACGTCAAAGAAGACGACAATGCCATAATAGGCCTAATATAAATCACATTGACACATCAGACATGCCGGTATGTGTGTCAATATACAGCACAAACAACACTTCCGAGATGATTGCTTCACAGTTATTGGGAAGTGGCTGTAGGCCTTATGTAGGATATACACATTTTTTAAAAGGTATTCATCCCTGAGTGTCCCTGCTATTCTGTAAATATCAAATTGTTTCTGAACTCATAAAACGGACAAGCCCCAAAAGCAAAACAAAATTACCCTCATTTACAGTCTAATGAGAGAGAAAGCTGCGTCCTAACATATATTTAGGTAATGGAAACGATAATGATTTTGTTGCCTCATACTTCGACAGCATAACCCATATTAAAGCACGTGTTGTCATGACAACGTGTATGTTACATGCTAAATCAACTTTAAATCACCTCTAATGCATGAAATATTATAAAACGATCACACTATTAATCCTGTTTGATTAGTTAGAACGATCTCACCCTCCACTAACACGTTGTGGAGGGTGGCGTTTGCTAACTATGTTTAATATGAGAACAACTTCTGTAGGTGACAAAGACCACTATATTTGGCCATGTTTTATAGTTACGTGTAGATTACAACAAGCATGGACCCTGAATTATGTGCGTGTGCAATATGTATGCAATCTCACCATGGAATCTTGTTTTCACCGAGTGACGTCACTGCGTTTCACAGAATTCTGTGAAATGCAGTGACGTCATCGGAAACCCTTTTGAACGGCTACTCGGTGGAAACAATAATATATACACTGCAAAAGTGTTTTAATTTTTGTGCTGCGCATTCACCAGTTAGGCTAGATATATAGACGAATTCCTGATTTCTAATTATTGACAACCATGTCAAAAATAAGAATTACGGGAATTTCGTCTCTCTATCTAGCCTAACTGTTAAGTGGTCATATTAATAAACTAAAATAAAATCACCGATTTTTTGATGATTTTAGACCTGGGCATGTCCCTTTAACCGCCAAATGTACAATAATATTTTCTAGGTTATTAGGCTGACAAAAGAGCAATGCCTACGTACACAGATATCTGGGCACAGAGCGGGACGGATACCCAGCACACCCGGCCGAGACGTTGAACCAATGTTAGCTTCATGTTGGAGCAGCGTCTTAACATGGATTGTCGGGAACCAATGTTTGTGTAATGCTGTGCCAGCGTCGCAGACAGAGGACCAGTAATATCCCAGCATTGGGTCAACGTCTCGCGTTAGCTGGATGTGACCTGATGTCAGTCAGTTGTACGGCGTAAGATGACGATTAAGAATTAATAATAACTAAACAACATCAATCTGCTAAAATCATAGCAAAGCATAGTTGAGTGATTTCACGTTTTGAGTCCACTGTCATATTGTACACTATCGGGTGTATTCATAAAAGAGGATTTACCAAACCCGAGCTTAGCGTTGACACGAGTGTAACTAAACATACGTTTAAATAATTTAAAAACCGTATTCACAAAAACAGTTTTGCTGCAGTTTAAAGATTCATACAACTGCAAAATGGGCATGCTTGGTGAAGGCCTACATTAGCCTATAGAGTACACTTTGACTATATTAATATCAGCAACTGAACTAATTACAAGATACTACTCCAACGAGAAATTGGCCCAAAGTTGTTTTAATGTTAGACCAACGTCTGCGACGTTGACCGACATTAAATCAACATTTGGCGAGAGTGTGCCGTGTTGGCTGGGAAAGCTCTTACTGTTCATATGCGGTGAGTCAACTGTTTCTAGACCCCCATGGCAACACAACTTTTTGTGTCTCAACACTTAAGAGAATTGGTGAATTATTTCCTCATAGATGTCGCTCAAGTATATGGAGTTTATATGATTTGGGAACTTGCTCATAATGCGGCGATGTGTATGAAACGCATTATACAGTTCTACGTATATGCCCGGAGAAACCCATTTAGTCCCGTTTTCAAGTGGCGAGAATATAACTGGATTTCACTGCCCTCCCAACCATAAACCGATGAGAGCTGGACTCATTAATATGGATTACAGGGTGGACAGAGCGACTCTGTACCTACATATTGTATCGTGGCTAATCTGTGTAGCATCAGCAACACAGAACACCAGTTCAATGCTGGTAGGTCAGACGTCCTGGGCCATCCATATAATAACCATCCGTAGGCTACATTGGGGCTGCCGAGGCGTTGCAGTAGGGTCCAAAACCATGATTTCGTGACCAACCTTTGGCAATATTGAGGTTTAACGATTGTTTTAGGTTTTGTCAAAAAATAAGTTACTATCCTCTCTAGAAAAAGTGGGCGGCATTTTGTGTATCGTAGAAACCAAAATGGCCGCCATCGATCACAATGAAAAGCAAGTATTCACTTATTTCATCCACTGGTTTCCCAGTGGAATTCATTTTTGAATGCATTTAGATAGAAAATGGATTGATGGATGTCAACCAGTTGATATTTTAGGAATCATGTTGCAAACAAATCTGCAAACTGCAAACAATCCAAGATGGCCGCCAGCGGACTTTTGAACAAAATAGATTTTTAACTAATAAGCCTATAATCAACTGTAATATGTCATTTCTGACTAATTTTGGGGCATAGAACCCTTTCTGAACCCAAAATTACAATTAGAAGCTTCTAGGACCTTCAAGCATCACGGTTATATAGTGCATTTTTTACCAGTGGTCCAAAAGTTACATGTGTCAGATATGTCCCTTGTGGCTAACTGTGTGGCACAGGATCTATTTCTAGTATCCATAATGTCATTCTAGCTAGGCATCACTGACCTTAATAATATTATTCTTTGACCTCAAACCTCCATATATGAACGGCAGAAATGAATACAAGTGGTCAGAGGAAAAATACAACTTACAAATACAAAAAATACAACCTATTTATCACACCAATAATGTCATTCTAAGCATCGGTGACATTAAAAACCTTATTATGTGACCTTCAAACAAGGTAAAGGTAAAAAATGACCAGTAGTTGTCACAGTGAAGATACAACTTTTAGAAATTTAAGTGGTCCAATAGCTCCATGTGATTTGCCATTTTTCACCAACTTTGGGACACATAATCCATTTATGGTAGCCATAATGAAATTCTAGGCATCATTTAAAAATAGCTGCAATATGTCATTTTATATGAATATGGTGACTGTACATCTATGTGTGGACATAAAAGTACAATAATTATTGTCCTCAAGATCTTTCAAATCCAAAATGGAAATGGATCAATTTCAAACTTGGCGTGTGAAAAGAATGAAAATAGAAATCGTTTTTTACAGAGTTTCAAATTATTGGGAATGCAATACCAATAGTATTTTGTTTACCGGATCTTGATAACCTGTTGCTCACAATGTGTTCGCTCCTTTAGAGGCGTGTAACCTTCCCCGCATCATGTTTGCTAGACCCGTTGAGTTGCCACGCTGGGACAGCATTAAATCAACATTTGTTCAAATTCGTCTGTTTGTGGAAGCGCTTCCAACAGGTTATTTAAAATTTAAATGCTCTTTGGCTACCATCCATGCCCTATCACCCCCACCCTCACAGCATCATCTGTACATTATTCATCTCATCAATTGACTACAACGTTTTTATCGTACTTTATCACATAAATGACCATTTGTCCTGAAAAGTGACGTAAAACAACAATTTACTACTACTACTGGCCACCCTTTGGATCAAGGTATATGCTTGCGCAAAATATGAACATGATTCATCAATAACAAGATGGTCTGCATAACCATGGCATAGATGTTTCATTTGCGGATCCAGAGGGTCACGTGACCCCCCGTTGATGTAGCCCAGTCCACTTACTATGTCATTTTTTATATTTAGGTGACCTGCCCTTTTTCACCCAGGATCCGCCCCTATAAACGAGAACAAGTCAATGTGAAGGCAGCATATACAAGTGAAAACAAGTCAAGCCTCTGCAAATCTTCCAAATCACACACAAGTTATTTCCCATAATTGACACGTGTATTGATATGAAAATGAAGTTAAAACAGCTTATAATTGTAATTTAAGGTTCAGAAATGGGCTCCATGCCCCAAAATTAGTGAGCAATGACATATCACTATCGAACGATGGCGGCCATTTTGGATTTTACGCTCAACAAAATTTCCCCCACCTTTTCTAGAGAGGCATAGGAGCTAATTTTTTGACAAATTCCTTAATCTACCTAAAACTATTATTGTCAAACCTCACTTGTCGAAGGTTGGTCAATTAATCATGGTTTTGAGCCCTACGTTGTCGTGAAATGAAAATGTACATTTAAAACTGATGAAGTATTTAGATGTATTGATATTGTTGAATGTATTGAAGTTGAATGGAATGGTTACATAGTGACCCTGGTGACAGGGATAGATGTAGCAATCATATATATGTAGATACTTTGGGTGTCACATTTAGTAGGCCACTACATCAGAGAGTTTTCCCGTTCTTATCAAAACATTAAGAGTCATAAAACTACCCCCCCCCCCCCGGCTATCTCACCTTCTCCTCCCCGGGACCAAAGATCCGGGGCCTCCCCAAAAATTGGCCAGCTACCACGAATCGTGGTAGAGATCCGGGCATATACGTAGAAATGTATAGTAAAATTATCTTGGCTGATAACTGTGTATGTGGGGTGATATGTCATTGTGGAATGTCCAGGGGCCACTGTTGCATTCTGGGGACACCCTTGTCCAGTGTATTTTGACTATACCTTTAAGAAAACTTCAGAATGCCGTTTAAACCGGCTGGTTTTACAGTTTGATGGACGTTCATGCACACAAATGATGGTTACCCACATCCAAAATGCATACAATTTGTGTACACAGCATACACAATTTAAAAGCGCGTTCCCGATAATACAATGTTAGTTTAACGTTGGGCCCGTGTTACAGACAGCGGTACATCATTAATCCAACAGTGGGCTAAGGTCTATTGTTTACTGAGTCGAAGAAATAGATCATTTGCTCTATTATAGAGCCTGTAATCAATATCATATAGAAGATAATTATTCTGTTATCGTTTTAAAGCATTATTACTGACATATGTTTGTGTCATATTATAATTATACATGTTGCTCAGAATTCAAATATCCGTTGTATAAAAAAATTATATTAAGCACAACTTTCCGATATTAATCATTGTTAATCCGATAGGGCAGGGGCCCTGGTGCAGTGGTTAAAGCTACCTGCTTTGAAAGTTGGAGATTGCGGGTTCAAACCCCACTCTGGCCTTCAAGTTTGAAAAAAAACAAAATGTTTCTTTCTCGCTCACTCATAAAAATTCAATATCTGTCTCTGTCTGTCTCTGTCTATGGCTCTGACTCTGGTTCTGTATCTGTATCTGCCTCTGCCTGTCTCTGTCTTTGGCTCTGCCTCTGGCTCTGCCTCTGGCTCTGCCTCTGGCTCTGTCTGTATCTGGCTCTGTCTCTGTACCTGGCTCTGTCTGTCTCTGGCTCTGTCTGTCTCTGTCTATGGCTCTGTCTCAGGTTATGTCTCTGTCTGACTCTGTCTGTCTCTGGCTCTGTTTGTCTCTGGCTCTGTCTCTGTCTGTCTCTGGCTCTGTCTCAGTCTGTTTCTGGCTCTGGTACTGGTTCTGTCTCTGTCTCTGGCTCTGAAACGTCTGACCTGTTTTTAACTAGGCAATATTGATGGGTTGAATCAGATTTAAGTTCTGACGGAGACTTATTCCTGAGGTCACATAGAGAGCGCACGATATTACTGCAATACATGTTTCAAATTACTGTTATCATTATTACATTTAGCTATAAAAATACATATTTGAGAAATAATTTATACTATTTGCCTTCTGTTTTGTGAGTAGGCCCATGGTTTATCCTCTTCCAGTCTGTGCCGACTATGCGTTTCTGAGGGTAGTAACAATCTGTTCAATTTGTCCTATTAAGACTGATTAAAGCAAAGTGAACACTATTATCATCGGTTGTTTAGATTAAGTTATTATCGCCTTTATCCAAGGTACCATTTATGATTTACCAAAACGTTTTGAAATAGCATTATGTTTATAATAATATTTGAGGAACTATAGAATGTATGGTGAAATTGTTTTTTTTTCAAAAAAGTCAAAGATACATTGTGAACGCGTAATCCCAAGTACCACTAGTTCGTATTTCTCATACTTTTGTATGTAGGCACATCTTATTTTCATTTCAACAAGGGCTCAGGGGCACATATTTTCTGTATTTTACTTCTGTGTACATATAATAGTATTCTATCGGGTGGTGAAAAGTGTAGGGGGTAGGCCTACTATCCTGTTTATTAATAAAATGTAAGTATTATAATTTAGTGCTTTGTTTACAATTGTACCTGAACTATAGGCAGTTGTTATAGCTACTAGAGAATTTAATAATGTACAGACAAGAAGTAGATAATCCTTTTGTGAAAAACTTTTGTGTTACTCTGCGACCATGTGAACACATTCAATTATAAAGGTAATGATGAGATAATAATAATTACTACGAATTTTGCACTTGCATTTATTCATTTTTAAACATGAAGAAAATCATATCACACATAAAATAATGTTGATCTTGTGTATGTTTCTTATACAGATAAAACAAAAATAGCCAGTGACTTTGAGTGTTCATATAGAGTGTCCATATTGTTCTAAAACCACTGGCGTCTCGCTGAAAATAAAATAATGAATGGATCAATGAAACATAATTATTTTTTTAATATGTTTTATTCGTGGTGATCAAATTCGAAATTTGCATTTAATATTTTGATAAAATTTTTTACACTATGATAACTACTATTGGGATTTTGATAAAACCCGAGTGGATAAGTAAGTTGGAGGAAAGGAAGATAATATAATAATATAAAATTACTCGTATTTTGATGTCTTTAAACTCTGCCGTTGCCAACTTCGGCGAAGTTAATAGAAATTGATAACAGAGGGAAAGATAGGGGTTTAATAGGTGAAGGTAATGTTATAGGTAAAATTCTGAAAATTGGTAAGAGGAGTGCTGATAGTGAAAGTAAACGGGTAAGTGACAGATTTAGTGGCAAAAAGTGTATGGCTTCGGTGCGTACGTGCAAACGGCTGCGGGTTGTGGAAGTTGTACACAACCACAGGGTGCAATCAAACCAATGACAATTCTAACATATTCCTGAGGACAAGAAAAATGCAATTGCAATTGTATCATATAGGGAAATATAGCGCAAATATCAATAGAAAATAGCATTTATACATAAACAATAAAATGACAGTGGTAATTAACTCAGAAATACATTACACATAATAATAACTACGTGTTATTGGCTTTTGGCCCTTTGTGCCATCAAACGCGCAGAGCGGCGAACTGTTTCTACCGGCAAATGGCCTACAGGTGGTGTTTCATCGACATTGTTGCATTTGTGAGCTGTTGAAGTTCTAAAGGGTACAAATGGTTGATTGAATAATTTTGAATTGAACCATCCCTTTTTACATTGGCAGATCTGATTTTATTATCATCACCCTTGAAGACAACTCTACCCAGCAACCAAAATGGTCTGGACTTTTGTGGGTGACGTAGGAGAACGATGTCATCAACATCAATCTTATTTTCAAATCTATGCTCATAACTATTTTTAGTACTTTCTCTAAGGGACAACAAGTAAGCATTGTTCCACAATTCATGGACGTGTTTGAGTAGATGATTTCTGTTTGATAGGGACTGTAATAATAGGGATTGAGAAGGAAGTTCTGAAAGTGTGGCGTTTTCTCCCTCAATTCTCAGAAACAAATTGGTATTAGAGTTGGGATAGATAAAACTATTGGGGGTAATCACTTATAGATCCGATTCAGAAGTTCGATATGTCAATGGTCTAAAGTTAACTGCATTTTCAACATCACATAAGAGAGTGAGCATGTCAAAATATTCTATTTTAGCTCGACCTACAGTTTTTCGAATACAGTTTTTGACTACTCGAATCAACCTTTCCCAAGTACTGCCTACCCAGGGAGAGTAAACAGGTATAAGTAACATGTTTTATATTGTAGGTCTGGAAATGTTCCAGAAATTGGCTGCAAGAGAAAACTTCAGATATTACATCACATCCTTTTAGAAAGGATCTAGCATTATCGCTATATATGTGAGATGGAATACCAAACTTGTTGCTGAATCTCAATAAAGCTGAGACAAAGGAGTGCTCATATCAGGTATAAGATCTAAATGAACAGCTCTAGTGTTCAAACAAGTAAAAATAAGTATGTACATTTTGCGCTTTTGTCCATAGTTTTCAACCAGTAAAGTCAACTCCAGTATGACGGTAAGGTACAATCAAATTGACTCGGTGTTTGGGTAAGTTAGTCACTTTTGGATATTTGAATTGCAATCCATTCATTTTGCGACATATCATACAGTGGGAAAGCATTTTTTTGATTACCTGTCTGCCTTTAGGCACCCAAAACCCTCCCAACGCAATGCATTGAGGGTAGTACCTACACCAAGGTGTTTTACTCTATGATGAAAATGAATAATTAACAGGTAAGTCAAGTGGTGACTTTTACCTAACAGAATAGGATTTTGGACTCCCTCCTCGTGTGTTATATTCTTGTTAATTCTTCCCTTTGATCTAATAACCCCTTCCTCATCTATGTATAAATTGAGGTCTTTGACAAAATCGGGAATGTTTCTATTACCAGGAGAGTTTAAAAAGGAAATTTCCTTTGGAAAACATTCTGCTTGCATAGTCTTAACTAGATACGTTATGGCACTTTGAACCGTATCAATATTGACCTTGCATTTAATTTTAATGAAGCGGAACACCAACTCAGTCACTCTAAGTAACTTTCCATAATTTGAGAGTGATTTTGTTGGTATACACTCCACCTTTGAACCTTGAAATTGGTCATTGTCTATTGCTACATTAGTTTGAATTGTCTTCTTATTAGCATCACTCAGACAGTTTAATTCGTTCACAGGCCAATCACTGTCAGCTGTTTTCAGCCATTCTGGACCGTATGTCCAAAATTGATATAAGTCTTTAAACTTGTTTAAGGACAATCCCCTAGTTAAAAGATCCGCAGGGTTTTGATCTGTTGGCACATACTTGAAAACAATATCCAAGTTATACTTGACTTTCAATTCTTGTGTCATCATACTAATGTCTTTCAGCCTGTTTTTAGCAAATTGGTTTTTGGTTTTTATTTGCTGGGACATCAGCCAAGACAAAACTACTTGGGCATCTACTGCAATCACAAGCCTCTTGAATGTAACATTGGGGTAGGAATCCAGTATTAAATGCAGGCATTTTACACCCAAAAACACGGACAACAATTCAAGAGTTGGTAAGCTTCGAGGTTTTATAGGAGTGACTTTGGCTTTAGCAAACATCAAGTTGGACTTGTTATCTTGAACATCGTACAATGCAAACCCATACGATTGTTTTGAGGAATCACAGAAAAGATACAAATCAGTGTCAAATGCCTCATTCACAACATATCTTGGAAATGTAACATTCAGAGATGTTAAATCATGAGCTAACTGGGACCACAAATTCATATGTTTTTCCATGACATTTTCATCCCATGAAAGATTATGTGACCAGAGCTCTCTCATGAGAATTTTACTTCTCACTGTAACAGGCAAATAAAGACCGAGAGGATCAAACAATTTGGAAGTTTGACATAATATACCTCTTTTTGTCTTCGCGTCTTTATCAAATACGGTTCCAGACAACTTGAATACATCTGTTTTAGTTGAATATTTGTAACCTAGTAACTTTTCATAGGGACTTTCATGCTCAATATATTTGTTATCGGAGATCATTCTCTCTCTTATCATAGGCTTATTAGAAGTCCAAGACCTCAAATCAAATCCACCCTTTTTCATTCTCTGGTCAAGATCTAAGTACAAAGAGAGAAGTTTATCTTGATCATTTGCTGTAAGCATCAAATTGTCAACATAAAAATTGTTCAGTAATACCTCAGAGCAGTAATCTGAAGGAAAATTCTTAATTTTATCATCAAGCACCAGCTTGATGATAAAATTAAGAATGAAAGGACTGGCATTGTAACCGAAGATTATGGTTTTGTATCTGAAACAGCTCAATTTGTTTCCTTCTTTTAAGAAAAAACAAAACCTGTTTTTGTCTTCTTCGTGGCCTAGTTTAATCATCAGAAAGGTTTTTCTGATGTCTGAAATCATAGTGAACTTATTAGATCTGAAATATAAAAGAAGTTTTGTCATACCAGTCATCAAATTGACTCCAGGATATGCAGCTTCATTTAGAGATGGGGAATTATGGGTTTTAAGTGAGCAATTGAAAACTGGTCTGATTTTTGTAGTTACTTGCTGCTCAGTTTTAATTATGGGACGATATGGGATCCACGTGTAATCAGCATATTTCTGAGGATCAACTTCTATTCTTTCAATAATTCCCTCCTCCTTTTGTTGTTTAAAAACTTTTATATAATCATCCATAAGATTATCTTTCTCCAACTTTTTGGAAACACTGTCCATCACAGTTAAAGCTACATTATGGTTAGATGGAACCTTTTCCAGAACATCTTCGTGCCATGGAAGTTTGACATTGTAATGACCATCTTCAAACTTAACCAAAATCTTCAAAGTCTTTTATTTTTACAGTCGTAATCAGTAATGGCATTTTCTTTACTATCAATGCCTAAGCCCTCGGTTTGAAACATCATATCGAGATTCCTTTCCACAGAACTTTCGGGAAATAAACATTGTAATGGGTCAGGATATGATGACTTGGGGTTCATGACAAAATTGACATGAGTCTCTGGACATTTAGCATATCTAGAAATAATGTGGTTATAGTTGTTGAATGTATCAGGTCTAGAGCTGGAAAAACTAGGTAAGACTGAGATTTGTCTTGGGAATAGAAAGTTGTTTGCGTCTCCATAAGGCACAAGACCATTGGAAATTCCCATGCAATACCCTTCATACATTCAACTGTTCTGGTCATAGACAAATTTTGTAGAACATCCGCACCCATTAGTCCGTCTATTTCTACAATTTCAGGAGGCAAACCGCCTTCATATTGAACAGCCAGGGGGACACCTTTACATGCAAGATTGCTAATAACCTCAACATATTAAGGCATATTTAGTTGTATATGAAACTCTTGTCTATTAACACCTTTTGATTAAAGGTTTTAAATTAGGAATTTCAACAGCAACAGAAATTTCTTTCAACTCTTTCTTTTGAGAGCCTAAGAATGTTTTGATATCATGCTGTATAATTGAAACATTTTCATCTTTACATGCTAAGACAGCACAAACTTTTTCTGATAAGTAAGATCTTTGACTGCCGGAGTCTAATAAACATCTAGCTCTGCAAACTTTTGAACCAGTCTTCACTTTAATGTCCATGATGGGCATTATTATAGAATGTTCTGCCGATACTATTTCACTTGCATTTAAACAGACATTAGAATTAGTCAGGCTAGGGGCATTTTTATGCTTGTCAATATATTTGCATAATGGACTTATATGAGAGTGACCTTGCAATGTAAACATTGATATTTTAGCTCATTATTTTTGCCAGGACATTATTTCTTTTTGTGAAATGGACTAGTACAAAGAACACATAGACCCATTTCAAGACAACGCTGCCTGCTGGCTTCATGGGAATTATATTTCTCACATCGGTACATCACATGACTACTTGCATTACAAAATTTACAAGGTTTTCTGGGGTGAGAAGCTGACGATTGCGTGGTAAAATTTTGTAATGCAGAAGCCCCTTCGGGATTTGAATCCTGTTGATACATGGTAGGTTCACCAAAATGACTGCTAGGTTTTGAGAGAAACTGTTTATGATCTTCGTTACCTTGTGATACAGTTTTGCTTTTTTGATCAAAAATTTTATTTTTCAAACTTGTTTGAATGATCGTTTTTATCAAATCATGATAATTATCAAACAATTCTTTGAGGGAAGGATAGTTTGATCCGATTTTATGAACCAATTCTCGCTTGAGGATAGCGGGTAGTTTATTGAAAACGATGTGGCTAATAAGTTTTAACCCAGAGGAATTGGGAAGTAAAAGATCAACACCATAGTTTTTCAAATCATGTATGCATGCTCTAGTTTCATTCAAATATTTTTAGACATCCTCAAAATTGGGGATCATATTTGGGCGAGTTGCTGATAATTTTAGTGAAATATTCTTCAATGATAAATTCTTTATCTAAGAATTCGGCATTTAGCAAGTCTAATGTGGCTTTGTAATTTTCATTACTGATTGACAAGTGGCTTATAACTGAAAAGGCATAATCTGTTAAGTAGCCGCGAAGGTACGTTAGTTTGGCCGCTTACCACCAGCAGTCATTACATTATTAAACTGCATGAGAAAGTTTTGAAACAGCAACCTGTCTTTTTCTAGACCACTGAAACTTGGACATTTTAATTCAGGTGGCCGTATTGGGGTAACTGTGGGAGTGTGCGATGACGTGTCAGTTTTTACAGGAGTAATCTTAGTTTTGCCATCAGAAATTTTCTCCTGAACACCGATTTCATATTTTATTTCATCTTTGAAATCAGTAACACGATCTGTGTCATCCACTTTGATTTCCTTTTTTTTCACATAACTCATGAATATCATCATTAATATTGTCAATTTTATGCAGGTAGATATTTACGGTGGTTTCCTGCTTCAACAAAAAATTACTTTGTAAAGTTTTCTGTTCTGATTTTTTATTCAAATCATTGACAATCATTGTAATTTTGCCCTTATAGGCGGCTCTGCTCCTTCTAAGAGCACCTGTGATGTCCTTGAAAGACATTTTGATTGCTAGATATGGGATATGTGAATATTCAATAATATATACTTATATCTGAATAGGATATAGGCTTATATAAATCTGCATAGAATTTCTTTAGGTAATCGCTCGCAAAATTACGATGTCATTATAAACGCCATAATTTCAAATAGTGCTGAACGAGTGGTAAAAATGAACAAATAAATTTGCAAACGTTATAAACAGTAAAACCGTGAACTATGAACAACGTTGCGTGATGGCAGGATGTGAACTGTGGTTAGGGTGTGAACTGAAAGGGTTAATATCCTGGTAAGGTACTGTGCACTGTTCAATCCGATTGTACAGCAAGTGCAAGGTAAATCATGGAAAAACGCGGAATTCAAGCAGTATACTTTCCAAATTCGCGTGGTAATTAATGAACGCTTGTAGAAACAAAGCAAGTGACAAAAACAGTTGACTCGATTTTATCAAGTAGTAACGTTCGTGTGTGCGACAATGGAACGCGTCCACTGCAGTTTAACACAGATCTCGGAGAAACAATAGAAGGTAAAACTATGCGATTTACAGTAAAGAGAGACAAGACACCAGTATGATCGACGCGACGACAAGATTGACAGCTGCAGACATTTTAGCGACTAGAGTGAGTAATACATTTCTAAAGAACGAGCAGTAGAACAGAACTACGATATAAATTAATAGTTTTCAGGCAATATAGAAACACTAGCCGAATAAATTTTAAAATAATAACGGAATTTTGGCAAGATATTGGGATTTTGATAAAACCCGAGTGGATAAGTAAGTTGGAGGAAAGGAAGATAATATATTAATATAAAAGTACTCACATTTTCATGTCTTTAAAATCTGCCGTTGCCAAAATTTCCTTCGGCGAAGTTAATAGAACTGATAACAAAGGGAAAGTTAGGGGTTTAATAGGTAAAGGTAATGTTATAGGTAAAATTCTGAGAATTGGTAAGAGGAGTGCTGATAGTGAAAGTAAACGGGTAAGTGACAGATTTAGTGGCAAAAAGTGTATGGCTTGGCTGTGTACGTGCAAAAGGCTGCGGGTTGTGGAAGTTGTACACAACCACAGGGTGCAATCAAACGAATGACAATTCTAATACGACAAGAACTTAAATATTTGTTGGGTAACACATAAATTAGGCAGACTTACAATTTTATCTCTCATACACTACTGTATCATACGTATACGGGGCAGTCGTGTCTCCAGGAGAATGATCTAACAATTGTATCGCTGTACCTTTATCCTGTACAAAAAAAACAAAAACAAATATCACTATAGCATAATTTAATCATTACGAGAACGCAATTCTGCTACGTAAGTGTACTGTGTAGCAACAACGATTTATGTACTAGCGCTCATAGCGCATATTTTGCACAAGATATACACTAGATCACCTTGCTCAGACATGTTGAAATAACCATGCCGCTTTTCTATGGTTTAAATAAGAAAGGTTTGAATAGTTATTTAACCCAGTGGATTTGGTGTGGATTAAATTCGAAAATATTTCTATAACCAGCTGTTTTTCTGTAGGTTAAAGAAGGTTTAAATAGTTTAATAGTCCAGGTGATTTTCTGCGGGTTAAATAAGAAGGTTGGGACAGTTATCTAGCCCGGTGTATTTGTTGTGGATTAAATATAAAGATTGGAAAATCGCTCTGTAACCCAGCTGTTTTTCTGTGTGTTAAATGAGCGGTTGTAAAATTATATAACCCAGGTGCATTGTAGAGGGCTAAATAAGAAGGTTGACATATTTATGGGTGCTTTATTACGTGTAGGCATAAAGAAGGGTGTAATTGTTGTTTAGCCCGGGTTGTTCTCTGTGGGCTAAATAAATATGTCGGTTGAAAAGTTATAAAACCTACTTGCTTTTATTTGGGCTAAATAGATTTTCTGTGGGCTGGAAGCTACGCAGGTAGAAATAGGAGGTATACAGTCTGGGTTATTAATTGCGGGTTAAATTAGAAGGTTAGAATTGTTATTTAGCCCGGGTTGTTTGATGTGGAAATAGTCATTTAGCCTGGATGCTTTGTTGTGGGTTAAATAAGTACATAGATTGACATAGTTATTTATCCCCGGTGATTTGATGTGGGTTGAAGACGAAGATTGAAATAGCTCTATAACCCACTTGTTTTATGTGGGTTATATAAGAAGGTTTGTATTGTTATTTAGCCGGGATGTTTTCTGTGTGTTAATATGTCGTTTGAAAAGTTTTAAAACCTACTTGCCCTTATTCGGGGTGAGTTCAAATAGTTATATATCCCAGTAGGTGATTTTCTGTGGGCTGAATAAGAAGGTTGGGATAGTTATCTAGCCGGTGAATTTGGTGTGGATAAAATATGAAGGTTGAGATAGTTCTATATTACCCAGCTGCTTTTCTGCGGGTTAAATGGGAATGTTGTAAACGTTTATAAAGGTTTTATTTGGAAATGTTAGAACTATACGTTTTTTTATTTTAGAAATGGGGACGAAATGAATATTTATTTTATTTATTTAATTTTAATCCAACTGTGTGTTCTTTATTGCCTTTGTGAACTTCAAAGGCCATTTATCAAAATGACACAATTTCAGACTTCATATTTGTCTGAACTAACCACGCTACAGAGTTGTGTGATATAGCATTTTAAAGGTAATGTTGTACATATCTAGGATCTGTTAATATCTCCGATATTTAATATGTCACAGTTTACGAATCATTTTGCCAGATCGAGTCACATAATTAGCATTTCCTAGCACATAATAACACTACGCTGTGTCCTAGTACACAGCATGTTGTAGAATGTATGCTAGAATGTATATTAACTTATTGTACCACAGAATAACACTATAATGTGACCCAGTATATGACATGTTGAATGTACACTATAATGGCTGTGCATGCTGTGTTTGCAACAGAACAGTTAGGACTGGACAGCACGTTCTGAAGGGCCCAGTCCAGTCCTTTACTCATTACTCACCATAACTTCTTTGAAACAGGCAAATGCATTGTCACCGTGTTTGTCATGCTCAACCTGATCATCTCTCTCTCGATCGCCAGCATCCAGGAGATCAAGTCAATGGTTCCAGGACTTCTAAGTTAGTCTTCACCTATCCCTGTTGCTCCACGTATGGACTGGGTTTTTCCACAGCAGGTTGATCAGCTCGCTTTTACAAAGCAGCCCGATTGTCTAGATGATGTACGCGTGGCTCCAAAGCAGACTGGTACGGGGAAAAGCGAGCCACGTGTTCACAAAGATTCACGAATCTATCCGTACACCGCCCATGTGAGCTGTTCCAGCTGTTTCATCACCTGAGGCTTGACGTCCAAATCGTCACCCATTTGTCTGAAGGCTTTGTGGAACCTAGAATTATTTCACAATTTTTAAGTGACCTCACCTTTCCCTTGCCTTCGAAGGAGCTGATGCAATCATCTCAACTGAATACATAGTGGTCAAGGAGAGTGGCACAGTAGTCTTCTCTGTGAGACTCAGCCAGACTCTGTGTTGACAAGCTGTCTGTGCTTCCCCCATACTGTGTCCTGGTACACAATGACATTGATTGAATGGGTATGATGCGGTAGAATTACAGAGCTGTCTATGCTTAGGGTTCTGATCACAGCGTCGCCCTATTTATATTATATGACAGAAATATGATGAAAGTACAGTACCACCTTTGTATCAGTCTATTACTGTTTGCTGTAGATAGAGGGGAGTTCCTGCCCCTCCATCTGAATCAAAGGAACACTTATTATTTTGATAAATTAAATCAACTGAATTATGATCAACTGCATTATAACTGCATTATGAATACAAACTATTATGGAACTAGACAGCACAGTAGCATGACTGTTTATTGTTGTCGTCGTTTGCCAGGAAGCTCTTGGAGTCATATGCCTACCTGGTAGCTTGGGGTATGGCAGATTTTCTGGGATGGTGTCTTTCAGAAGATATTGCAAGAAAGTGCTTTGTTGGTTTTGGAGGAAAAGCCATCTGGTGACCCAAGGCGAGGAGGCACAGACATAATACAGTAATTCATGAGCTCTTCCTAGACTTGACGAGGAGCGGGAATGCCAGCTTCCTTAGCTCCTGGTACTACTGGATGACCCGAGATAATAGATTTACATAGTAACACAGATTAGCACAGCTTACCATTTGAAAGAGAAAGAATATATGATTTTAACTGACTGCCTTTCCCTGTGAGGGAGTGATGGTGATATTCTTGTTTTACGGTGAGGAAGTGGAGTGATGTTCTGGTACTTGTCTGCACTTCCAAAAATGCAAGCTTGTGCAAGAGCATCAGCGACAATGATAACCGAATTGTGCAAAAGGCAAAATGAAAAGGCAACATTTAATTGTGATGTTTGGCAATTTCGTGAAGTTGACATGACTTTTGATTGGGCTATTTTGTAACCTTTTCAACAGATTGATAGTTTTGATTCTCATAGCCATACAGTTCTGTGGCATAGATCAAGCGCAATGAAGTTGAGGACCTCGATCTGTTGGGACAACCTGTTCTACAGTACGAAAACGAGTGCCTTCTCATGGGCAGCAGATGGCATACAGGCATGCTTTACCAGTCGATGAAGTCAATCTAGACCCATTTTTTGGCTTGTGATTTAATTTGCCGCCATGTATTTTCTCTGTTTTTCCAAGACGAGAACAGTTCAGGTCGTTCAGTTTTGCAGCACTATCTTTCACAGAAGATGCACTGATGTGAAGGTAGGTACAGCGGATATTCTATGAGGGGAATGACATTGTTGCGAGATAGAGGGTTCTGTTTCATCTCCCAGAAGATGGAGTTTTGCAGTAAAGCGTTGACGACAATGTCGATTATGCCCAATACTTGGCAGGTCATCTGGTAGAAATACAGGGATGTGATCGCGCACTGCTGGCATATATCACAGGGACGCATGTGGTTGGTGGAGACCATCTTCTTTCCCGGATGGTATGAATCTGTCGAGAATTTTTAAGCAGGCAGTTCATTTTACATTACTGAATGGTGTAAATCGACTCTGATGACACATGAAGGGTGCATGCACGCTGAGCATGTTCAGGGGCTCTAGGATGTACGCTCTTGTTATTTTTCTTTTAGACAGTCATGTTGGCCTAATATCTCTACTGCAACCACCACTATTTCTCTCAAATGCATACCACTTTCTTGTACGACCTATAAAATACCACGTGCAAATGTGGAATATCCACCATCACCAGTGGTGCTAGTAGTAGAGATGGTACTACTACATGTATTTCTACCACCACCGACATTGATGTGAAAGATATTTAGCTACATCCCTAGCGTGTAGAAACGTCACAACAGTTCAAATTAGGCTAAAGTTCCTACCCTTTTTGCAGACCACACACACGTCCTTTTCTCCCACCGTATCCCCTCCAGAATAACAGTAACAGTTATATATGATTGATTGATTGATTGATTGATTGATTGATTGATTGATTGATTGATTGATTGATTGATTGATTGATTGATTAATTGATTGATTGATTGATTGATTGATTGATTGATTGATTGATTGATTAATTGATTGATTGATTGATTGATTGATTGATTGATTGATTGATTGATTGATTGATTGATTGATTGATTGATTGATTGATTGATTGGGTGGGTGGGTGGGTGGGTGAGTGAGTGAGTGAGTGAGTGAGTGAGTGAGTGAGTGAGTGAGTGAGTGAGTGAGTGAGTGAGTGAGTGAGTGGGTGAGTGGGTGAGTGGGTGGGTGGGTGGGTGGGTGAGGCCCTGGCACACGTGCTTAAAGCTGCCTGCTTGGAAAGTCGGAGATCGCTTGTTTTGTCCCTCACTCTGACATTTAGAAAGTTCAAGCTCGACTTTAGAATACTGTCTCGAATCTCTTTTATCTCACCATCCTCAGGTTTTCCTGACCCAATTTAACCTTTTATATGACAAAATGTAATCCCATTCTTTCATTTTCACTGTCCGTTTGACATGATTAATCGCGTGTGTACCCGTCCGTCTATTTGTTCATTTGTCCGCTCCTTTTTTCATTCAATTCAATTCAATTCGGTAACTTCTATAGCGCCTAAATCCTCGGACATAAGCGCTCAGAGGCGAAGAATCCAAATCAAAAACAGCTCACTGTCGAGGTCAAAATTTAGGGCGTCAACTGGGCGTCGGATCTACGAAGAACAAGGGGGGGGGGGAGGGAGCCGAATCGAAAAGAAAAGTTTTCAGCATTTTTCAAAAAAGGTGACTGAACTCGCAGTTCTCAAATTAACCGGCAGTGAATTCCAAGTGGAGGGAGCTGCAACTGCAAAGCCCTTGACCCCCATTTTGTTTGATAACGTGGAACAGTCAATACAATTGGGTTGGAGGATCTAAGCAGTCTTGAATTTTGAAATGGGACTAAACAACCAAAGAGACACGCAGCCCGGCGAGAAAGCAAGGCCATAAAAGCGATGGCACAGAGTCTAAAACGTATGCGGCACCTCACTGGCAGCCAGTGAAGAAAATTCAAGACAGGCTTATATCTGCTAAAACGAGACGCTTTACAGACTACAGGAAGACTGCGCAATAGGGAACCGCAATAGTCAAGATGACTAGCAACCAGAGCACATGCAACAGACCCCGCAGTCTCCGGGCCAATATGGTACCTCCCAACACGCCGAAAGTCACGGACGCGACAGAAGCACACTCTGCAAGTCTGAGAGACCCGTCGTCCAAAGTTAAAATCACAATAAAAAATAAATCCCAAATTTCCAACGAATGCCCTAGGAAGCGTACCACGGCCAAGCAACAACATAGGGAATAGATCCATGAACACTTCTCTTTTTTTTCCAGAATCCACGATGATAAACTCGGTTCCACTTGGATTCAGATCTAGCTTCGAAATCGTCATCCCAGCGAAAACATGAGCACAGGATTCCAAATAAACCAGGGATTCCAAAGCCTCAGAACCGGACAGAGACGCATAACTTTGTGTGTCGTCGGCATAGAGATGATGCTCCACATCATCATCAGCGACGAACTGACCGAGGGGAGCAGTATACAAGGCAAAAAGTATAGGCCCAATGACAGAGCCCCGGGGCACACCAAAAGATACACAAACCGTATCAGAAATATAATCCTGAACTTCCACTACCTGTTGACATCGGTCGCTCAATCACGGTGCAAACCAGTCAAGAGCTGTACCAGAAACTCCATACCACGATGACAAGTGGTTGATAAACGCGAGGTGGTCAATTGTGTCAAATCAGCAGATAGGTCAAGGAGCGTGAGTGCTGTCACTCGACCCCTAAAGAGCTTGTTCAGTGGAGTTGAATTTCCTGTATGCTGATTGCAAGTTATTAGACAACGAATTCGTCTCCATCTCCCAGCAGAGGTCTAATATGCCCTTTTATACTGGCCCGGAAAAAACACCCTCCTGGAGAGATTAATTGATGATACTAGTGATTAGCTCAACTAGGACGCCGAGACAACAATCCCCAGCAAGCCAGTAGAAAATGGACCAAGATCAGCCGAGGTGCTTTTTGATTTCATGATTAATTTCCCGATATCTGCCTCTGCCTCCAAAGTCAAAGCACTCATTAAAAAAATTATGTCGCGAATGGGATGCACGCCCCGGAGCGTACTACCGCCCGGAAATTCCGAGCGAATAATAGCAACTTTATCAACAAAAAAGTTTGAGAAAAAATCTCTCACAAATTGTCTTGAGTGATAGATTCTCCGGCAAAGAGGGAACAGGAAATCTATAAAGGATGTTGTTTGTAGATTTCCAGAGCCTCCCCGGATTTTCGGAACTTGCAAATATGATGTCAGCATAAAAAAATTCCTTTGCTTTCTCCATAATTTTATTGCACAGATTGCACTTTTGCTTTTAAAATTTATTGTGTCATCCAAGGGGTAGGGGGTCTCTCGGAGACAGTTTCATTCATTCATTCATTCATTCATTCATTCATTCATTTATTCATTCATTCATTCATTCATTCATTCATTCATTCATTCATCCATCCATCCATCCATCCATCCATCCATCCATCCACCCATCCATTTATCCATCCATCCATCCATCCATCCATCCATCCATCCATCTATCCATACATACATACATACATACTAGTTTTAACAAAACTTCCCGGAGTATAATCCCCAAAACATATACGTCTTGGTAAACTATCCCTGTCACATTGTACGGCACTGGTTACATTATACGGTTGTATTGTACCTTTTTTCTTTCGTTACATTATACGTTGATGCTGTGACCGTAAAATGTAACCAGTTACCGTAAAATGTAACCGGTTACATCATACGGCGCCGTAAAATGTAACCAGTTACATTTTACGTCTGGTTACATTATACACCACACCAACGGCATTTTATTAATAACTAAATGTCAGCATCACTTAATAAATGGGAAAAATCAAGACAAGGCATTAAATCTTGAAATTTATTTTGCTAAGTGATGCGAATATGCTCATTGCAAATTTCTGACAAAGATATGACTTAAAACACCAGTGCTTTACGTTTTTGAATACGAGTTCCGCTTTGCCATTAGCCTTTTTCAAAAACATTTGCTTACATATAAGTCGAGTTTTTTTAAATACAAATCTGGTCAAAATTTTGCAATGCTTCATCATCATGTCAGGATAAAATTACCCTGATGGTGCTCAAATTTCCCTGGACAGGATTCAAATTACCTCATCCCTTACAAACAAGCGCATTGTTGAGCCCCCCCCCCCCCAATCTGTGTGTGAGTCAATGTATTTGCTTTACAAAACATGTTCGCATGACTTTAAGCGATTTATCATATTAATAATGAAATACAACAGGATTTTCTGTGGCCGTGTAAATTATATTTATTTTGTACATTGTCACAGTGTTTCATGACGCCAGAGACACCTGGTGATGACGTGATAACAAGAACATTCGATAGACGGCGTTGAAGTCGCATCAGCGTTACGCTAGCTGTGTCTCAGACCAAGGAAAATAGAATCAGATTATATTTTCCTTACTCAGACATGCACTCATATTTTCAAACATAATAATCTAATAGATAAGCATATTGTACTACAAAATACTACACTGTTTTATACAATAACAACAAATTTACAATATGAACACGATGTGATTGTTTGTCATTTAAATATTCTAAGATTATTGCAGTCTGAATTAGCGCAACCCACTGAAAATAAATTAACCCACTACATAGCCATAGACACCGCATAATAGTATTCAGTAGTTGCATCACAAATGTACCGTCAAATAATATCAATGTTTGCTTTACTTGAAAAGTCATGAATATTACCTGCTTCCAACATTCTATGCTAAGATCAATAAACCTTTTACACATAATGACAATGCATTGTTCACTTATTAATTTTTCATAATATCACAACTTTTATTTCCTTAATATAGCGTGGATATGAAAAAAGGGGTATGTAAATACTTCAAGCATGCTTGATCCCTCAAGGTAGGGGATGCTTAATTAGCCAAATGATTTTTTTATATATATTGGAATGTATACGATATAAAATCATCATTATATTTTAGTACAATTTATTATATAATAAATATTATTATTCTTATGTGCTGCATTAGGTACTGCGTGCAATTTTTCACACATTTGAAGCTGGCGTTGCTGACGCAATATGTGTCATTTTAAAATGACTAAAAAAACGTGTGATTATTTAAAATAATTGGTGTTTTATATTAGCATCTGTGCCCATCTGAATAAACAGCCGTTCAAAATACACACACAATGTCCCGGGTTTTGCTGGGGATAAGGTTAATCATTCCCACACTATGAAATGCTGTTGTTTCATCTCTTAATCAGCATGTCCCCGTTCAAAAGGATGGAAAGTTACATTTTGCTGCCGTGAATTAAGCTAGGTGATAATTAAAAAGCCCTACACTATAAAACTTTTTTTTTTCAAAATTAAATTGATTGGAGCGGCATTTTTTAAAGCCTATTTTCTCCATTTTGTCCAGAATATGTTCCATGTTTCCTGTTGTAATCGTATCTGGTATTTCCAACAGTAACTGCTTAACATACTTCATATAGGCATCCTCCGCTAACCTATCGATTCCTGTCATTGCTGACGATATGTCATAGAAATCCACTTTTAGTAAATCGACAACAATCTGGATGAAAATAAAACAACCGATAAACAGATTTTCAAATGTGTAATTACAGTAGATTCTTACAAAAATAAAATATCCGAACAAGTTGTACAACCACGTCATATTTTAATAGTTAGTGTTATCTTTTAAATTACATCTAGTTCTACATATTAAACTTGATAAAGTAGTGTGAATTGAGCTGTGTGAAGTTGGTTCAACATTCAACATTCAGATTGGGAATGTTCAATATTCGAAAAGTCCCCAGTGAAACTCTGGGAAAAAAATATCAAATTTTCGGGAAAAATAAACCCAAAACAATGCATTTGGTCCTAGGGTGTCACAACGAATCTTCTAGTTGCTACATCACCTATTACACCATAAAAACAGGTCCTTTGCACATTTCTCGAAAAGTCCCCAGTCAAACTCTGAGAACAAAATATTAATCTTTCCGGAAAATTAAGCCAAACAAAATGCATTTGGTGCTAGGATGGCCAAACAAACTTATCAGTCGCTTCAGCACCTAGTACACTATAAAAACAGGTCCTTTGCACATTTATCGAAAAGTCCCCAGTCAAACGGTGAGAAAAAAATATCTCCTCAAAATTTTGGGAAAAATAAGCTAAACAAAATGTATTTGGTCCTAGGGTGGCCCAACGAATTTTCTAGTCCCTACATCACCTAATCCACCATAAAAATATATTTTCTACACATTTTTCAAAAAGTCCCCAGTCATACACCGGATTTTTTTTTTAATTATTTCCGGGAAAAAAAGACGAACAAAATACATTGGGTCCTAGGGTGGCCCAACAAACCTTCCGATGTTGTTTCAACATTCAACTTTCAACATTCAGATTGAGAAAGTTGGTTCAATATTCGAAAATTTCCAATGAAAAAAATGAAAAAAATATAAAAAATTCGGAGAAAAAAAAGCAAAAAAAATCCATTGGGTCCTAGGGTGGCCCAACGAACCCTCTACTCGCTACAACACCTAATGCACCATAAAACAGGTACTTCGCACATTTCTCGAAAAATTCCCAGTCAAAAAAAAATATTAAAATTTCCGGAAAAATAAGCCAAACAAAATGCATTTGGTCCTAGGGTGGCCCAACGAACCTTCTAGTCGCTACAGCACCTAATACACCATAAAAAGTTAATTTTCACATTTCTCAAATTGACTTTTACAATTCATTGGAACCTTTTTTAGAGAGCAAATGATGATTACCACTGTAATCTCAAGTCACTTATTATCAGAAAGGTGATGTTTTATTGTTTTATAGTATGATAACTGTTCCGCATTTTTCAATACTGGAATGCAAGTGTTTCTTCTGCCATTTGTAATCCACTACATGCTCTAAATGGTGCGAGAAACAAATATGCCCCATGTACATACCATGATAATCCTGTACGGTGTCTAATGTTATTTCAAATACTCATGAGTCATGATGAATATTTTAAATACCCTAAGCTTGTCTAAATGTGTAAATGGCAAGCCGGAATGTAAGTGTACATACCATGTCGATATGTGATTCACAGAACTAACTATGCTAACCCTGCTGTACTTATTCAGGTGATATTGTATATATATATATATATATATATATATATATATATATATATATATTAGTATGACCAGAAATGC
>OZ024903.1:90800594-90813094 GCA_964017125.1 Flabesymbios commensalis | reverse complement strand
CTACTTCACTATGAATATGATATGGTCAGAAATTAATAGAAACAATTATTTGCTGAAAGAACTACATATATGTGTAGGCTAACAGTATCAGCGTATTAATAAGACTCATCGTTATAATGTTTACTATAAAAGTAAATCTAGCTCAAGACGACGTGTGTGGAGCTTTGGATACAGATCAACAATCTCGTCCAATTAAAATTGTGTATCATAATTAAGTATACCCCTCCATCCTAGGATCTACCCCCTTTTCGTAATTATGTGAAGTGTCTTCTGACCCCAGAATCTACCCTTCCGACCCAGAATATACCCCCTTTTAAACATCTAGGCCTATACGAGGCCCTCCCAGGACCTACCCTCCCTCTCAGAATATACCCCGTTTTAAACATCTATATGTGACCCTCCCAGATTGTACCCTTCCCTCCCAGAATATATACCCCCCCCCCCTTTTAAACATTATAGATCTATATGCGACCCTCCCAGAATTTACCCCTCCCTCCCAGAATATACCCGCCTTTTATATAAAGCGACACTCCTAGAATCAACCCATACCCCTCTTTTCACAACTATGTGCAGCACTCCTATGATCTACCCCTCCCTCCCAGAATATACCCCCCCCCCTTTAAACATATATGCCACCCTCCCAGAATCTACACTTCGGTCTTTGAATATACACCCCCCCTCCGCCCTCTAAACAGATATGCGACCCTCCCAGAATCTACTCCTTCCTCCCAGAATAGATACCCCCTTTTTTGGTAACTATATGCGATATTCCCATAATCTACCCATTCCTTCCAGAATATACCCCCCTTTTCTACAACTATAGACCTATGTGACGCTACCATAATCTATCCTGCCCTCCAAGAATCTATTCCGCCCTCCGAAAATATACCCCCTCTCCTTAGATATGCGACCCTCCCATAATCTACCCATCCCTCCAGACCACCTCCTTCTGAGCCACTATATGCAACGCTCACATAATCTACCCCTCCCTCCCAGAATATATCCCCCCTCTAAACATCTACATGCGATACTCACAGAATTCACCCTGCGACCCAAAAATTACTTCCACTTTAAACATCTGCGACCCTCCCAGAATCTACCCCTCCCTCCCAGAATAGGATACCCCCCATTTTTGCCAACTACATGCGACACTTCCATAATCCACCCCTCCCTTCCAAAATATACCCCTTTTTATATCAAGTGCGGCTCCCAGAATCTACCCCATCTTTCCAGAATATACCCCCATTTTCTACAACTATATGCGATTCTCCCAGAATCTACCCCGCCCTCCCAGAATATACCCCCCTCCCTTAGAAATGCGACCCTCCCAGAATATACCCATCCTTCCAGAATCTACCCCCTTCTTCACCACTATATGCGACACTCCCATAATCGACCCCTCCCTCCCTTAAACATCCTTATGCGACACTCCCGGAATCCACCCCTGACCCAAAACACTCCCTTTTAAACATCTACATGCGACCCTTCCATAATCTACCCATCCTTCCAGAATCTACCCCCTTCTTCACCACTATATACGACACTCCCATAATCGACCCCTCCCTCCCTTAAACATACTTATGCGACACTCCCGGAATCCACCTCTGACCCAAAACATCTACATGCGACCCTCCCAGAATCTACCCATCCCTCCCAGAATATACCCTCCTTTAAACATCCATATGCGATGGAGGGACTCTCCGGAATCCAAACCTTCCTTGCCAAAATTGTACTCCCCTTTTTGACATCTATACGCGAGCCTCTCGGAATCTACTCCTCCCTCCTAGAATATACCCCCAGCCTTTTTATACAATGTGATTCTCACAGAATCTACCCCTCTGTCCTGCCTAAATAAGTGTGCAGGGCCTATATAGGGCCTATATATCATCCCTTGGGACTCAATATGTTCAGTGTATTAGGACTGTGACAGTGCCGCCCACGAGGGGTTGCAGTATCAGTGGCGGATCCAGGATGTGAAGAGAGGGGAGGGCGCACGGGGTTTTGGCAGATTTTTCGGGTACATTTTAGCCAATTTAGAGGACTTTTTAAAGAATTTGGCAAAAATAGGGGGCTGCTGCCACTGAGTATCCTTGATTTTACCAATCTCTGTGCGGACCGTGGCCTTGAGGTGGGCCTCGCGGACCTTCTATAACCCAGCGGGGGGGGGGGGGGGGGCGAGCGCACCCAACGCACCCCACCCAGCCTACGGCCCTGCAATATTAGGATGTCAATACACATGATACATGTACAGATGTAGGCCTATTTCTTACCAGACAATAGGCCTACTGACAGGGGCACATAATGTTAGGTTTAAATATCCAAGTAGTCAAGCCCCTCCCTGGTCCAACCTAGTCTCTCTTAAACATGTTAAAATAAGCTATTAATTTCATGAAAATAGTCACCTGGCTCGCTATGTGTATTCATTGTCCTGACCATATGGCTTAGAATGTCAAGGACACCATATTTGTATTGCCTTATTGGCCAGATAGATCAGGTTAAATTCGTGAATATTCTACAGAACACATTTCACAGTGCAATCAATCAGAGCCACTAGCTGACCCTAGTGGAAAGATGGTAGATCTGATGAATGATAATGCCCTTTTCAAGACTAATATTTCTAAAAACATCGGGGAGATGTACTCTCCTAGGGCACAGCCGGTTGTAGCCATATAACTTTTTAGAAAAAAACGGCGCTTGTCTACATCAAAACAATGTTGATTTATTGGTGGTCCACTTTCTGTGATTCTGGCCCAACATTAAATCGACACAATTTGAATGTATCCTGTTTGATGGGACATGATATTGACCCACCATTGATTTTCATGCGTGCGGAGCATGATACATACCAAATATTTATTAGGCCTGAGAAAAATCAAGAATCAAGTTATTGAATGAAGCACGTCCCACCAGCAACTACTCATTTTTCTAAATGCCACCAGGTGTACTTTTGTCATCAGTTTCTATACGCACACAACCCCTCTCCTATAAATGGGCGCATCCAAATTTTAACAATAAACGAAAATTAGATTCGTGGGAATGTTTTGGAGTTGAAAGGTGGGTGGGTGGACACAGGGGAGGGGCTCTGGTAACGACTATGTCCAATGATCAGTTCAGAGCACTGCTATTATTACAAAGAAGCCTCTTCGGGCTACGCCCTCAGAGGCTTCTTTCTAATAATATCGTGTTCTTCACTAATTATCTAATACATAATCTTCATAATATTTTTGGGGACATATGAGCCTGTCTAATTATTTTGGGCCATCCAATTTGGAATGTCCGATGCAAACATCTGATTTCTAAGAGCAAACATATGTTCCTCTATATGTACTCTATAATAATATTATGTATGCTTAGCTATATGTGCGATTTTTATCTGCTCTTTTCTGCTGCTTGGATGAGACACTTTCATCCAGGTGTTGGTCGTTAACACACAGTATTTTGTGCCTCAAGCCATCTTAGATTTTTTACCCAACATTATACAGACATACAAGTATATTTCCTGTGTGTATTGTATAACTGTGCACTTGCATTCGTTTGAGAACCACATACTGGTAATAACACAACAGTTTCTAGTTCTCTACGAAGGGGTACAACAACAAACCCAAGCGGCCCATCAGAAAAGTATGTTGGTTGTCACAGCTACAGGCTAATTTAATAATTATGAGCTGCCACTTTATCACAGAGGACCCCGGGACATACATGTGGACAATCAGTTCCAGCGTGGTATCTGATGGATATTACCATCCAGCAACTACCATGTAGTACAACAATGTCCATTTAAAGATATATTATCGCTCTTTCGGATGACACCAGAACCAAGTTTATAGGTGAAATAGTTTTTAAGTTACATGCAATTTGATGAACGTACTGTCCAAATTCAGCTGGCCGGAGCTATACATTTCTTGTTATGCATTTCTGCTATGACAAATAAGTCAGCAATGACTTGAAATCAATGAAACATCTACATGTATCTATCTATTTAAAAGACAACTAGTCGAAATTGTCAGTGGACGTCATATTGCACAAACAAAATCAGCTGGTATTGACCACCGTTTACAAGTTTAAACAAAATTGTTAGTGAATTCAAAATATATAGCTATCTTGTCAGTCGATGTGATATCATTGTTTTGATATGAATCGCCCGTACTTATTTTTTGGACAGTTGGAAAGCAGCCTTGAAGATTTGATTGCATTCCCGAACAGGACCCAATTGACGTGGCGAAGCTATAGAAACTTCCGTCAAACAACCATCACCGAAATCCAGGTAATATTTGTACTAGAAGATCGACACCTCCACTGGTTTACATGTTACGAACATCGACTACGGAGATAAGGGAGGAGAGGGATTGAAATAATAATTTATATTGTATGAATAAGCTAGTCACGTACCTGTTTGGATTTAGTGGTAGCCATGACTACAGACAGGTCAGTGTGTGCCATGAATCCTCCTTCGTGAAGTGTAATTTTCGGTGAACGCTTGTATGTTATAATTTGTGACCTGAATCATGATATAATCTACATAAATTTAACATTATCCTACAAGTAATTTATTTTATTTATGTTAATCGCTTAGGCAAAAGCCAACGATAAATGTTGTAACAAATTGTTAACAATGTTTTGTAAGAAATTCTTAACAATGCTGAGAATAACCAGCTAAACAACAAGCTAAGTCGTCTCATGTTTAGAACGCATCTTGAAGATTGATGTAAGCCAAAGTAACAATAACTTTGATGGATCATATTGTACAGAAGCGGTATAAGAAATTCGAAAATTAGCTTGAGGCCATTTCATTTGTTTTATTGAAATAAAAAATGCTTGTGTACAATATTTTTTTATCTTATGAAGGTTAAATATTAGCCTGCCGACATGGGAATACCGGGCGGTTTTTTTTAATAAAAAAATATCGTGTACAACATTTGTTTCTTTTAAGAGGGTGAAATATTAGCCTGCCCAAATGGAAATGCCGCCCGTCGTTTGGTAGAAAACTAGAATTACACTTCTAAAACTAATAGCTTACCGGTCTAAGAACGAATGTATTTCACACTTAGGAAGCAACGTAGAGAGAATGTCATCAAATTCGAAGTTGTATAAATAGCTGCAATATTAACAGAACATAAATAAAATATATTTTTATGTTTTTATTTTGCTATTATGTTTTAAAATGTATTGGTTATATTTCAACTCTTATATCCAGGTATTTCTTCACCTTCATCACCTTTGAGATGTGAATTACTTTCTCAATTCCCACCTCTGTGTAATATGACCTCATTTTAATAATAGATATACTAAGAAGTAAAATATACCAAATAAAAGTAAAAAAGAAGCATAATGTGAGACAAGCAGATACCGGCCTGTTTTTCAAGGGCCGAAAAATGTTCATAACATTTTAATGACGTTGCTGAAAATTAAGCTGAGCATGCGATCACGTAGCTGAAATATTACTAATTCTAATTTCTGAAAACTTTTTCGGCCATTGGATCTGAGGGTCATGATGCATCATCATTTCATCATCATTGCCATCATTACATCATGAACATCATCAGGTGAGACAAGCTGGGACCAATTAGGATTATCTTACCTTACTCTTAATTGCATTAGAAAAGTTAAGATTTATCTCAACTTTTCTAATGAGAACAAAAGAAATGTAAGACACTCTTCATTTTAGAAAGTTTAGTGGGATAGGCCCTGCATTGTGGAGCATGTAGGCCTACATAGCAGCTCATGGTGAGACTATGATGTATGATTAGTCGAGAAAAGCTTTTACCAGCATTGTGCAGCATGTAAACGCCACCCTATAGCCAGGCTATTATGCATAATTAGGTGAGTCAGCATGACGAGTGTGTAAAGTATAGTTCACGACCCCCACAAAAGCTTAATTATTTCAGCAGCAATATTGCATATAAATGACAAATAATCAACAGAGCCCTGTGCTGTGATCACATTGCGGTGTAAACGTGCACGAAATAATTCAGTGTTTCGCATTTCACTTACTAATCCTGTAGGGAAATGATAAGGCAGGGTTTGTCAGTGAAATATTTCAGCTCACACAGCGATACTTTATCAAATTGTCCAGTGTCCACCGTCGCCAAGGATCTGAAACGAAAAAACCTCAGAAAAATGAATTAAATACATGGTATAAATGACACCGATGGTAATTAAGTAAGTAAGTAAGTAAGTAAGTAAGTAAGTAAGTAAGTAAGTAAGTAAGTAAGTAAGTAAGTAAGTAAGTAAGTAAGTAAGTAAGTAAGTAAGTAAGTAAATAAGTAAGTAATTAAGTAATTAAGTAATAAAGTAAAAAAGTAAGTAAGTAAGTAAGTAAGTAAGTAAGTAAGTAAGTAAGTAAGTAAGTAAGTAAGTAAGTAAGTAAGTAAAATTAAGTAATTAAGTAATTAAGTAATTAAGTAAGTAAGTAAGTAAGCATGTTGTTTGACCTCACGTTTCGGCCAGCATACCATTTAACAGTTACAACTCTGGATTATGTTTGTATAAACTATGGAAGCAAAAGGGTTCTTTTCAATTTGAAATCAAATTGTCTTTAAGTTACCTATGTCTGCTTCATTTGAATACCTTTGTGATAGGTCTACGGTCATGATAAATATTTTAATTATTTTAGTGCGGGCCGGTGCGGCCCGCACTAAAATAATTAAAATATTTATACGTCAGAATCTGCGTCTACTGCCGTCATATTCTGAGGTATATAGGCGATCCCCTCATTGAAACTGAACAAAATAAACTATTTTGTGTACGTTATAAAAGTTTGTTAAAAAGTCGAACTGGTAATAATGATGTTCGCACATTCGGTTAAAAACTATTGATACTATGATGTTATAGCGAGTTTTATGAAATTTTGCAGAGCATTCGCTAGCCTACAACACAATATAATGGATGTAAAACTTGAAATGACTAGTATAATGTATGTACAAATTGAAGTGATTGCATAAGAAAGATCATTATTCACATATCTGATGTCCATTCACAATTTAAATTATTTTTAACGTAGACTAAATATGTTTGATTTATTCGTCGTGATTCGCTAAATATACATTGTGGGAATTATACTATTGTACTGTGTGGCCTTCTAATAAATCATAGTATTTTCTTTGATGGTTTAGAGGGTGGATGTGCAAAGCCGTAATTATTCTATAGCTATTCGCTGTCGGCTATTATATATGGTGATTTGAATAAGAACCAGCATATCAATAAATAGTGAAATTTGTTATTGTTTAAACTATATGAAAATAGTCATCGTGATTCGGGTGTAAAGTGTCGCTAGGGAAATGAGTTGGTCTACGTAAGCGCCGTGCTCACGCTGCGTATTACGTCACTACACGACATTGCTCAGGTGCGTGGTAGGCTAGTATTGAGACGTTAAAATGGTCGAGCGCTCTGTATAATTTGTATCGTTAAAAAATTATCTGGTTGATAGAATTATATGCGTGTGTGTGATAAAAGTAAGCCTATTTGATCCGATTTGACTTAATATGTACTATGTTGATGAGTG
The DNA here is from genome assembly GCA_964017125.1 of Flabesymbios commensalis. Classification (NCBI taxonomy): domain Eukaryota; kingdom Metazoa; phylum Annelida; class Polychaeta; order Terebellida; family Flabelligeridae; genus Flabesymbios; species Flabesymbios commensalis. Next base: position 90,805,593 of record OZ024903.1, on the reverse strand, counting down.
AAATGTTATTATTGAATATAAATATTGATGAAATATCATCGAGTTTTATTTTAAATTAACAGTTGAGAATAAATTAGTGTATTTTATATATTAGTGAATTTATATGTCATATTTTCAGTCTGTTTGGGTTTCAAATGTTGTATACGTTGTATGTGTTGCTATGCAATGCGAGTTCACGCTTGAACGGTAATACGGCGAGTCTCAGTGTGGTAGGCTGGTATTGAGACGTTGATAATATAAGGAGCTTCAAATAAATCATAGTATTTTCTTTGTAGGTTTAGAGTGTAGATGTTCAAATCCGTAATTATTCTATACCGGTTCGCCGTCGGCTTTTATATATAGTGATTTGAATAACGACCAACATATCGATCAATAATGAAATTTGTTAATGTTTAAAATAAATGAGAATATATATTAGATAGAGTAGCATTTCATTTAATTTTAATCTGTGATGTTTAAAGGGTGGATGGTAAAGGTTTATAATTCAATGTTATTTAGAGGTGGTATAATTTGGGAGCTTCACTAGTGAGATGGATAATGTAAGCGCTGATTATTTGTTGTACCAATGTCGAATATGGTAGGCCGCCATTGATGCGTGCAATATTCCTAAATATCTCAGCTATTAAACTGACTCATTGAACTCCGGCGAGTCTTTCAGTTGAGTGCTAATTTATTATGCACCATGCTGTGCTTTACGCCGCGGCAGAAAAAATTAAATATCTCGCGCATGTAACTAACTCTTTGATCTCTGTCGATTCCCACAGCTGACATTATTAAATTTATATATCGGATTTTATTTCTAGTTTATGTGGGTTAAATGGATATAATTATTAGTGACAGAACTTGGAGAAACAATTTTTTAATATCTTATGCATTACATTAACCCGCCTCTCCGTCGATTCCCACCTCCTATATTATAAAACTTATATTATCGGATTTTATTTGTAGTCTCTGAGGTTTAAGGGGTAGAATTATTAGTGACAGAAGCTCTCTATGAACAAGCATAATTGAGGGGCCAGCTTCTGAATTTATGTTAACTCATAACGAGGAGGAGAGACGTCTGATCCTCCTCTCCTCGGCATTATCCTCCTTCTCTATCCTCATTATCCTCTCTCCTCATTATCCTCTTCCATTATAACACCCTTTTTATTACTACAATTGTAAATAATTTGATTGTACATATTGTAAATATTAGTATCTTACATATCCTAAAGTTCTGAAATGTTATTGTAGAAATTGCAAATAGTAGATTAGATTATTATATAGATGTAGTGACATAGGGACGAGAAAAACTATGTGGCCACATCTGGTGGATTTATCTTCATTGATTGTAACCAGCGATCTTGGAGAAGCCAGCACAATTATTTAACATGCTACCGGGACCTTATCTAGACTAGAACAAAGGGGGGGGGGTTAAAGGACGACCATCCGGTAAAAAGGGTAAAAGGCGTGGGGCGCAGCGTAGAAGTTGTGAAAAACAAGTCTCTGATTTGTGCAATCTGGTGCAATATATGTGTCAAATTGGCTTGTTTTAATGTCCATTTTCACTCTGAATGACCTCCATGGTATGATTGAGAGGTTTTGAAATGACATCTACGGTATGATTGGGAGAGTTCTCAATAACATCAACTGTACGATTTTAAGAGCTCTGAATGAATCCCACGGTATCCTTGGGAGAGTTATGAATTGTATCCATTGTATGTTTGGGAGAGTTCTGAATGGTATCCATGGTATGATTGAGTGGGTTGTAAAGAACCTCCACAGTATGGTTGAAAAAGATCGCATTGATCTCCATGGTAGGTTACGACGGGGAGATATTTGAATGACCTCTGGGTGATAAAGGATATTCACAGTATGATTAGGTTAGTTCAGAATGACTTCCACAGTATTATCGGGAATCAGCTCTGAATGACCTCTAGAGTATGATTGTTAGATTTCCGAATGACCTGCATGGTATGATTAAGATGGTTCTGAATTACATTCACGATAATATCGGGAGAGTTAGGAATGTCCTCCCCGGTATGATTGACATGTTTCTGACCTCTGCGGTATGATTGGGAGAGACCTCAACGACAACCATGCTATGACTGGAAAATTCTGAATGACTTTCACAGTATGATTGGGAGAGTTCTGAATGATCTTTACGATTTGATTCAAAGAGTGCTGGATGGCCCCCATGGTATGATTGAGAGCGTTCTGAATGACATCTAAGGTATGAGTGAGATTTGTGAATGACCTCTAAGGTATGTCTGTCAGAGTGTTTTGACGATATTGTCGAGAATGATTTGAAGAGCTCTGAATGACCCCCACGGTATCATTGAAAATATTGTAATGACCTTAATACTATAAATGAAGAGTTCTAAATGACTTTCATGCTATACATGATCGAGATGGTTTGAAATGACATCCACGAATAGATTATATTATTATATTTTAGTAACTTACTGGTTCAGGTCCTTCTTCTTAGTTTCTACCTCTTCTACAGGAAATGCTTTGCTCACACCTCTGTAAAATTATAAATTACAAATAACATTGAGAGTTAAAAAAAATCTACTTTGCAAAATATAATAGGCCTATGACATAATGAAAAAACTAGTATGGAAATATTTCTTACAATTACAACTTCACTAAATCACAATCGTGCGAAAATGTTACGTGTATAGTTCACCCCGTAGCATGTAGTGTTATATATGCCATTTAATAGGTGGCGCATATGTCACTTTGGCTTCCATAAGACGATATACTAATCCATATAGAAGGTTTAAAGCAAACTAGCCGTTAAAAGGTAACACTCACATGAATCGGGTATTAACGTAGTAGAGCTCCATACATTGTGCTATACGGAAAGGTGAGTGGGGTTCTTGACGCTTAGCAGTCCATCCATTTTCGTGAAAATTCCAACGTTCGAATCCTTGTTCATTGAGATGAAGGAGTATTTTAGGATAGTCTACAGAGTGTCTTGTCCAATTGCTTAGAAGTTTCCCACGGGATATGTGTATCTCAAACCCGATCTGCTTCACATTTCGTAGCACATTTGTTGAATACAAGTTTGGTAAGGCTAACCATTCTGAACCCTCAATGTCAAACTTCAAATAATCAATCACCCTCTGCAATAAAATTAGAATTGGTCGAGCTGCTTCATTGATAGTAAGAATTAGTCATTACTCTGGAAGAGCAAAAGTGAACCAATTAATGAACATGATGGTCAAAATCGAAAGAAGAACTACAGATGAGCAATGACGTCTAGAATTTATTGTGCTCATAGGCTGGAACGTTATTTTATCAGTTGAAGAACCGTATGCCTGACATCGAAGTCACATACAGGAACAAGAAGCCTACGTTTTTCATCAGTGCACTGTTTGCATGGCAGGTTTTTGAAAAGACGTTTGGATTATAATGCATCGAGGGTGGCACACTAACCTTTGACCTTCAACTGGGATCCTTTCAGTTCGTGAACACAATAAATTCTAAAGACCATCTGGTCACTTAATAACTATTATTGAACTCTTCAAAGAGATCATATGAAAACATGATACATATTTATCTTATATTTGATATATATACATATATGTATATAGCAGGCTGTATATTCTACGCTTTAGTTTATTTTCTTCAAATACCATACTGACGTCTAAATGCCCATTTTCACGTAGTATTGATGAGAATGACTTCATTGTCCAGTTCTTGGAATTTACGTTATCTTCATCACCAAGGCCAACAGGACTGAACCATACTTTGTCACTATGCTGATGGGAAGAAAGTCCAATACTACAAAACAACCATGTGAATTTGTACCGTATATGCTATAAAGGTAACCATACACAAAGAAAATGAAATGCTCGTACATGCCGCCTCTGAAAAAAGGTGTATGACTCTTTACATGTAAAGATACGAAAAACGGGAAGCTGTAGTTTTCAAATTTGGTTCTCGGCTTGCATAATGTTGTAACAGTACATTCTCTCTCAGAGGGCAAACCACCTTATCATGATTATAGTATAGGTAGTGTAAGGTAACAACGTTTCTCATTTGTCCCATACTACAAAAAAAGTTATAAGCATTAAAAGTAAAAGCAACAGTAGGATTAAAGGTTTTATCTGCCAGCAACAAAATACAATATACGACTTTTTTAGTAAAAACGGAGCCAAAAGGGAAGATGCAATTTAGAATCTGATATCTCTGAGGTGATTTGATTTCCATTTGCCCCCTTTTCGTGGGAATTTATGTTTCAGATATTGTGTACAGACCTGCTGTCTTTACATCACTGTAAATGTATAGTTACACATTGCCATTTGTAATTGTTAGACTGTTCTAAGGCCACCTAGATCCCCACGACGCACATCCTCCAAATCAGAGTCCTTCGACTCACGATCTATACACATATTGGATGTTATGAATGGTGATAAATGTAAACGCATTTTATACGCACATGGCTTTGCTCTATTACTTTCTAGTTTATTCAGGAAAAAAATGTCACATAACATTGCTCTGGTTATTTAAAAGTATCCCTGCATATGAGAGAAAACATGCATTTCGATCATGCCAGAAAACCAACAAATCACCCTGATTAGACATTACGTATGGCTAAATATAAATCACTTCACACAGAATCTTTAGGAAATCTTGAACAATTTTTAAGTGGAAGAAACGAAATTGTCACCTCAAATGTTGACTAAGACAAGCTAAATGCTTATAATTAATATCTAAGTGACTTTACCTTAAATTCTAAGTCACATGGTTACTCTGTCACACGTGGGCGGGAGCCCTAATGCAATGGTTAAATCAGCCTGCTTGGAAAATCCGAGATCGCGGGCTCGTCCTTCGCTCTGACATTCAAGCTTCAAAGAAACAAAATGTATCTTCCCCGCTGACTCGAAGCGGTTCAGTATTGTGGGGAGGCTCTGTGACTGAGAGGTAGCGTGCTCGGCCTCAAACTGGCGGCCTCAGACCGCCAGGTCTTGAATTTCGAATCCTGTGTCTGGAGGGCACTACGTGTCTAGCC
>OZ024903.1:90510799-90800394 GCA_964017125.1 Flabesymbios commensalis | reverse complement strand
ATTTTGGTTTTGCATTGGAAAATATTAATTAATAAGACAAGAACAACTGTATTCATGGTTAAACAATTAAATCGTCAAATCGAAAAACTTTAAAGAAAATAGTGTTATAAGTACACTGGAAAGATGATCGTGAGCTCTATGGATAGATATTTACACATACATGTAGAATACATACATGCGTTCAAATATACTTTGAAACATACATTTTTCACTAATTTGTATTACTCTATAATGGCCGCCACATTACTAGGTCAAATATGAAAATAACAATATTTTGTTATATAATTACACGGAAAGATTATCTTATGCTCCATGGAAAGGCAGTTGGACTTAGAATGCGATACATTAAAATAAATTGCATGTTATTGTCCCAATCCAGTATGAATGTCACTTTGACACCGCAAAGTACATGTAGATGGTCGACAATAACTTCCAAGAAAATGGTGCTAAATATTTATTGTTGGCTATTCAGTTACCTTCTAGATGTTTGTGTCCATGCATAAGTTGTAAACAAAATAATTTTTTGAAGGCTACTCAAATATATTTAGCAAATATCATAAAGGATAACGTATCAATTTTATGATAGTATCCAATTATAATATGGATGACATTTGACCGTGAGAAGTAGTCCGTTGTTCATATCGTCACTCATCTCAATGATGTATTCCTACAGTTGTTAAACATAGTAAATAGGAAGTTAGCAGATGACAGAATCTGTCGCTGGCGAGGTGAAAATTGGTGATGAGATAACCAGCACCTCCATAAACTTTCGAATGTATTCATTAATTTATCATAGGAATAATTAGGACCATTGCTTGAGTTTGAGATTTGTGCAGTTCCCTCTTCTTCACTTGCATTTTGAAAGGGAATAAGGCAAATACTCTATAAAAACTGCCAATCATATGAACCGTGATCTGTACTCAGATGAAGTGATTACAGATACGGAACAATTGAGGTATCATATCTTCTGATGCGTAGTTGCACCGGCCTTAACCCAGCAGACACAAGACGTTGAATCAATAATGGTTTGACGTTGGTCCAGCGTCGTAAACGGTGGACCAACTTTAAACCAACATTGATTCAACATGGAGCCACAAGTATGGTATCCAGGTTGAATCACTTCTGTGGAACGCCAATAACAAAATCGGGATGGGCTGATGAGTATGAGTACGATAATGAAATCATCTGTTATAATTACAGGAATAGTCAAGATGTTTTATATATAATAGATGAAGATGATGTTATGAAACTCTTTGAATGTTGGACTCGGCATAGACAATATGTGTTGCATAGAAGGAGGTAATATATTCAACGAAGAAGATTCATTATTCATGTCTGAACACGCAGCATATTATTAAAGCACTATTTTCTTGGGAAGTACGGTGGGCCATTTAATATTCTGCATAGTTATTCTGCAGAGCTATCCTATTGTACAAAAATCTACATTGTATTATAAAATGGGTTTCATCGTCAATTTGTTTGCCATTACATCTTTAGCATATACGATCTTGGATTAGTGGTTTGGTAAAAAAAGTCGATTTGTTTTACTTCTAAGATATATATATGAAGAAGGGGTCGATGATAGTGACTTACCCAAAAGAGTATACAAGACAGGGTGATCGAGGTTTATATCCACCATCAAGGCAGACATCCCAACCTCCATCACTCAGGCGACCAGCTCTGTCATAACGCTCACAATCAAATTCCACTTCTGTCAAAAAACTAAAAAAACAGCTGAAGTTAAATAAAATTGACTGGTAATACCATCGGTCTCTGCTGCCTATCTTATGCAATGTTTTAACCCTTTCAAGCCTGAATTTACCATTGTAATCTTCATCCACTACAAGCCGCGAATTGCTGCCGCAATACTCGACTTGCAGTGGATGAAGATGATTTGATGTGGGTGAAAAAGTAAAGACAATTGGTATTGGTAAAAGAGTTTCATGGAAATTTTCATCCCAAAACCCTTACTTGTAGGGAAATTAAGTGTGTTTTCAGGGATGTAAAATGATGCTTTAATGCATCGTGAGGGCTTAAAGGGTTAAAGGAACAATTTACTGTTATACGAAGATCATCACTATCTAGACAGATCAATACATGGTTTCACCACAGAAAAAAATGTTTTTATTTTAAATGATTCATCGGCAAACACAGTAAAGATATTTAGCACTTGAATATTTGCTTTGTCCTATAAATTTATGATAAACCAATATGAAAATAATGTAAATATAGACAATAAAGATAATTGGATGTTAATGTTTGTCATTCAACGTTCAAAAACGTCAGTGTGATCTCTTATTATTGATGCTAAACATTATGAAGTTTAGATAATCAAGTTATGCTATAAGTCATATATCGACGTCACTGCACGTAATCCATGTGAGAATCAATGTCCGGAGATTGAACATGGATAGGTTTTAATAGGATTCTATGATAACATCCATCAACAAATGTACAATATAATCATCCATATCCTCGGTAAATCCTGATAATTATGCAAATGGTATACTGCCTAGTTAGGCCATGTGATACAGGCACCCTACTTTTTAAAAACCTTTATATGTTCAAAACATGAGAAAAATAGGGTCGAACTTCATATGTTGATCGCTTATATGGGGATACCCTCGACCTGTAAAAAAATTGGGATAGGGTTACGTAAAAGTCTGTCGTTGATGTTTTGATTAACCAATCTGCACTGGCGATTCACCATATAACAGTAAATTCCCTTTTATATGTTATATCACACATAGCATTAAAGTAAATAGTCGTCTCTCCATGAGCGCTGAAACATGTTTTTTATTATAAAATAATCAAAACGAACAGCAAAACAAACCAGTCAACATGGTCAAAGGAAACGACATAACAACGTGTAATTATTGGACATATCTATATATGGCCTATGTTTTAGGAACCCAGATATGTCTATGCTTCTAAATGAGTGTTATTTATATTTCCAAATGTCATATATTTTTTAATGAAAGACTATTGCAGCCATTCATGAAAATATTTCTATTTAGCAAAGGATGAAACCTGAAACATGCAACTTTGCACGGCATTTTAGTATATACTTTTTAATCGACTTGTTTTTACATAATTTGTGTGTGTTGAATTCGAATATGTCGGTGAAATACACATCTGGGTTCAGAAAACAAATGTCAAATATAAATACTACCAATAATTATGTGTTATTCAGTCGTTTCAATTGGCCATGTTGACTAGTCTTTTTTGTTGTAGATTTTGATTGTTGTGTAATAAAAAAATGTTTTATCGTATGTGTAGATAACTCATGAATCCACTGCATCATACAATAATCATTAGTACGGAAATTTAATGAAAGTTTGTATGGTATATTGCATGTGCAGATTTTTAAATGTGGGCAGGTTGTCAAGTACAATTCGAAGTGAAGTAGTAGCATGCCTTCTATGATATATTGGAAATTGAGATATAGCATGGACGAAACGAAACGAAACGAAGCTGACAAAACTGACGACAAGAAACGAAACTGACGAAACGACATTGACGAAACTGGTTTCCTATAATCGACGAAACTTGGTTACTGCAATCGACGAAACTTGCGAAATTGAGTTCCTGTAATCGACGAAACTGACGAGACTATGCTCACGAGACCACTAGGCCTAGCACGGCTCGAATTTCAAATCCTGAGACGTTGACCCAATGTTGATATCGTGACCAGCGTTGTAGGTGGTGAACCAGTAACTTTCCCACCATACACGTTCATGCAATATCAACTTCATATAAACACTTTTTCAATTCTGGGCGCTATGTCCAACGCCAATCCAGCATTAGATTAACATTGTCGTAACGCCTCGTGTTCGTGTGGGATAAATCTTCTTCCGGTAGGCTATGTCAGAGGGAGGATGTGAAATATGCCTATGCTAACCTTTTAAGCGCTAAGCACAATTATGGTATTTTAATACCAGAGTCAAACCATATACAGCCGACGAAACACGTTGGCATGAGGTTGGTCTGATGTTGGGTCATCATCGCTAACGGTGAACCAACTTAAAACCAATGTAGGGTCGACGTCTCGATGCTGGGCTCACAGGTGAGCAGGTTTGATGATGGGTCAGTCACAACGTAGGCCTACGTAATTTAAATGCTAGGCCGACATGTCAGAAAAAAAGAAAAGAGTCTATAACAATCTAGAGGAAACCAGTTTCGTCGAATACAAAAACTCAGTTTTGTCGATTGCAGGAAACCAGTTTTGTCAGTTTCGTTTCGTCAGTTTCGTTTCTGAATTAGAAAGGAATTAGAAAATAGGAATTGGAATGTGAATTGGAATTATAAAAACTGAAAATAAAGGAATTGGAATTAGACTCGGAATTTTAAAAAAGGAATTGGATCAGGAATTGGAATTAAAAAAATGGAATTAAACCCAGGTATATTACACACTATAGAAGTCTTTCAGATTGAGACATACAATTTAGCCACGTCTGTCTGTATAAATAAGCACACAATTCAACATACAATGGAGGGAAGTTGACAGGTAATCTGGAGCAGGCTCCAATCGAATAATTTCTGATGTTCGCTACGGTACTAATCACTGATGGTCTCGTTATTACTCACTCACTCACTCACTCACTCACTCACTCACTCACTCACTCACTCACTCACTCACTCACTCACTCACTCACTCACTCACTCACTCACTCACTCACTCACTCACTCACTCACTCACTCACTCACTCACTCACTCACTCACTCACTCACTCACTCACTCACTCACTCACTCACTCACTCACTCACTCACTCACTCACTCACTCACTCACTCACTCACTCACTCACTCACTCACTCACTCACTCACTCACTCACTCACTCACTCACTCACTCACTCACTCACTCACTCACTCACTCACTCACTCACTCACTCACTCACTCACTTGTAAAATTGTTGCGGATTCCCCACTTTTGACACATCTTTTGATTTTGCTTTCAATCCATTGGAGAGTAGCTTTCCAATGTTTGTCAGAGCTGTCTGTGATTTGCCAAGCGTTGTATTTGGCTGGATAATATTTGGATTCAGTGGCTGAAATGAAACACATTATATACCAAAGCGCGCTCTTTAAATCGATCCATAAAAAAACATAGTCATAAATTGCAGTCGTGCAAATGTTACTTTCCCATTGGCATTACATATATGAATAACTGAATTGGAGAGAAGGACTAAACTTGCATTTATATAGATACATTCTCCTGAATGAACGAAGACTTTGTCGATACATTAGTATTTTGAAGAGTTTTTAAATTAATTGAAAGCGGGTTCCGCTATCTACGCCTCCAGCAGTTTATTGACCTGCCATAAGTGAAGGATAGTTACCACTATGCCAATTCCGAGGTCCCATCCAATGTCGAAGCCTAAGCTACAAGATAAAAAAAACACACTCTCGTGAGGATTCTTGAACTGTGTAAGCATCGCTGCTGAGAGGAGGTCTCAGGGGGAACCACTGACTGCCGCCAGGCACCGAGTGAAACAGTTCACCTGGGTGGCCGTCGCAGATAGACTGACTTCTCACCATTCCCACGATTGCCAATAGGCCTACTCATGATAGCCAGAACATTTTTGTATCGATTGCTGCGGATGCAATATTTATTTCAATGTGATTTTCGTGGGAACTTTAAACAAGTTGTGTACAAATAACGACGCTTTTCTCTCTTCCAACACTAATAAAGTAATTACATATGTCTACACAGAATGACACGCCGTACTGTGTGTTCAGACTACATGGGTTCAGGGGCGCATAGTACAAAGCATCCTACATTTGATTTTATCCTCACTTTCTCTCATTGCCATTAGAAAAGGTAGGATCAATGGTGACTTTTTTTTTGGTGGAAATGGGAGTTAAGATAAGATCAAAGTGTGGATTATTTGTAATATGCGGCCCTGGGCATCTAAACTATATGTTTACACACACTGCATCTTATTTGTTTACTTTGTTTATATATATCCATGTAACTATATTAGTCTGACCTTGAACATATAGATCACTAGTAGAATCACAAGGCCGGTCATGAGCGGTTTGATCCCCCATAATGACTCTGAAAACAATATACAGAGGAATTTATCACAGTCGTGTCTTGTAATAAGATGAGGAGAATAACATTGATTTGAAAAACAATGCTTTTTTTTTTAATAATTCGTGCAGTGTTTACAATTAAATTAATTTTAGTATGTTCAGTGTGCTGGATATTAAACAGTATTAATACATAGGCTCCAAAATGAGTACTTGTAGAGATGCATTTCTGATTTCCCTTTCTGCAATATATAAATTAAAGTATAAATAATCATGGTATTGTTAAAAAAGAACGTTTCATCAATAAAAACCTGACACTTAGTCGAAGCAAATTATGCAAATAAGTTATATGACAAATGCATCTGTAAAAACGAGCTAATAGCTGCAGACATTTTAGGTAATATAGATTAAAATCCCGAAGCTGATCCTCAAGACAAATTTGTTACCTTTCAAAACTAAAAAGTTTAATTCTCGAAAACATAAGAGAAATAGTTGGATTAGTTATGGTATATTGAAGTCTATCAAATTTCGCAATGAATTATACAAAAAGATGAGAAAACGTGATCCAAATACAATCCAATATGATATCATCTCCACCAATTCAAACACACACAATAAAATATTAAAACGTAGCATTAGAATGGCAAAAAAAGACATTATCAAAACATATTCAATATTTATAGTGGTAATGTGAAAAAAACATGGTTAATGATTAATGATATAAAACATAAAAACAAGCAAAACACAGAATTACACGTCTATCTTAAACACGGGAAAAAAAAAATTTCGGATAAAAAAACATATAGGAGATAAATTTAATGCGTTCTTCACAAATATAGGCAAAAAACTTGCAGACAAAATTGAAGAAGTTCCACATAGACACTTTAGCGATTACTTGGTATCAAAACCTAATACTAAATTTGAATTCCAACCAGTTAAAATAAAAAAAGTAAATAAAATATTCACCCAATTAGATTCTAAAAACAGTTCAGGTTATGATTGCATTTCCAACATACTAATTAAATCAATAGTGGATATTATTTCAAAACCCCTAACTGTTATAATAAACCAATGTTCCGTAAACGTCACTCAACTGAATTTGCCGCATTAGAATTAGTTGATAAGTTACTAAACATGATGGACAAAGGACAGGTGCCTCTGGGAATGTTTCGGGACCTCTCAAAAGCGTTCGACAAGTTAGATCAAAACATCTTGAGAAAAAAGTTGAAATTTTATGGCGTCTCTGATCGTCCATGAAAATTGCTTGAGATTTACCTGTCAAATAGAAAACAATTTGTAGTTTTTGATGACATCAATTCACAGGTTTTGGATTTAAAAACAGGTGTTCCCCAGGGATCCATTTTAGGACCGCTGTTGTTTCAAATTTATATAAATGATATTGTTAGGTCAAGTAACATTGTAAAATTTAGATTATTTGCCGATGATACAACAATTTTTGCACCCATAAACACAAATAACATGGAAACTGCTAACATAATTAATATGGAGCTAGAAAAAAATATTACATGGTTAAAACTCAATAAATTGTCTTTAAATATTTCTAAGACAAAATTGTGTTTATTCCATAAAGTACAACGTAAAGTATTAATTCCGTAAATACAGATCGAAAATACTGTTATTAGTAGCACAAAGGTGGTACAGTTTAAATTGGAACGATCATATAGAGAAACTATCCTGTAAACTTTCAGGAACCCTAGGGATTATCAATGAAATAAAATATGTACTTCCCAGAAATGTTTTGGTACAGTTGTATAGCTCACTATTCTTGCCACACATAAATTATGACATTTTAATTTGGGGACATAACAATGAAAGAATTGAGAAATTACAAAAGAGAGCAGTAAGATTTATAACACAAAGTAAATATTTAACACATACGGATCCATTTGTTATTAAACTTAATCTTTTAAAGATACAGGATATATTTAAACTTAATCAGTTAAAAATTTATTACAAATATTTGATAAAAACAGTTTACCGGATTATTTTCAGAACTTGAATTTTATCAAACAATCCAGATATAACACTAGACACTGTGATGATCTGACTCCAATGAAAGTGAATTATGTATTTTCTACCAAATGTACTTCTCATAATATTCCCAATTTAATAAATCGGTTACCAAACGAGATTCGAGACAAATTTCGTACTCATTGAGTTTTTCAGGATTGTATTGTATACCGGTAAATATTTTTTTTAAATGTACCAGCCCCAATGTTTAATTGAAAATTGTTATGTATGCAATCGATGACAATCTAAAATAAAATAATTAAATTTTGTCATGTAAAGTTACCTAGTCATGAGTCGGATGAACTAGTTTCAGAATCATTGAATATGCTTTGTCTCGACATCTCATTTGGGGACTTATGAGATGTCGCGGAGTCTCACATAGTTTATTTCACATATGATATATATAAATATAAATGTTTCGATGTCATATCAGCAGTCTAGAGGTCGAATGCGCCACTTCGGCGCTGGGTCGTACATTGTGCTGCCGGCCTCGTGCGTGTTTTCGCCGGTTAGCCTACAAATATTTTTTTCTGTCTGCTGGCCGGGGGATGGCGTATGTTGTGCCGACAAATGTCACAATCCCACTAAATGTCAGAGCCCCCGACAAATGCCACAGCAGCCCTCGACAAAAGTCACAGCCAACGACAAATGTCACAACATTGCCTCGAAAATGTCACAGCCAACGACAAAATTATGTCAAAACTTTGCCTCGATAAATGTCGCAGCTAACGACAAAAGTCGCAACTTTGCCTTCGACAAATGTCACAGCCAACAACAAATGTCACAACAGTATCATGATTACTAACGACAAATGTCACAACCTCCCGACAAATGTCAGTCGTCATGCATATCACTTGGACAGGCTGAGTCACTCTTTCATTGGTCGTAGAATACTATACTTGGTCCGAGACCCATAATATCTTTATTTCTTAAGACCTTGTATTTTTTCATTATACTGATTTTTTTTCACAAATTAGTTTGCGGTAGATTATAATTTATTTGTTGCATAACATAACGGTTTTACAACAGATTCACCGGTCCGGCTTATGTATGTGCATATAAGTAAGCAAACAAACAAAGAATTACGCGGGTGAAACTGATTAATAAATGAATGAATGATTAAAATAAATGAATGAAAACATGAAGGAATGAAATAATAAATAAATAAAAGTTTGAATGAATGAATGAACAAACAAACGATGAACGAACGAAGAACGAATGGACGAACGAAAGAAAGTGAATAAATGAATAAATGAATAAATGAATAAATGAATAAATGAATAAATGAATAAATGAATAAATGAATAAATGAATAAATGAATAAATGAATAAATAAATGAATAAATGAATGAATGAATGAATGAATGAATGAATGAATGAATGAATGAATGAATGAATGAATGAATGAATGAATGAATGAATGAATGAAGGAATGAATGAATGAAGGAATGAATGAATGAATGAATGAATGAATGAATGAACATATGTATCATATTAGTCTGAAATAAATGTATAAATGATCTTACTATCGTCTTTTATGCATTGTTCTGGAATGAAACATTCATACATGGGCAACGTTTTTTTTTTCATAACAAATCCAATAAATACAAATCTAATTCACTTTATCCCGGTTCTCAATTTTTTATCACATACTGGATGTTATGGTGTCAGGATAGGGCCATCTCGCACTTTCGCTGTTTAAAATCTCACTCTTTCGCATGGTCCTTTCGTTGTTTCGCATCGCCCTTTCGTTGTTTCGTAGTCTCGCACTTCCGCCCATTCGTTGTTTCGCATCGCCCTTTCGCAGTTTCGTCTCGCCCTTTTATAGTCTTGCATGGCGCTTTCGTTCTTTCGCCGTCTCGCTGTTTCGCAATCTCGCTCTTTCGTTGTTTCGCAGTTTCGTTGGCTCGCCCATTCGTTGTTTCGCAATCTCGCTCTTTCGTTGTTTCGAAATTTCTTTGTTTCATACTTTAGTTGTTTCTACTTCCATTATTTCTCACTTATTTTGTTTCGCTCTTTCGTTGTTTCGTACTTTCGTTGTTTTGCAGTTTCACAGTTTCGCACTTTCGTACTCTCGTTGTCTCGCACTTTCGTTGTTTTGAACTTTCGTTGTTTCGTACTTTTGTTGTTTCGTTGTTTCGTACTTTCGCACTTTCGCTGTTTCGTACTTTGGCAATTTTGAAGTTTCGTATTTTCGTACTTGCGTTTTTTCGTACTTTCATTGTTTCGCAGTTTCGTACTTTCGCAGTTTCGTACTTAAGTTCTTTCGCAGTTTCGCACCCTCGCACTTTCGCAGTTTCGCACTTTCGCTGTTTCGTATTACGTTGTTTCGTACTTTTGTGATTTCGTACTTTCGTTGTTTCGTACTTTCGTTGTTTCGGTTTTTCGTTGTTTCGCAGTTTGGCACTTTACTTGTTTCGTACTTTCGTTGTTTCATTCTTATGGACGGCAGCATTAGCCTCTTCACCAGGGCTCCGGCATGAAAGAGGACAGCGCTAACCAGTTTACCAGAGCTCCAGCGTGATGGACAGCAGCGTTAACCATCAAATCATAGTCTCTGCTGGACAGTGAATCCCGGCTTGACAGACGGTAGCGTTAACCATCACACCAGATTCTCTGCTAAAAAGTCAATCCCGGCGTGACAGACGGTAGCATTAAACATCACATCAGGGACTGAAAAGTGAGTTCCAGCGTGACAGACAGAAGGATTAACCATCACATCAAAGTACGAAACAACGAAAGTACGAGACAGCGAAACAACGAAAGTGCGAAACTGCGACGATGCTAAAAAATAAAAGTACGAAACAAACAACGAAAGTACGAAACAAAAAAAGTACGAAACTGTGAAACAACGAAAGAGCGATATTGCGAAACAACGAAAGGGCGATGCGACACTGTGAAAGGGCAAAAGTTCGAGACTACGAAACAACAGAAGGCCGATGCGAAACAATGAAAGGGCGAGGCAAAATTACGAGACTGCGAAACAACGAGAAGGCGAAACAACAAAAGGGCCATGCAAATCCACGAAAGGGCGAGGCGAAACTGCGAAAGGGCAATGCGAAACAACGAATGAGCGGAAGTGCGAGACTGCGAAACAACGAAAGGGTGATGCGAAACTACGGAAGGGCGTTGCGAAACTGCTAAAGTGCGAAACTACGAAAGAGCGATGCGAACAAGCGAGATTTTAAACAGCAAAAGTGCGAGATTTCCCTATCTGGACACCAAAACATGCAGAATGTGATAAAAAGTTGAGAGCTGGGATAAAGAGAATTTCTTGGATATATATATGTTAAGAAAAAAATTGCGCATGTATGCATGTTTCATACCAGAACAATGATACATATGCTCAGTTATTCATTTATTCATTTATTCATTCATTCATTCATTTATTAATTCATTCATTCATTCATTCATTCATTCATTCATTCATTCATTCATTCATTCATTCATTCATTTATTCATTCATTCATTCATTAATTACATTTGCGTGATGCTTTATTCGTTTGCTCGCCTGATATACACATTACATAAGCCGGACCAGTGCGTCTGTTGTAAAAATAAAAAGAATAATAATAATAAAATATATTTCTTCATGGTAGAATCATTAGTGAAAACAATTGTGAAAATAATCGCCCTGACTATGCCTCTGTGTATCATGGAAAACAGTGCATACTTGTAAAAGTACCATTATAATGTTGCAAACAATATGATCAAAACATTAGTCTTTCACATAATTATTGCTAACTAGGCCTCTGTTTAACATACACAGCAGTGTATAATTGTAAAAAAAGAGGTAAAATATTTCAAAAATATATAACAACCTTATTCCAAGTTTTTTTGAAAACTGTTTAAATGTTAGTTTAAAAACATCAAACGTGTCAATGTATCTTATAATGTCTTGTAAATTATTCCAGATAATAGCACCAGAATATTGTAAAGAGCAATTGAAATTGCTTTTGTTAGCTTTGGGTAAATGAATTTATTTCTACAGCATGATCTAATTATACGGGTTGCAATATCCCGAGATAGCGTAAACAGGCCTGTTATATAACTCGGTTGCAACCCTGCTAAGAAATATACAGTGATAGCGGTAGAATAATCTCTTCGTTGACAAACATTTAACCAGCCAAATCTTTAACAATATCTATACCTCTTACATTCCAGTCCAAATTGTTACTAATAATCCGTGCCGCTCGATTCTGTAGTATGTGTAATATTTCACATTTGTTATGTTATGCAACAAATACATAAGAATATACCACGAACTAATTTTTGAAAGTGAAAAAAACAGGCTATGAAATAATTCAAGGTCTTAAAAAACTAAAATAAATACATTATGGGTCTCGGATCAAGTATAGTATTCTACATCCGACCATACATGTAGTCCAGTTGCTAGCTCCATCATTTATGTTGTGGACCAGGATTTTTTTTTAAGTCCAAAGATTTTTCATTGATTTGTGTTCATATGCATATTTCAAGCATTTTCAGCTTTGTTGGCGTTGCGCCAACTTTAGGGATAATTTGTATAAGCTAATTTGCATATTTCACACTAATTAACATACCTACCCATTTTATAATATAACTTTTGAGCAAATTCGCGTGGAAACAAGTGTAATACCATTTTTTTCGATTAGTTTTAACCCGAGGAAGGGATTTCTGACGTTATTTATACAATTCAAGGTCAAGGTCAACTGAAAATGTCAAGGTCAAAGCTGGAATATCGCCAAAATATTACCTTATGCATGTTTACATGCCACATATGTGTTAATTGTACAGGGACGCGAGTTTAGTTAAGCTTATTTGCATAATTTACTTAAATAAAATACTTGACCATTATAATAGGATAAAACAACTTTTAAAAACATGTTTGTCACAAAAATTAGCCGCTGTGGGACCGCAAGGTTGCCGGGCCGGAGTACCGTATGCCGGGGTACGTCACCTGGTCACTATGGCGACAGTGTACACTCGCCCCGGGTAGCGAATGCCGTTGTCCAATCTGGGGGTACCTGATACACTATTATGCTGGTACTAAATGGTGCAAATAAGTGTTTCAGGGTAGCTGACTAGAGAGACCAGCATTACGTATGAACGAGACGTGGTGAGCCTGTGACGACGGCAAGACGTGATGGCGGTGATTGATTGACTGGTATGATGTTGATTCCGAGGATCGTGATGCAGGGGGACACACGGTGACTGAGAGCAGATGGTGAGGACGTGGCTTGGAGCTACATGGAGAGACGGGGATCTCGCATGGATCTGACGGACTGGTTGGAGACAAGCTGGTGGTGATACACGAGGACCAAGGTGACCAGAGAGGACCGATGCAGACGGCTCGAGCATTTGAAATACGCACTGTAAATATGGAATCGCACTGATTAAATATGTATTGCACTAAACCCAGAGTTCTTGTTGTTTCTTAATGGTTCATGAGTTCACACATTGCAGTAAATCCTTGTTAGTTGTAATTATATGTATATGTAGTGCCATATTTTAAGTTTGAAACGACGTACTACGTTTTGCCAACTTTAGAAAAACATCACATGATCCAATGTGCATACCCTAATTAGCATAATTAGCAATTCCGATAATAGGGCTACAGCTTTTTAGCAAATAAGCTCGAAAACATTTGTAACAACACTTTTTTGAATACCATTGACACGAGTGAGTGGTTCCTGGTTATGGGTGCAATTATTGGTCAATTTCAACATTATGCGAACTAGGGCAAGAGCTAATTAGTCTATTTTCTCTAATTAACATAATTGGTTCTTATAATTGGTTGAAAGAATAACGATGTATGTATTGGATCTAGAATCATGCGTAATACTAGACAACTTCCAAGAAATCTATTCCTGGTGTTATTATTACGATTTGAAGTCAATGTCAATTCATTACTACATTAACAGCGTAGGCACGTCTAGTTATCAACTTTTTGTTAAATATGTAAATTGGTATAATATTCACATACAAATGTAAAGCTGCGTAACTACCCCTTTAATTATATAAAGATAAATCTCATATGTGAGGCGTGCCGGTGAATGACGTTGTATTAGGTAAAATTACAAAAAATGTAGGCCTCATGGCGCTAGCAGCTAAAAATGCATAATGATCCTGTTTAAAATAGCGAATCTGGAGGTGTGTTTATTTTCTTAAATACGTCTTAATACAAACCTCACTATCTATAATCTTTAACTCAGTTCGTTAAATACGTCTATATATAAAACTCACCATATAGCATCCTAAACTATGCGCTAATATTGAGATAATTATATTATATGTTAATACACATATTTCACCATACCTAGCATAACTCTTATGAGAACTATCACAGAAAATATTTGTTACAGTTTTTAATGAGATCGAAATACAACGATGTGAATATCTAAAGCTAAAAATATTATTTAACCTCTCATTTAATTGTTCACATGCGGGTGACATTGAATGTGTGTACCCTTGACACCAATCGTTGGTCACTGGCTTACTCAGATATACATCATATATTTCCGTTACTTTTTTCTATATCAATTATTTAACGATCATGCATTGTCTCACGTATTTATGATATACTAACAGTGATATGCGTAAAAATTGTTGGGACAATTTAGAGCAATTGCGAAATTATTACACTCGTCACTGCCTAATACATACTAGTATTATAAGTTTTGTTATGTTAAAATGTCTTCTTATCTAATTGAACCATGATTATGTGTTGTTTCACATATTTAACTGATAGCTCTTGATTTTATGTGTATGGGAGGGGGGGGGGGGGGTAGAAGTCACGATTAACACATAATGTTAAAACAATGTTAATTTAAACATAATAATAACATCTTGCGAATTATAAATAACGTTTTGACCAATGTAAAGACATAGATTACAATACTCTTATTCAGAAAAAATGAACAAGTAATTGTAGTTGTTGTTTTTCTCAATTTAGGTTTTTGTCAAGTTATTGTGCTACAACCTGACATTATGTTGTCATATGCTGACATTATAACTCTATAATCTGAATATATAGTGTCATACGATGACATTATTGTATCATAATTTGACATAGACTGAACGACAGCCCTCTCACTCGATGGACAGATGACACTGCTGAAGGAGTGTAAATCTGACATAACTGCATTGTGGTATTGAAGGGTCATACTTTCACATTAAGTCAATGGGGATATAAAAAAGGGGTATGCCATTACGCCGGTTTGTTATAATATAATGTCAATATCACAACAATTAAAAAGTATATGTGATATCATAATGTCTATAATCGTAAACTATCTCATTGAGTCGATGTATTCTGTCCTTGTGGTATGATATTACTTAAAACTTCTTATATATTGAGATGTTGCTGTAATGTCCTGACACCATGACGTCCTATTCTCTCAACTCAGTGCATTGTACTACTGGCTTGATAACCTAAGTGCCTTGATGTGTTAACATTAAAAAGTCCTTTAGTGCGATATATGAAAGTAAAATTGAATTATAATAGCGACATAAGTATGAATATAATAATAAAGTGTTGACACCTTTCACAATAGTGTCATGTATTGTCAATTCTGATATCATAATGACATGATATTACGATAGCAATATTCTGCTATAAAAACAAAAGTTTTACCTAATATCTTAATATAATTTTGTTGTATTATAATGCCATGGCCAGACATTATTAAATCGCATAATCACAGTTTTTAATCCAGACACGATACTGTGATATTTTGATACTATTGTGGTGTGTTCTATCATGTGAATCTCACTTTTTATTTGATTATATCATATCCAGAAACTATCCTTATTATGTCATATCCAGACACTAATAAAACCATAGTCTGCCATTATAATATATCATCATGATATACAGCTCTCATATTCTAACACAACAGTGTCTTATTTTGTAAACATATTGACACAATTATGATTTTCGGAATCATATTATATTAGGCCTTTATAGCCATTTTGTTTTAATTAATTTGACATATTTTGACATCATCACAAACCTCATCACAAACCACACCTCATCACAAACCACACCTCATCACAAACCACAGAGCGGCATATTCTGACATAGGACAATTGTCATTGATTCGATATTGCGATTTTGCAATACAATACAACTGACACTACAGTGTCATATTTCGTCGGTATGATGATATATTCTGACATCTGACTGAATTGGTTACGAACGTGTTAAATTCCGAGGTATTATATATATATGTCCATCTTCCGAAGCATAGTGGGCCTATTATATTCTAACATTATTTCACTGATATATACTGCGAGAATAGTGTAATTTTTCGATATTATAATCTGATATATTGAGATAATTTTCAAATTCGCGTAATTATTCTGTCTGTTTTTAAATAAATATAAAGACTTTTCGTCAATGAAGCGGGAAATTGCGTTTGCAATCCCAGCTTAACTTGACGAAAAATAGAAACAAACAATTCAGCAGCAGAAGGGATAGATATCGGGATTACGGTCATGTAGGTCATATAGGTGTAATGAGTTTGCAAACTCTATCTGCACTTGTGTGAATATTTTTTAATGACTTGGCCCAATATTACATTGACCTGATAAGTTTACCTTGATCTTTATTCGCAAAATAACATGAAAATCGTGTTCAATGTATTTGAATAAAAAAATGTGCTAAATCTGACTTTTCCACATATTAATATTGATTAATACTAATATATAATATAGTGCAAATCTAATAATTATTGTTTTAAGGAACCCGATATGTTCAGGTTTGACAACTAGCGACACGAGTTTATCTCTATTTTGACAACATTGGCGACAACTTAACCTTGAACTTGGCATATTAAGCAGAAATTGACGTCGCATTGCAAAAATAACATCGATAACCACTTCCTGGTGTCAAACTTATACGAAAAAGTGGTATTACACATGTTTCTGGACCTAATTGTTAAATTCTTCTTCTTCTTTGAGTGAACAGCGTTCGCTCCTTTCTTGGAGCATTGCACGCCGTGGTGTGTGTGCACATATTACATGTCGGAAACTTGTGTTAAAGAGTGCTAGTTGTAACCTAAAGAGAAAACAGGAGGTTACAGCAAAACAAAAATTGTGCATAGAAAACAAAGGTGAATTAAAAACCCCTGTGGTTTACATAGTATTTAGACGTAGGCGGAAGGAGTCTAGTGTTGGAGAGGAGACAACATGGAGTGGGAGGCTGTTCCAGACTGGAATAGTGCAGGGTAAGAAGGAAAATTTGTAAGGGTCATTTGATTGGCTCAGTGGAATATACCTCCACGGATGGAATCCTCGTGTTTGTCTGGTGGATAGGGTCAACCACCTGTGCCAGGGATCTCCCATTGTAGTATGCACTAGTCTGTACATTGTATGCAGTCTCATATTACTGCGACGCACAGCAAGGGATTCCCAGCCAAGGTGGCTAACCATCTCGCTAACACTGCTGGTGTTATGCCAGCGGTTGCAGACATACCTTGCAGCACGTCTCTGCACCATCTCCACTTTTTTGATATTATCAGATGTATGTGGGCTCCAAACCGTGGAGGCATATTCCAGGTGAGGTCGGACTAAAGATTGATATGCTTGGGTCTTGACAGCCTGCGATGAAATTTTCAAGTTTCTGCGCAGGAGGCCAAGAACGCTATTAGCTTTTGCTGTAACATTGTTGATGTGGGAGTTAAATTTAAGATCGGGAGTAAGTGTTAGGCCAAGATATTTAACAGAATCTGTACTTTGGAGTGGCTGGTCATGTAGATTGTACGATGCATTGATTTTAGATTTGCTTCTGCCGGTCCTCATGGTAAAACACTTGTCTGCATTAAACTGCATAAGCCAAGTCTTTTCCCAGGAGCCGACAGAATTTAGGTCAGATTGGAGTAGTTCGGTGTCTTTTTTACATCTAATGGGACGGTAAATAATACAGTCATCAGCGAATAAGCGGACTGTACTATTCACGACCCCATCAGGGAGGTCATTTATATATATAAGAAAGAGTATGGGTCCCAGGACAGTCCCTTGGGGCACCCCCGACAATACAGGAGCACTGTCAGAGGTAGCACCGTCCAGGACTACTCTCTGGGATCTGGAACAGAGAAAGTCTGTGATCCACTCAAGTGTATCCCCTCGGATGCCATACCAGTTGAGTTTGTAATTTAAACGTTTGTGCGGAACCTTGTCGAAAGCTTTGCTAAAGTCCATAATAAGCATGTCTGTATGAGTTGTACTACTGGCCAGGTCCTGAAAGAGGGAAAGAAGCTGTGATTCGCAAGAATGATTTCGCCGAAAACCATGCTGAAGAGGAAATAGAATGTTCTGAATTTCGAGATGTTTCATCAAGTTACTTACAATAATATGTTCCATAATTTTTGATGTTATACATGTCAATGAGACTGGGCGATAGTTACTTGGCTTGTGCTTATCACCCTTTTTGAAAATTGGAGCCACATTAGCTTCTTTCCAGTCGTCCGGCACCTGTCCCGTTGTAAGGGAAATTTGGAAGATAATTTGTAGTATGGGGGCGATTTCATTACTAAGTTCCTTTAAGACCGTCGGAGGTATTGAATCGGGGCCTGAAGCTTTATGGGGTTTTAAGTTATCCAAAAGTTTTTTAACGCCAGGAGTAGAAATTTCAATTTGGGGCATAGAAGGGAAGGAACTGGGTCCTTTGTCTGGCATGGATCCGATGGGTTCTTGAGTGAACACAGAGCTAAATTGATTGTTTAGAATTTTAGCTGAAAGTGTTTCCCTGGCTACGCTATGGGGCAACACCCGCCGAGTCCTTTCGCATGTTTTTAATGAAGGACCAGAATTTCTTTTGTTTAAATTTTCTTTCAGAGTTGTTATCTTCTTCCGAATAGTCTATAATATTTTCTATATACTGCCAGTATGCCTGTCTCATATCTTTTTGTAAACTGTGCCGAATATTTTTGAGTTTTCTCGAAATCCTGGCAGATGGTTTGGCTAATTTCTTTGATTTTGTGTGAATTTTGTTTCTTTTCCGAATCATTTTCTTAATTTTTGGCGTGACCCAGGGAAGGTGGTGTTTACCATTGAGCTTTTTCTGTGGAATGTACTCGTCCATGCTTGATGTTAAAGTGGATTTGAATATTGTCCAAAGGTCGTTAGCTGAATACCCTTGGTTGACATTTTTTATGCTAGTATAGAGAGAATTTAGGTTCGATCTAATGCCATCCCAGTCTGCTTTTCTATACAGAAAGATGTTACGTTTTGGTTTTGAAATACAGCTGGGTATCAATTTCTGCAAAAACAATTTCGTGATCAGATTTTCCAATACCGGGAAAAATTTCGATTTTCTGGAGGCTAGATTTGTTGTTCGTAAAAAGTAAGTCAAGAATTTTGTCTTCCCTGGTTGGCTTATCGACTACCTGCTCCAAGTTGTGGTCGAGTGATACATCGATAAGTTTCTGATTTTGCGGTCGTTCACTTCCAGCAGCGGGGGACACTTCCAGCGAAGTCCAATGGAGAAAGCGAGCATTGAAGTCGCCACCAAGCCAAACATAACCATTTGTTGTGTGTGTAATTCTACTGAGGGATGCATCTAATTGGAAAAGGGGTCTAAATCGTTTCGAGGTGGTCTGTAGAAAGCGCCAAAGTGTAAAGATTTGCATCCTATTAAATTTATATGGACCCAAAGAATTTCACAAGTTGTGTCCAGTTCTGTGGCTTCTGAGCTAATTAAATTGTTTGATACCGCAATTAGGACTCCACCATATGACTGGTTTGGTCTGTCTTTGCGGTATACAGTGTATCCTCAATCGGGCTTGAAAATTTCTATCGAATTAATGTTTGAATTTAGCCAAGTTTCCGTTCCGATGATTATGTCAGGCTTGGTGGAGTGAATTACTATCTTACTATTACTATCATAATAGTCAATTATGTTGATTTGCGTGAATTATGCAAATTACCACTTGCGATGTTTTTTTCAAATATGTCAAACATTTCTCGGTCGCGCCAAACTTATTAAAAAAAAATCATTACACATAAATAGCATTATATCTAAAGATTATTGGTAAAAAAAGTTTTGTCATCACATATAATGATCAATTATGTTAGTTAGGGTGAATTATGCAAATGAGTTTAGCAAACATCCAAAGTGGCACATCTAATAAAATTTATAATGATACAGACATGCTTAAAAGAGCAGGGATTGAAACAAACCTATAAAATAAAACCACGTGTCTCATTATAACATGATCCAGTCGTATTTAGATTATTTTAGCCTTGACCTTGACATTTATAGTTGACATTGACCTTCAATCGCAAAAATTGCGTCGGAAATCACTTCCTCGTGATAAACATATTTGAAAAACTTGTATTGCATATTTGTTAAAAAGTTGTATTATAAAAACGGCTCAGTATGCTAATTAGGGTGAATTATGCAAATTAGCTTCTAACAAATTCTCCCCAGAGTTGGCGCGATGCCAACAAAGCTAAAAATGCTCTCAGGGTGTATATGAAGACTTATCAATACGAAAACCTTGAACTTAAAAGAAAAAATCCCGGTTCACTTTTTGGCAACTGGACTAACCAATGAAAGAGTGACGACTGAAATTTGTCGGGAGTTTGTGAAATTTGTTGTTGGTTATCATGGTAATGTTGTGATATTTGTCGTTGGCTGTGACATTTGTCGGAGCAAAGTTGTGCCATTTGACGTTGGCTGTGACATTTGTCAAGGCCAAGTTGTGACATTTGTCGTAGGCTCTGACATTTGTCGAGGCAAAGTTGTGACATTTGTCGTTGCCTGTGACATTTGTCGAGGCAATAATGTAACATTTGTCGTTTGCTGTGACATTTGTCGAGGGCTGTTGTGACATTTGTCGTTGGCTGTGACATTTAGTGGGATTGTGACATTTGTCGGCACAACAGGCGTACGGGCTGTTGTGATTTATCCGGTGCATGTCTGGCGTCGACGTGGCGCGCTTGATCCATGCAACTCTGGTATGTTCATGTTATGGTTATTAAATCTGGTGGTTTGCATGATACGATCACAATTTCTGATCTTAATGCAAGTCTCTATGCCCTTTACATCGATAATAATTTGTATACAATTATCAGACTGTATAGTATTTGTTAAAGAGGCGAATAAATGATTCTGAGTTTCGAGAGTTCTGAGTTCAGGCGCACTACCAAATCCCCACGTCCCTTTCTCATCGCCAACCGTAGCTCCTTGAGGTATACATAAGGCTATTACGTAACATACGTCACCTGTGTCATTGGTTAACGTCTAGCGGCCGAAAAGAATCGGCAACACTCGGATTATCTGTGCATACACACACACTCCGAGTGTTGCCGATTTACTACGGCCAGTGACCGCTATGGTAGTGATCAAATCTCACTGATGCACGTAGTTATATAGAGTTTCTTGCAACCATAGCTATAATTGACTCTTTAAATGTTAGCATTTTACTTATATTGAGGTGACAGTCAAATGAACGAGTACGATAGAAAAAGAATGCTAGCTATTTTTTAACATTTAGTATGAAATTTTGCAATATAAAGCTAAGCTGTAACGGTTTGGTTTTATTAAAACAACTTTACGGCATGTGTTTAATTCTCAGGCTCACCCGTGTACACTTCATCAGCTAGTGAAGTTTCCAGTTGTTTGTTTCTAGTTGTACACATCGTAAACTTTATTGCTGTATTGTGCTGCTTTCTTTTCGAGAATGACTTTTCTTTAGCTACTTCTGATCAGACTATTTGCGCCTAATATTTCATCAATAATACATTTAAACGTAATTCAATTCGTTCATATAAATTATATTTGATGCGACCAGTGGGACAGAAAACCTCATTTTTAACCGTCAACACAATTTTTTCAAACCTAAACAAAACAGTTCTGACTGAGTACTTGTCATGTTAATCAATGTGCACTATAACTTGAATATTAAACTTTAATTTAAAGTGATCTGAATTAGTATTGATTTTTTTCGCTATAATAAACAACTGCTTATTGCATTAAACAGGTCTTCAATAGTCGAGTTTTCCGGTAGAAAATAATGTGCGTGTATGTATATACATTTAAAACTACATTATTATCGGGTGTTTCTTTTGTATACCCCTAAATATTGGGTATTTTAAAAACACCACAATTTGAACACATTTAAAAAAAGAAAATTGAAGGAGACCAGGCTGCCCTGAGCCACAAGTTTAGTTCTTTATGCATTCCACTGATAATAGGGCAAAATACCATAAAATATCATAATAATGCAATGAAACAATACTATATTAAGAATGTTTATAAAAACAATAATACAACTATGTGGTATTAAATAGAGCCCTTTTAACATATACCTCGACAGGTACATGACGTCTGATGTGACGTGTCTTCTCACATTCAAACAAACATTATAATTTATCTCATATGACATTATTACATGCTGGACATAGCCTATCGTTGTATTGTGTGCAATGTATCCCTTCGTCTGAATTAAATCTGGTTGTGTGTGATTCTTGATT
This sequence comes from Flabesymbios commensalis, assembly GCA_964017125.1. Classification (NCBI taxonomy): domain Eukaryota; kingdom Metazoa; phylum Annelida; class Polychaeta; order Terebellida; family Flabelligeridae; genus Flabesymbios; species Flabesymbios commensalis. The sequence goes on along the minus strand of OZ024903.1, from coordinate 90,777,869 downwards.
CGAAATGTTATACGACAAATTATGTGTTTACAATGTGTTCCCATATCAAAATATTTTTGACATATAAAGTGGTTTGTTATATTTTTGTATGAATAACAACTCGCCCTAACCAAATGTATTACTATGATATAATACAGTTCAAATGTATAATGCAAACATTATTAACAATATGTAGGCCCTACGCTGTTTTTGAAAAGTGAGTGAGTGAGTGAAAATTAAATTATTTTTTATCGCTCATCCAGACTTTGTATTCGGACAGTTCAAACATATTGCATCATACCATCGTCTAGTTGTATCACTATATGCCTAAAACATGACATATAACATTATGGACACATATATCTGTGAAGTGAGCTTACCTGTCAATATGCGGATTGCCATTGTTCTGGTTATACGAAAATGTTTTCTGATGGTGATAGACGTGTCAAACTTTAGAGCTACCCGAAACTGACTGAAAAAGCGTTAGGCCTATATCGCTTGAAGCTGGTTACATTTCATTAACTGTATGTTCGCTCAAACGTACCGACGAATCATTAGGGTTGATAAATGATGCGCAGTAATTAACGTTCATTCACAGATGACGTTGCAACAGCCCCTGGAGACGCACCGCCGGTTCCAGTTTTGAATGCCGATTGGTATTCGCTGCCCAGTAAACACAAGACGTTGGCCCACTGTTGGTTTAATGCCCAACTTCAAAGCAACACAGTATTTCAGCATCGCGTGGTCGCTTGTGTATGGATTTCCCAATCGTGAAGTACCTTGATTCCATCGCCAGCGATCACTAGCGACTGCTAACGCGGGAGTACCGCATGAGTAGCGCATATATAACACCCTCGACCACTTGGGAGCGACTGGCGGCGTGTGGTCTATGCTCTACAACGTACAATTCCCACACGACATTTAACTACCGCATTTATTTTGTTTGTTTAGTGGTTTTCTAGCCGCAACTTTCTCTTTTAAATGATGCTATTCATTCTTGACACACCATTTCGAATTTTCAAGCCACGTTTTTTGTAAGACAGCTAGTTTAGTAGTGTTTTGGTAAAAGTTGCTCTAAATTATTCTTGTTCAACCCATTGAAACTGAAGGGTTTTTCCATTTCAAATCATCATAAATGTCTTAGTTATCTCTTTCTGGTTCAGTTGCTAAATAATCTCAATTCGCCGATTGATCGCCACGTTTGCCCGTAAGTCTCCAAATGTGTACTGAACGATCCCAAATCAATCAAATTTTCATCACCAAATGATCACAGATTCTAGTCATTTTTGGTCAATTTTCGCTAATTAGTCGTTTCACTGTTCGCCTCTTGCAGTCACACCCATTTGTTTAATCAGCGAACAGTTGGTTCCCAGAAATAGACGGAATGAGCAATTAATTGTCAAATTCTACGACCATTTGGCAATGAAAATCTGATTGTTTTGAGATTGTTCGGCAACTATTTAGCGAATAATTGTCGAGCGTAGTGACCAATCGGCGAATTGGTGACTTTCTGGGAACTGTTTGGTGAACAAATGGCGAACCTGACGAATAGTTTGCCACAACTTGGTGAATAATCCGGGAAAACTGCAATTGTTTGGGGATTTTTGATCAAATGTCAGGTTCCGTGAATACTCACAGTAATTTTGAACAGTTCCAATATTTCGTTAGAATGTTAAGCGAACGATAACGTTTGGGGAGAGAGCTTTTGGGGAAGCTTGGGGAAGTTTGGATAATATTTGGGGAATTTCACAAATGTGGCATTTTTCGATGTTGCCAAATGAATATGCATATTGCTTTACGTCGCTTTCTGCACAATCATGGCAATATCGCGACAGAAGGCGATGTTGCCAAATAGTCGTTGAGATCCGCACTTCAGTGTAATAAAATTTAAGCAATATCTACTTTTCAACAAATTTCATATGTAAAATAGTGCGTATTTGCAACGTATTGACAATATTTTCATTATCATTGTAATAGTGATTAATAGATGTAACTATATTACACATCTGATATATTCAGCTTTCATAAAAAGTTTGATAAACAATTCGGGCTATTGAGACAAACAACTCATGCGCTATAGTGCCAATGCATTTTAGTCAGTCAACTACTGCCCGTACTGTATTAAAATATATTACTGTGAAGCTGTGTCCGTAGTCCCTGTGGCGTCTGGAGTCTTCTGAGGCTCGTGGGCAGCACACTCGGTTTCAGACTCCGAATGCTCTTTCTCTACATCTCTCGGCATTCCCGACAACAATCCTGGAGCCAAGCGCTTCTGAACATGAACTTGAACATATATTTTCTACACCCCCTGTCTTACAAGAGTTTGTTAGCCTTTAAATATGTCAGAGAGGTGCAGGAATTTCAATAAAACAACAAAATAAACATGCAAAAGTGGTTAATCCCAACACCCATAAGATCCCAGCACCCATAAGAATAAACACATTGTGGAATCGTGTGTTGATACTTTACATAACAACACCACAAGATCACTGTACCAATTAACCAACACATTAATTACATCGAATGTATTATCAAAGACGACTCTTTCTCTAGATATATCGTCATTCCCGGCAACCATGCTGGAGCCAAGCGTGTCTGCACATGAACTTGAACATATCTTTCCTACAGTACTACTAAACAATAAATCTGGTAGCAATCAGTATTCTTCATTCCAACTGATCTGTGTTGTATTTCTATACATCAATTCACATATGGGAGTCACAACTTCGTCGTTTCAGAACTATTTTTTTATTTTCCGTCAGTGTCTTTCAATGAATCCATCACTCTAACCTGCCAACTATCCAACTGTTCTCATATCAACCACGAGTCGCACGGACTTCGTAATGTCATTATTGCTGATATAGTAGTGTCATAAATATTGAAACATCTTGAACAAAGCCCACCTGAATAAACACCAAGACATGGTAATTTAGACTTTAATTATCAAAAATAATCGTTTTCGTACATTTCTATAGGACCACTTACATAAGCATGCACATGTTATGTGTGTAAAATTAAAAAGTATTCCATCGCCATAAATTATTTGCATGGACAATTACTATGTAAATAATAACTGATTAAAAAGGCATATATAAACTGAAATTAAAATCGCGTTTACAATAATATAGACGATTATTAGTTGATAATATGTCTGCAAACTCTGTATCTGTTTTACAAGTATCTAAAATACTGCATTTTATGCTATATTATGATGCTATATTATAATGCTCAATTAACCTCGTTGGAAATTCCCATTACGTCTAATAAACATACTGTGATAAAATAGTGTCTTTTGGTGGAGTTGAAATGAGATAACGTTACTTACTGTATGTTGTCCGCAATCTGAACGATATCATGTTTCTTAGGTGCAAAAACACATTTTCGCCATCCGAAAATTCAAACTGTTTGTAATCGTCGTAGTTGCAGAATGTACGTCTCACCAGTATGGCGGCTTACTACAGATTAAAGTGTGTAATGGCGGCTTTGTCTATCCAGACATATGAAAATGTATGAAAGGCTGTGACTGGTTTGTAGTATATGTCAGTATGTGATTCTGTATCATTGTCATGTTGATTTTGAATGTGGTTATTTAAGAATTCAAAATGGCCGCCGACGATGACACAATTGTCAATAATCGGCATGTATTTGGCCAGAAATGAAATAAAAACACAATCTATGGCTCTTTTCAAGTGAGAGACAGCTCATAGATAAGTTCTACAATGTAACCAGACAATACGCTAGACATAATTATTGTATCTAGGGCTACTGTGATTTATCTTCATGCTACTGGGTGATTTTCACGGGTACCATACAATATAAGAATGTAGAATTGGTCATCGTGCAACCCCTACCCCACTACTCACCACTCACCAACTTTTTTTTGATATGTCCAAAACATGACATGAGATGTTACCAGTAAAACCGCTTTCATGGGGGTTACCCCTAAGCATGTCTAAAATAGGGGGGTTAGGGTTACGTAAGTAACGCCTGTCATTGATTTTCTGAATAACCAATCAGCACACGCGTACCATATAACAGATAATTAAATTATTGTTTTAATAATACATCACGCATTGCAGTAAATAATCGTCTCTCCACATATGCTCAAGCATGTTTTTTGTATTATAAAATAATTAAAACGAGCAAAACAAACTAGTCAACATGGTCAAATGAAACGACATAATAAATCGTAGTTATTAGACATATCAATATCTGGCCTATGTCTTCTGAACCCAGATATATGTAGGCTTAAAAATGAGTGTCATTTATATTTATTAATGTAATATATATTATTTAATGAAAGAGTATTGCAGCCTTTCATGAAAATATGTCTACTTCGCCTGGGCTAAGATCTGAAACATAAAACTTTGCTCGAGATTTTAGTGTATACTTTTTTCTGCACTTGTTTTTACATACTTTATGTGTGCTGAATTCGAATGTGTCGAATAACATTCTATATTTGGTGACCTATATCTTTAAATTAGCAAAACACAAAATGGTCACCAAAATGCTAAGAAAAACCCTTTATTGTTTATAGTTTTTCGCACATAAAAGCACAAATCATGGTTTCTGCAAGATTTTTAATTCATAGTTTTTCCTTCTGTCTTTGGAAAGAAATTACCTATATCTGACCTTTAAATCGAAGACATCCGCCATTTTTTATGATGTTACTATAATTATACTGCTAAACATGCTGACGATAATATGAAATTTAACTCCAAATGAACAAGAAACACAATGGCTATCAAAATGTCAATTAAACCGTTTTTTTATTTGTGGCTCGGGATTGCTCAATTCATTTATTTTGTATGACTTGGGGGCCGAGACAAACGCTTCTGATGTTTATTGTTCATCGTCTGCCCTATATTTTATCGAAAAATCCACGATGTATGTCATCTTAGATCCAAGATGTATGTCATCACAGATAAGTACTATTAAAATAATGACTTTATTCTAAATACTAAGCACATTAAAGCATGCTAGCATACATTCTGCTTAAACACAGTTTCGAATGACTTACAACTTATTCTGCCGTATCACGGAGGCTATTTTTTCGATTCCATTAAAAAAGTGTTGTTTATAATATTATAGTTCACATGCATAAAAATCGCTTTTATTTGTATGTTAGCCTTTTGAATTTGAAGACCAAGTATAGGTCATTTTGATCGAGAAACACGAGACATAAATTATTAACTACAAATCATGCAGAAACCAGAAATCGTGTAATAATGTTTAACTAAAACATAAAAAAGATGGGGTTTTATCGACCATGTTTTGCTTTGCTTATTAAAGGTGAAGAACACCAAATATGGAATGTTATCCGACATATTCCAGCTCATCACACACAAATTATGTAAAAACAAGCGGAAAAAATGTATAGACTCAAATGCCTAGCAAAGACGTTTGCGTAACCCTACCCCCTCATTTTAGACAGGTTTGCGGGTATCCACATATAAGCGGTCAAAATATATATTTTTTTACCGTTGACATATCATTTCATTGCTGGGAGACACTACTGTAGGTATTATTATTCCTGATGAAATGTAACCTATATAATGTACGCACGAGTTCATAGGTATTTTAATACAATTTAGTCCATACTTTAGTATTATCTATATTTCTTTCATAGAAATATAATATTCTGGCCGTTCTCATGGATTCTATTCAACAAATTACATTGATTTTGTGTTTTTATGTTCATTACTAGTGATAATATATGATTTTTGCTTATCAATGGCGGCCATCTTAGATTTGTCCTTAGTTGTCAAAGCAAAAAATGGAAACAGTTTGTAATTGCTGAGTTGGGATACATAGATGTGATCAATCATCATCAATCAAAATCAGCATAATCATGACACAGAATTTTGATATGCTACATAGTGAACTGTACTATTGGTGGAAGTAGCGATTTGCTTCACTATAACCACAGTACTGTGTCAGTAGACACTTTCCTAAAATATAACTGTTTGGGTGCCAAAAAATATTAATTTACACACCGCAAAGGAGTAGTTACACAACCCTCCGAAGTATATGTTTTATTGATACCACTTATGGGGGATCTTAAGTGTATATCCTTAGTTATAAAAATGTACGCTTTGCAACTAAAATTATTTTTCTAAGTAGACTAGATTAAATGCCAATTATGTTTTTCGGAATATTTCAGTACTTTAATTGATGGCGGCCATTTTGGAAATCGACAATATTGAAAATGTCTTCTCTACAGATCACCTGTTACCAAGCTTATCCCCCCCCCCCCCCGGAGACGGATCTGAATAAAAGATAACACTATTGTATATATTTCAGTACATTTGATGGCGTTTTACTACATTTTTGGCGCCCATATTGGATTCTTCTCTATATCACCTTCCGTGTGGATTTTTCAGAGGAGTGGCCACCTTATCATTTATTAGATTCATGTTAGTAAAACTACACCATTTAACAGTATATGTTGTCCACCTTATATGGCTCTTGGAGTAGTACCCACAATAAAGTTCCAATCAACCACACAATCACATCCCAAAGTGTTAAATACAACACTCACCTGGTTCTCCTGTTGGACAAATGCAACAGTCACCTTTTCACCTTTTCGACCGGTCGTTCCTGCTTCTCCTGTTGTCCCAGTTGAACCGATCTCTCCTAATTCTCCTGTTGGTCCATATTCACCGGTCGGTCCTGTTGGTCCTGTCGGTCCAATTGCACCGGTCCTTCCTATTGTTCCTGGTGGTCCAGTTGGACCGGTCGCTCCTGTTTCTCCTGTTGGACCAGTTGGACCGGTCGCTCCTGTTGGACAACTTCCACTAGCCGTTCCCAATTCTCCTGTTGGGCAATTTACCGCGGCCGCTTCTGATTCTCTGGAGGGTCCTTGTGGTCTAGTTACACCCTGTTGAGCAGCAAATCCTTTACCACCCGCTTGACCTGTTTCACAAGGTTTAACAAATGGCCAAGTGTACATAGATAAAAAAATAAGTTGCATCATTATATTTGACTCAGACTCGCTTATTCAACATAACAACAAACTGAAGGGAGCATATCTAGTAAGAAATACCTCAGTTGTGAGACAATTTAACACGTCGTTGTTAACAGATTAAAGAATGTGTGGAATATAATTATGTGACCTGATCTGGCAAAATGAGTTGTAAGTGGCTTTTTGAGAAACGAAGCTAGCGCCCTAAAAGCTAAACTGAAAGACAGCCCTCTCACTATTGGCGGAATCTGAAAAATGCTGAAATCTGAAAAATGCTGGAACTCCCGCCATGGTTTTGATAGAAGGGAATTTCCCACTGACCTTGCTTTTGACCACAGCATTATTATACAAGCGAGAGACGAAGGTTAGCAGTGTCTACACATGGACAGATAACACTGATGAAGGAGTGTACCTAAAAGCTCAAATGACCACGATTTGACGTATTTTCATTTTTTTCATATTATTACTTTCAAATACTAAAATTTCGCATATATGTTGATGCACACTTTGAATATATATATATATATATATATATATATATATGTGTTGTTTTAATTTTAATCTCAATTACACTTCAATCAGTGATTTTTTATATTTACATAATCATAATAATACCATATGTAAACAGTCTCTAATATTGACGATAAATACTTTTAAAGCTTACAAAATGTTAGAACTATACGTTTATTATTAAAAAGGGGCCGAAATAAATATTTATTTTATTTATTAAATTTTAATCCAACTGTGTTATTTAAAAAAAAGTGTACCAATTGCTTTTTGGGACTTCAGCATAGCCGTGTAGCTTAGTCAAACACTCGTTACTTGGCGGATTAAAGCATCAAATTTTGCGCGAAGCTTTTTTAATTACCATTAGCCTAGGAGCTTGTCTTGTTAAAAGTGTTGAAGTAAAACGCAAAAATACAAAATGGGCGCGTTTTGAGCAAAGTCATATATTCAATTGACTTAATGTTCCATAGCACACTGTAGAATATATGTAGATTAATAATTTTGGTGTCTACCATAGGGATTTTCTGTGTGTCAGACATTGGTGTCGCCATAAATTATTTTACATATTGCATTGTGGGTAAACTTCAAGATGACCGCCATTTATTACGGTTTATTCTATAAATAGATATAATTTTGGACAGAATGAACGCAAAACCGATTTTTCTACCATATGGTCTTTAGGTATGTCCGACATACTGATGTGGCTGGAAAGTACATTATATTTTGCATATTATAGGTAAATCCAAGATAGCAACATTTTTTTCCAACCAAAAAATAATATAATTTATAATAGAATCTAAGCAGATTCGTGATTTTGGTATCAACCCTATATGATTTTCATATATACTCCTCTGTGAGTTGCAAATATGATCTGGATATCAAAAACCAAGATGTCGGGCAAAAGACAAACAACATGACCGCCAGGGGTTACGACGAAGCACAAAATGTGTGTAACTTTGTATTAGGATCGTAATAGAGCAATGCCCTTGGTGTCAACCATAGGGTTCTCGGGTATCATATTATCATTAACTGATACAGGCAACGAACAAGTGTGGGACTAACAATATATCACGAGACGAAAATCATTGCTATTGTCTGTAAGAGAGAAGCTACATGAGCTATATAAATCATGGTGGAAGTTACAAATTCAAGATTCGATTCCTAAATTACGAACTTATAAAATATTAAAATTTGATATTCAAATTAATCTATTGTTTCACCTTGCCATTTTGGATTTTACTCACAATGCCATGTACTTTCTGCCAAGCAATGTCTGACTACACCACTTTGTCAAGCATAACCGGAAACCGTATGTTAGCTGCCAAAATCATGAAGCTGTGTCTATTCTGTCGAAAATAGTATCATTGTATTGTTTTACCCTGTGCAAATGGAGTCCAACTTTTATTTTGTCACTTTTCGGCATCCTAAATAGTAAATATTTTTAGCTCCTAGGCTAACTTTGATCAGGATATGCTACTGATCCCTCAAAAAAAAATGCGATCGCATATAACGGAATAAATTTATGAATTAAATAAAAAATAAAAATAAATTACGTTTCTAATGTTTAATTTAAATAATTCCAAAGTGTTACAATAAAAAGTCGATCAAACGTACATAGGCCTGTACCCATACGAATTCAAAAATCATCAACACAATAATACATTTCAAAGTGTTAAACTACAGTCACCTTTTGTCCCTTTTTCTCCTTTTGGGCCGATGCAACTGTCACCTTTGTCTCCTTTTGGACCAATATCTCCTTTTTGTCCAGTTGGTCCAGTTGGACCGGTCGGTCCAGTTTCTCCTGTTGGTCCATATTCACCGGTCGCTCCTGTTTCTCCTGCTGGTCCAGTCGAACCGGTCGCTCCTGATGCTCCTGTTGGTCCCATATAACCTGTGGCCCCGGTGGGTCCTGGCCCACTTGGTCCAGACATGCCTCGTTGGGCAGCAAATCCGTCTGCACCCATTTTTCTAGTCGGTTTAGTTTGACCTGTGTAAGAAGAAGAAGAAGGAGAAGAAGAAGAATGCTTGTTTATTTCACCACAAAATACACAATTTAAATGATTCATAAACAAAATGAACACTGCATGATAAGTAGACATCCACAAATACTTTGAAAGTCGCTGTCATGAATGCCACCTGATTAAATTATATATTAAACAATAATAAATAAATGATTTACAGCTGATATAATATTTCGAAATAAACAAAATAAAGACACAAAGTTTAAAAAATGATTGTCAATCTTATTTTGATATAACAAACTATTTAAACAACTTATACATTTGCAACTTATACATTTGCAGTGTGAAAATTAAACACGTAGATGTTAACGGCTGAACTAATGTGGGAAATGTAACGAAATAAATTGGTGTATTAAAATTATACGGTGTAAAATACAATAGTCACCTTGTCTTACTTCGGGCTCTATACAACAGTCACCTTGCTCTCCTTTTTCTCCTTTCGGCCCGATAGGTCCTTTTTGTCCTGTTGGTCCATTTGGACCGGTCACTCCTGATAATCCTGATGGTCCCGTTAGACCGTTTGCTCCTGTTTCTCCTGTTGGCCCAGTTCGACCGCTCGCTCCTGTTTCTCCTGTTGATCCAGTTGAACCGGTCGCTCCTGTTGGTCCTATTGGTCCTATATCACCTGTGGCTCCGGTTGATCCTGGACCTGTTATTCCTATTGGACCGGTCGCTCCTGTTTCTCTGGTTGGTCCAGTTGAACCGGTCGCTCCTGGTGGTCCTGTTATCAAACAAAACTAAAGTGTATGCATGTTTTGTTGACTACGAGAAAGCATTTGATAAAGTAGTGTTGCAGGATTTTGTACCCAAAGGGTTAATATAATGTGTTTACGATACTTGTACTTGGTTTACCGTATGATATGTAAATATGTGTTGGGCCAATGTTGTCCCAACGCCAATAGTAATGTATTTGGTTTGGCCGGGTCTATTTGCCCCGTCACGGGGCACACAAGGCAAGAAAAGTGTGTTGGATAACCCGCGACGGGGCAAATAACAGTTAAATGCTCTTCCATGTCCCGTGACGGGGCGTGGAACCGCTGATTTTGTGCCTTCGATACACCGTGGCGGCCGAAATAAAGGAAAATTAGCGTTATACAGCCCGCTGCGGTGTATGCAAGATAATTAAAGTGTCCTTGGGCACCCCGTGAATGATGTAACGGGGTTTCTTATTGGTTGTCAAAAGAAGCATTACATTGGGTCCATTCGACTAGCACAATAAATATGTTCGCATTTCTAATTTTCAAAAGCAACTACATCGATTAGTGGTGTATGTTCCATCTGGCACTCCGAGGCCGACAGGCTTGTACATCGATCATAAGATCATCCACAGTCACTCGTCATGCGGCCCCGAGGGGCCAATGCACAGGTCCACATCTTAGTGTAGGGGGCATTTGATATTCAATTCGAAATAAACATATCCAGTGTGTAGCAAGCCCCGCCTGAGAGAGGAGGTTTACCCAGTGTGCAGTGAGCCCCTCATCCCTCCTGAGAGAGGAGGTTTACCTAGTGTGCAGTGGGCCCTTCAACCCTCTTGAGAGAGGAGGTTTATCCAGTGTGCAGTGGGCCCTTCATCCCTCTTGAGAGAGGAGGTTTACACAGTGTACAGTGAGCCCCTCATCCCTCCTGAGAAAGGAGGTTTACCTAGTGTGCAGTGGGCCCTTCATCCCTCTTGAGAGAGGAGGTTTACTCAGTGTGTAGTGCGCCCTTCATCCCTCTTGAGAGAGGAGGTTTACCTAGTGTGCAGTAGGCCCCTTATTCCTCCTGAAAGAGGAGGTTTACCCGGTGTGCAGTAGGCCCTTTATCCCTCTTGAGAGAGGAGGCTTATACCCACTGTGCAGTGGGCCCTTCATCCCTCTTGAGAAAGGAGGTTTACCCAGTGTGCAATGGGCCCTTCATACCTGTTGTGAGAGAAGGTTTACCCAGTGTGCAGTGGGCCCCTCCTCCCTCTTGAGAGAGGATGTTTATACCTACTGTGCAGTGGGCCCTTCATCCCTCTTGCTAGAGGAGGTTCACTTAGCGTGCAGTGGGCCCTTCGTCCCTCTTGAGAGCGGAGGTTTACCCAGTGTGCAGCGGGCCCCTTATCCCTCCTGAGAGAGGAGGTTTACCCAGTGTGCAGTGGGCCCTTCCTCCCTCTTGAGAGAGGAGGCTTATACCTAGTGTGCAGTGGGCCCTTCCTCCCTCTTGAGAGAGGAGGTTTGCCCGGTGTGCAGTGGGCCCCTTATCCCTCCTGAAAGAGGAGGTTTACCCGGTGCGCAGTAGGCCTTTCATCCCTCCTGAGAGAGGAGGTTTACCCAGTGTGCAGTGGGCCCTTCCTCCCTCTTGAGAGAGGAGGCTTATACCTACTGTGCAGTGGGCCCTTCATCCCTCTTGAGAAAGGAGGTTTACCCAGTGTGCAATGGGCCCTTCATACCTGTTGTGAGAGAAGGTTTACCCAGTGTGCAGTGGGCCCTTCGTCCCTCTTGAGAGCGGAGGTTTACCCAGTGTGCAGCGGGCCCCTCATCCCTCCTGAGAGAGGAGGTTTACCCAGTGTGCAGTGAGCCCCTCATCCCTCCTGAGCGAGGACGTTTACCTCAGGTTTACCTAGTGTGCAGTGGGCCCTTTATCCCTCTTGAGAGAGGAGGTTTACCCAGTGTGTAGTGGGCCCTTCATCCCTTTTGAGAGAGGAGGCTTATACCTACTGTGCAGTGGGCCCTTCATCCCTCTTGAGAAAGGAGGTTTACCCAGTGTGCAATGGGCCCTTCATACATGTTGTGAGAGAAGGTTTACCCAGTGTGCAGTGGGCCCCTCCTCCCTCTTGAGAGAGGAGGCTTATACCTACTGTGCAGTGGGCCCTTCATCCCTCTTGAGAAAGGAGGTTTACCCAGTGTGCAATGGGCCCTTCATACCTGTTGTGAGAGAAGGTTTATCCAGTATGCAGTGGGCCCCTCCTCCCTCTTGCTAGAGGAGGTTTACCCAGCGTGCAGTGGGCCCTTCGTCCCTCTTGAGAGCGGAGGTTTACCCAGTGTGCAGCGGGCCCCTCATCCCTCCTGAGAGAGGAGGTTTACCCAGTGTGCAGTGGGCCCTTCCTCCCTCTTGAGAGGGGAGGCTTATACCTAGTGTGCAGTGGGCCCTTCCTCCCTCTTGAGAGAGGAGGTTTATACCTACTGTGCAGTGGGCTCTTCATCCCTCTTGAGAAAGGAGGTTTACCCAGTGTGCAATGGGCCCTTCGTCCCTCTTGGGAGCGGAGGTTTACCCAGTGTGCAGCGGGCCCCTCATCCCTCCTGAGAGAGGAGGTTTACCCAGTGTGCAGTGGGCCCTTCCTCCCTCTTGAGAGGGGAGGCTTATACCTAGTGTGCAGTGGGCCCTTCCTCCCTCTTGAGAGAGGAGGTTTATACCTACTGTGCAGTGGGCCCTTCATCCCTCTTGAGAAAGGAGGTTTACCCAGTGTGCAATGGGCCCTTCGTCCCTCTTTCTAGAGGAGGTTTACGCAGCGTGCAGTGGGCCCTTCCTCCCTCTTGAAAGAGGAGGCTTATACCTAGTGTGCAGTGGGCCCTTCTGCCCTCTTAAGAGAGGAGGCTTATACTTAGTGTGCAGTGGGCCCTTCATCGCTCCTGAGAGAGGAGGTTTACCCAGTGTGCAGTGAGCCCCTCATCCCTCCTGAGAGAGGAGGTTTACCTAGTGTGCAGTGGGCCCTTTATCCCTCTTGAGAGAGGAGGTTTACCCAGTGTGTAGTGGCCCCTTCATCCCTCCTGAAAGAGGAGGTTTACCCGGTGCGCAGTAGGCCTTTCATCCCTCCTGAGAGAGGAGGTTTACCCAGTGTGCAGTGGGCCCTTCCTCCCTCTTGAGAGAGGAGGCTTATACCTACTGTGCAGTGGGCCCTTCATCCCTCTTGAGAAAGGAGGTTTACCCAGTGTGCAATGGGCCCTTCATACCTGTTGTGAGAGAAGGTTTACCCAGTGTGCAGTGGGCCCTTCGTCCCTCTTGAGAGCGGAGGTTTACCCAGTGTGCAGCGGGCCCCTCATCCCTCCTGAGAGAGGAGGTTTACCCAGTGTGCAGTGAGCCCCTCATCCCTCCTGAGCGAGGACGTTTACCTCAGGTTTACCTAGTGTGCAGTGGGCCCTTTATCCCTCTTGAGAGAGGAGGTTTACCCAGTGTGTAGTGGGCCCTTCATCCCTTTTGAGAGAGGAGGCTTATACCTACTGTGCAGTGGGCCCTTCATCCCTCTTGAGAAAGGAGGTTTACCCAGTGTGCAATGGGCCCTTCATACATGTTGTGAGAGAAGGTTTACCCAGTGTGCAGTGGGCCCCTCCTCCCTCTTGAGAGAGGAGGCTTATACCTACTGTGCAGTGGGCCCTTCATCCCTCTTGAGAAAGGAGGTTTACCCAGTGTGCAATGGGCCCTTCATACCTGTTGTGAGAGAAGGTTTATCCAGTATGCAGTGGGCCCCTCCTCCCTCTTGCTAGAGGAGGTTTACCCAGCGTGCAGTGGGCCCTTCGTCCCTCTTGAGAGCGGAGGTTTACCCAGTGTGCAGCGGGCCCCTCATCCCTCCTGAGAGAGGAGGTTTACCCAGTGTGCAGTGGGCCCTTCCTCCCTCTTGAGAGGGGAGGCTTATACCTAGTGTGCAGTGGGCCCTTCCTCCCTCTTGAGAGAGGAGGTTTATACCTACTGTGCAGTGGGCTCTTCATCCCTCTTGAGAAAGGAGGTTTACCCAGTGTGCAATGGGCCCTTCGTCCCTCTTGGGAGCGGAGGTTTACCCAGTGTGCAGCGGGCCCCTCATCCCTCCTGAGAGAGGAGGTTTACCCAGTGTGCAGTGGGCCCTTCCTCCCTCTTGAGAGGGGAGGCTTATACCTAGTGTGCAGTGGGCCCTTCCTCCCTCTTGAGAGAGGAGGTTTATACCTACTGTGCAGTGGGCCCTTCATCCCTCTTGAGAAAGGAGGTTTACCCAGTGTGCAATGGGCCCTTCGTCCCTCTTTCTAGAGGAGGTTTACGCAGCGTGCAGTGGGCCCTTCCTCCCTCTTGAAAGAGGAGGCTTATACCTAGTGTGCAGTGGGCCCTTCCGCCCTCTTAAGAGAGGAGGCTTATACTTAGTGTGCAGTGGGCCCTTCATCGCTCCTGAGAGAGGAGGTTTACCCAGTGTGCAGTGAGCCCCTCATCCCTCCTGAGAGAGGAGGTTTACCTAGTGTGCAGTGGGCCCTTTATCCCTCTTGAGAGAGGAGGTTTACCCAGTGTGTAGTGGCCCCTTCATCCCTTTTGAAAGAGGAGACTTATACCTACTGTACAGTGGGCCCTACATCCCTCTTCAGACAGGAGGTTTACCCGGTGTGCAATGGGCCCTTCATCCCTCTTGTGAGAGGAGGTTTACCCAGTGTGCAGTGGGCCCCTCATCCCTCTTCAGAGATGAGGTTTACCTAGTGTGAAGTGGGCCCCTCATCCCTCCTGAGAGATGAGGTTTACCCAGTGTGCAGTGGGCTCCTCATCCCTCTTCAGAGATGAGGTTTACCTAGTGTGCAGTGGGCCCCTCATCTCTACTAAGAGATGAGGTTCACCAAGTGTGCAGTGGACCCGTCATCCCTCCTGAGAGATGAAGTTTATCGATTTTGCAGTGTGCCCCTCATCCCTGACTCTGCCTGATAGATGAGAATTACCAAATGTGCAGTGGGACCTCATCCTTGACTCTGCTTCAAAGATAACCCAGTGTGCAGTGGGCCCCTCATCCCTAAATTGTCCTGAAAGATGAGGTTCACCCAGTGTGCAACCAACGCCTCATCCCTCCTGAGAGATGAGGTTTACCTAGTGTGCAGTGGGCCCCTCATCCCTCCTGAGGGATTAGGTTTACCAAGTGTGCAGTGGACCTCTCATCCCTCCTGAGAGATGAGGTTTATCGATTGTGCAGTGAGCCCCTCATCCCTGACTCTGCCTGATAGATAAAGTTTACCAAGTGTCCAGTGAGCCCCTTATCCCTCCTGATAGATGAGGTTTACCCAGTGTGCAGTGAGCCACTCATCCCTAACACTGCCTGAGAGATGAGGTTTACCCAGTGTGCAGTGGGCCCCTGATCCCTGACTGGCCCTGAAAGATGAGGTTTACCCAGTGTGCAACCAGCCCCTCATCCATCCTAAGGATGAGGTTTAGCGTGTGCAGTGGTCCTCTCATTCCTCCTGATAGATGAGGTGTACCTAGCGTGTAGTGGGCCCCTCATCCCTTCTGAGAGATAAGGGTTTAGTCATTGTGCAGCGAGCCCTCATCCATCATGAAGATGAGATTTAGCCGGCAGTGTGCAGTGAGCCCCTCATCCATAACTGGGCCTGAAAGATGAGGTTCACCAAGTGTGTAGCGAGCCTTTCACTCTCTCAGGGTGAAGTTTACAGTGTGTAGTGAGCCCCTCATCCCCAAGAGATGAGATTATCAGATTTCCCCTATATTAACATTATGATGTCTAGAATATCACATATCTTATGTATTAGCACTCTCCATTCTAGAGTATCGCATGTATTAACTCTCTGTGGTCTAGAGTATGCCATGTCTCATGTGTCAACCCTCTGTGGACTAGACTACCATATTTTCTCTGCGTTAACCTTCTGATGCCTAGAGGTTCACATATCTTATTTATTAGGCCTCTGTGGACTAGAGTATCACACGTATTAACCCTCTTTGGTCTAGAGTATCACGTTTCTAATGTGTTAACCCTCTGTGGACTACACTATCATGTTTATCTTATTTTAACCTACTGATGCCTAGAGCATCATAAATGTTATTGATTAACCTTCTATAGGCTACAGTATGACAAGTATTAACCCTCTCAGGCCCAGAGAGTAGATAGTACCACGTTTCTCTAATATTAATCATATGTGGACTAGATTAATAAATTTCTTACATATTAACCTTTTGATATCTGGAGTTACACATTTCTTATTTATCAGCCCTCTGTTGACTAGACTATCTCAAGTATTAACCCTCTGTGGTCTAGTGTATTACGTTTCTAAAATATTAATCCTATGTGGACTACACTATCATGTTTAGCTTATTTTAACCCACTGATACCTAGTTCATCACATATGTTATTTATTAACCCTCTATAGGCTGGAGTATTGCGTGTAATAACCCTCTGAGGTCCAGAGAGTCGATAGTATCACGTGTCTCAAATACTAACCCTCTGTAGACTAGACTATCAAATTGCTTCTATATTCACCTTTTGTGTTTGGGGTATCACATGTCTTATTTATTAACCCTTTGTTGACTTTCGCAAGTATACACCCTCTGGAGTTCCACGTTTCTTATGTCTTATCATGTTTATCTTTCTTAACCTACTCATGCCTAGAGCTTCATAGATGTTATTTCTGAACCCTCTATAGGCTAGAGTTTGACATGTATTAACCCTCTGAGGTCCAGAAGGTCGATAGTATCACGTGTGTCTCGTGTATTACTGCGATGTGGACTAGATTATCATATTTCTTCTATATTAACCTTGTCATACCTAGAGTATCATATGTTTTATTTATTAATTCTTTCCGGACTAGAGTAACACATGTATTAATCCTCTGGGGTCTCGGGTATCACGTGTCTCAACTATTAATCTTCTGCGACTAGACTATTATATTTATCCAATGTTAACCTTCTGTTGCCTAGCATATTACATGTCCTGTGTATTAAAGCCGACACAATCAGGCTAAAATCAGCAAAAAATCAATAATTTTATTTTGGCTTCTTAATATACTTCCTTCATATGTGAAGATGTCCATAGACTAGAATTACGGAAATCTTTTAAATTTTGGGTTGCTGTGGCAACGTAGCAAGGTTGCGGAAAACACCGTTTATCAGTTATTTTTGTATTTCTTATTTTAAACATGCATGTTTGAAATTAAATTGCGTATTTATTTCTCGCTTAACTGGTAAATGCGCAACACAAAATTTAAAAAAACATACTCAATACTTGTCTATGGACATGCTCACATATTATGGCCATATTAAGAAGCCAAAATAAAATTAAGGATTTTTTATGATTTTAGCCTGATTGCGTCGCTTTAACTGTCTGGAGGCTGGAGTATGAAGTGTTGTCTCATATAATAATTCTCTGGTGGCTAGAGTATGAACTTGCTCCCATATTAACCATGTTAACCATCTGGTGTCACACATGTGTATGATATATTTTCTTCTGTAGCTAGACCCAGCAAACGCTACAAATTGAAATATTTTTAGACAGATGAATTTTAAAAGCAGATATTTACGAAACTTAGGCCCAACGCTATATACGCTAGAAAAGCTAGGTGGATAAATGGGAGTTAGAGAGAAAAAATACTTTGATAGTAATCAAAGTTTTAAAAATCATTGTTTTATTATTGTGTTATTATTGCACACTGGAAAAACCTTATCTCTTAGGAGGGATGAAAGGCTGGTTGCACACTGGTGAGCTTCATCTCAGGGAGAAGTAGGGGCTGTAGGGTGGGCTGGTTGCAGATTGGGCGAACTTCATCTCTCAGGCAGAGTCAGGGATGAGGTGCCCACTGCACACTAGGTAAACTTCATCTCTCAGGAGGGATTAGGGGCCAATGCACACTAGGTAAACGTCAACACTCAGGTGGATATGAGGGGCCAACTCCACACTAGGATTTGTAAACATAATCTCTCGGAAGGGATGAGGGGCCTACAGCACAGAAGGTAAACTTCATCTCTTAGGGGGGAGGGGGGGGGTCCATTGTACACTGGCTAAACCTAATCCTTAGAAGGGGCTGGTTGCACACTGGTAAACTTCATCTCTCAGGGATGAGGGGCCCACTGCACACTGGGTAAACATCATCTCTGATGCAGTGTCAAGAATGAGGGGCTGACTGCACACTATGTAGACCTCATATATTAGAAGGGGTGAGGTGCCCATTCCACACTGGCTAAACCTCATCCTTACCGCATCCCCGCGCATAAACGTGCATTCACTTATAAGTGAAATTCGAATGTCATTTCTCCAAAAATATTCTTGTTCGTTTATAAGTGCATGCAACTATATTCGAATACTACGTGCATGTACTTATATTCGAAAATTAATACGCGTACCACGGTGTAACTCAAGACATCAGGTGAGAATAATAATAATATGAGTATACTGACTTATAGACTATTACTAGTGAATGCCCATATTAATTTTTTTTAAATGTTGATCGTAAACACAAACTACAATATTATTTTTTTATTATTCATTAACGGGAAGATATTAGGAGAGAATTGCCCCATAGTACAGATATGCGCCAACAGTTCAAGGCGTCAAAGCGATAGGGTATGGGTATGATAGCTGAAAAGTGGGGACAAATGAGGTGTGATATAACAGTTCAGGTAGTGTCAACATCTATTTCCCGGAGTCACTCCTGCAAGGTAACTTCAAAGTAACTGTCCCAGTGATTACTAGCGTTAACTCAGTTTACCTTGGATTGGAAGAAATCAAATAATTACGATTTTAACGAATTGGAATAAATTTAAAATTTATCTTTATGTTCGAATATAAGTGCATGCATTTATTTTTGAAAACTAAGTGCATTTTCGAATATAAGTGCATGCACAGGGATACGATAATTAGGATGGATGAGAAGCTGGTTGCACACTGGGTAAACCTCATATTTTAGGCCCAGTTTGGGACGAGGGGCCCACTGCACACTGGGTAAACCTCATCTCTCAGGGATGAGAAGACGGGGCTTGTTACACACTGAATATGTTTATTTCGAATTAAATAATGAACGCTTCTGCACCAAGACGTGGGCCTGTGCATTGGCCCGAGGGTCCGTATGACGAGTGACTGTGGATGATCTCTCGATCGATGTACATGCCTGTCCACTCTTCTGATAATAACCAGGAATATGATAATTAAGTGTTTTTTTATGTTATATTACATAATATTATCAAAACTAACCAATACTAAGCGAGGTCAAGTATGTGTGTAGGCCTATAAAATAATCTATCCTATCCGATTATTATTCAGTCTACTCACATGTCAGTTATGATTTAAAGTTGGTGGGTTGCTATACTTCACTGAATCAAAATATTTATGTTGCGATAGACCCACTCCTGTCGAAGTTGACCTTATTGCGCATGCCTGTCTTTGTATTAGGCGCCGTAAATGTTTACTCAGCGAATCACAACGACCCACCTACATTATTCCCTCCATCCGTCTCTTCCCAGCGAACACGACCAGTAGGCATTTCAGCATCTGCAACGCCGACCACCCAATATTAAAGTAGGCGAGTCGTCACTATTTACTGAACACATGTCGTAGGACCTCCCGCATGCGCAGTATGGTTCTAAGGTTGGGTCGTCAAGGTAAATATTATTGATAAGTGAGCGAAACTTCTCAGTTGGTTCAGTCTATAGCCTACTAGCTTTGACTAGCCTACTAATTTTGGCCACTATACCGCTATGGTGGGGACGCACGGAGCTTATATTTTACCGTGATATTTTCCCTAAATTATTCTCAACCCTTTCAGTGCGGGGACCGTCTATAGACGTAAACGACCCCCGCGCTGAAGGAATTAGCAAATTGTAATGACCATAGAACCATAACATAGATATTCAAATGAAGCAGAAAGAGCTAACTAAGCTATTTGTGATGATTTCAAATTGGAACAACTCTTTTTTCTCCATGGTTGATACGCAAATATTTCAGCATTGTAAGTGTTAAACTATCTAGACATTAATGAATTCATATTTATTTTGCCAACGTTCTAAGGTATGTGGGTCATCAAAAGTGAATATTTTTAATCAGTTAGTGAAACGTCTGACCTGTTTTCAACTAGGCAATGTTGATGGGTTAAATCAGATTTTAGTCCTAAAGTATATTTTTTTTATACCACTCCATGGCGATGCCTTTTTCCTGAGGTCACATAGTGAGCGCACGATATAGCTGCAATACATGTTTCAAATTACTGTTATCATTATTACATTTAGTTATAAACAAAAAAATACATATTTGTGAATGAATTTATACTATTCGCCTTCTGTTTTATGAGTAGGCCCATGGTTTATCCTCCTCCTGTCTGTGACGACTATTAGTTTCTGGAAGTAGTAACAATCTGTTCAATTTGTCCTTGTATTAAGTCTGATTAAGGCAAAGTGAACACTATAATCATCGGTTGTTTAAATTAAGTTATTCTTGTCTTTATCCAAGGTACCATTTATGATTTACCAAAAAGTTTTAAAATAGCATTATGTTAATTATACTTATTTATAATAATATTTGAGGAACTATAGAATGTATGGTGAATTTGTTTTTTTCCAAAAAGTCAAAAGCGTAATCCCAAGTACCGCTAGTCCGTATTCCTCATACTTTTGTATGTAGGCACTTACCTGCCTGAGTACGAAATGAAAAGGTTTTGGTCATAGCGTAATGATTTGTAGAGATTGTCAATTAAAATACTTGGCATTCATTTTCATTTTCGCCTCATAGCGAAAACAAATCTTATTTTCCTTTCAACAAGGGCTCAGGGGCACATATTTTCTGTATTTTACTACTGTGTACATTTACTAGTATTCTATTGGGTGGCGAAAAGTGTAGGGGGTAGGCCTACTATCCTGTTTAATTGATACAAATGGAAGTATTAGAATTTAGTGTTTTGTTTACAATTGTCCCGGAACGATATTATGGTAGTCGGTATAGCTACTAGAGAATTTGATAATGTACAGACAAGAAGTAGGTAATCTTTTTGTGGATAACTTTTGTGTCACTCTGCGACCATGTGAACACATTCAATAATATTATAAAGTTAATGATGAGATAATAATAATTACAAATTTTGCAATTGCATTTATTAAATTTTAAACACGAAGAAAATCAGATTACACATAAAATAATGTAGATCTTGTTTATGTTTCTTATACAGATCAAACAAAAATAGCCAGTGACTTTGAGTGTTCATATAGAGTGTCCATATATATTCTTCTAAAACCACTGGCGTCTCGCTGAAAATAAAATAATGAGTGGATCAATAAAACATAATTATTTTTTTTAATATGTTCTATTCGTGGTAATTAAATTTGAAATTTGCATTTAATATGTTGATAAAAAAATACAATATAATAACTACAAGAACTTAAATATGTGTTGGGTAACACATAAATTAGGTACATAGTCATACCTACATTTATCTCTCATACACTACTGTATCATCTGTACACGGGGCAATCGTGTCTCCAGGAGAATGATCTAAAAAATTGTATCGCTGTACCTTTATCCTGTACAAAGAAAACAAAAACAAATATCACTATAGCACAATTTCATCATTACGAAAACGCAATTCTGCTACGTAGGTGTACTGTGTAGCAACAACGATTTATGTTCTACCGCTCATAGCGAGCATTTTGCACCAGATATACTGTAGATTAACTTGCTCAGACATGTTGAAATAACCCTGCTGCTTTCCTGTGGTTTAAATAAGAAAGGTTGGAATAGTTATTTAACCCAATGGAATTGGTGTGGATTAAATACGAAAATATTTTTATAAACAGCTCTTTTTCCTGTAGGTTAAATAAGGTTTAAATAGTTTAATAGCCCAGGTGATTTTCTGTGGGTTAAATAAGAAGGTTGGGATAGTTATCTAGCCCGGTGTATTTGTTGTAGATTAAATATGAAGATTGGAAAATCATTCTGAAACCCAGCTGTTTTTCTGTGTGTTAAATAAGAAGGTAGTAATATTATAAAACCCAGGTGCATTGTAGCGGGCTAAATAAGATTAAAATATGTCTGGATGCTTTATTATGTGTAGGCATAAAGAAGAGTGAAATTGTTGTTTAGCCCGGGTTGTTTTCTGTGGGCTAAATAAATATGTCGGTTGAAAAGCTATAAAACCTACTTGCTTTTGTTTGGGCTAAATATATTTTCTGTGGTCTGGAAGCTACAAAGGTTGAAATAAGTATATACAATGTAGTCTGGGCTATTAATTGCGGGTTAAATAAGAAGGTTAGAATTGTTATTTAGCCTGGGTTGTTTGATGTGGAAATAGTTATTTAGCCGGGATGCTTTGTTGTGGTTAGATAAGGACATATGTTGACATAGTTATTTATTCACGGTGATTTGATGTGGGTTAAAGACAAAGATTGAAATAATTCTATAACCAACTTGTTTTATATGGGTTATATAAGAAGGTTTGTATTGTTATTTAGCCCGGGATGTTTTCTGTGGGTTAAATATGTCGGTTGAAAAGTTATAGGCCTAAAACCTACTTGCTTTTATTTGGGGTGAATAGAAGGTTCAAATAGTTAAATAGCCCAGTAGGTGATTTTCTGTGGGCTAAATAAGAAGGTTGGGATAGTTATCTAACCCGGTTGATTTGGTGTGGATAAAATATCAAGGTTGAGATAGTTCTATATTACCCAGCTGCTTTTCGGTGGGTTAAATGGGAATGTTGTAAATGTTTATAACCCAGATGCTTTGTTGTGGGCTAAATACGAAGGTTAAAATAGGTATATAATCGGGTTATTAATTGCGGGTTAAATAAGAAGGTTGGAATTGTTATTTAGCCCGGGTTGTTTGGTGTGAAAATAGTTATTTAGCCTGTATGCTTTGTTGTGTGTTAAATAAGTACATAGGTACATAGGTTGACATAGTTATTTATTCACGGTGATTTGATGTGGGTTGAAGACGAAGATTGAAATAGCTCTATAACCCACTTGTTTTATGTGGGTTATATAAGAAGGTTTGTATTGTTACTTAGCCCGGGATGTTTCTGTGGGTTGAATATGTCGGTTGAAAAGATATAAAATCTACCACCGGTTGTTTGGGTTAAATAGAAGGTTCAAATAGGTAAATAGCCCAGTATGTGATTTTCTGTGGGCTAAATAAGAAGGTTGGGATAATTATCTAGCCCGGTGGATTTTGTGTGAATGAAATATGAAGGTTGAGATAGTTCTATATTACCCAGCTGCTTTTCTTTGGGTTAAATAAGAAGGCTGTAAACGTTTATAACCCAGATGCTTTGTTGTGGGCTAAATACGAAGGTTGAAATAGGTATATAGTCTGGATTCTTAATTGCGGGTTAAATAAGAAGGTTGGAATTGTTATTTAGCCCGGGTTGTTTGGTATGAAAATAGTTATTTAGCCTGTATGCTTTGTTGTGTGTTAAATAAGTACATAGGTACATAGGTTGACATAGTTATTTATTCACGGTGATTTGATGTGGGTTGAAGACGAAGATTGAAATAGCTCTATAACCCACTTGTTTTATGTGGGTTATATAAGAAGGTTTGTATTGTTACTTAGCCCGGGATGTTTCTGTGGGTTAAATATGTCGGTTGAAAAGATATAAAACCTACTAGCGGTTGTTTGGGTTCAATAGAAGGTTCAAATAGGTAAATAGCCCAGTATGTGATTTTCTGTGGGCTAAATAAGAAGGTTGGGATAATTATCTAGCCCGGTGGATTTTGTGTGAATGAAATATGAAGGTTGAGATAGTTCTATATTACCCAGCTGCTTTTCTGTGGGTTAAATAAGAAGGCTGTAAACGTTTATAACCCAGATGCTTTGTTGTGGGCTAAATACGAAGGTTGAAATAGGTATATAGTCTGGATTCTTAATTGCGGGTTAAATAAGAAGGTTGGAATTGTTATTTAGCCCGGATTGTTTGGTGTGAAAATAGTTATTTAGCCTGTATGCTTTGTTGTGTGTTAAATAAGTACATAGGTACATAGGTTGACATAGTTATTTATTCACGGTGATTTGATGTGGGTTGAAGACGAAGATTGAAATAGCTCTATAACCCACTTGTTTTATGTGGGTTATATAAGAAGGTTTGTATTGTTACTTAGCCCGGGATGTTTCTGTGGGTTGAATATGTCGGTTGAAACCTACTACCGGTTGTTTGGGTTAAATAGAAGGTTCAAATAGGTAAATAGCCCAGTATGTGATTTTCTGTGGGCTAAATAAGAAGGTTGGGATAATTATCTAGCCCGGTGGATTTTGTGTGAATGAAATATGAAGTTTGAGATAGTTCTATATTACCCAGCTGCTTTTCTGTGGGTTAAATAAGAAGGCTGTAAACGTTTATAACCCAGATGCTTTGTTGTGGGCTAAATACGAAGGTTGAAATAGGTATATAGTCCGGATTCTTAACTGCGGGTTAAATAAGAAGGTTGGAATTGTTATTTAGCCCGGGTTGTTTGATGTGAAAATAGTTATTTAGCCTGTATGCTTTGTTGTGTGTTAAATAAGTACATAGGTACATAGGTTGCATTGTTATTTATTCACGGTGATTCGATGTGGGTTGAAGACGAAGATTGAAATAGCTCTATAACCCACTTGTTTTATGTGGGTTATATAAGAAGGTTTGTATTGTTACTTAGCCCGGGATGTTTCTGTGGGTTAAATATGTCGGTTGAAAAGATATAAAACCTACTACCTTTTGTTTGGGTTAAATAGAAGGTTCAAATAGGTAAATAGCCCAGTATGTGATTTTCTGTGGGCTAAATAAAAAGGTTGGGATAATTATCTAGCCCGGTGGATTTTGTGTGAATGAAATATGAAGGTTGAAATAGTTCTATATCACCCAGCTGCTTCTCTGTGGGTTAAATAAGAAGGCTGTAAACGTTTATAACCCAGATGCTTTGTTGTGGGCTAAATACAAAGGTTGAAATAGGTATATAGTCTGGATTCTTAATTGCAGGTTAAATAAGAAGGTTGGAATTGTTATTTAGCCCGGGTTGTTAGATGTGGAAATAGTTATTTAGCCTGGATGCTTTTTTGTGGGTTAAATAAGTGGGCCACATATTATTCCGGGTGAGTTTATGTGGGTTGAGGCGAAGAATGAAATAGCTTTATGACCCACTTGTTTTTATGTGGGTTATATAAGAAAGTTTGTATTGTTATTTAGCCCAGGTTGTTTTTCAGGATTTGTAAAAAAACGCCTGGACCTGCGGCCGACATTCCCCGTCATTAAGTTGACTATAGATTTACCCAATGTTGGTTTAATGTTGGCCCAGTGTCGTAGACGGTGGACCAGCAATAAAGTGACCTTGGGTAAATGTCTCAGATACTAAGCAATGTAAAATGCACAGCGGGCGTCGTGATCAAACCTGTTGCGACTACTGTTTGTATGGAAATTTAGCATAAATCAAATGCGGCCACGGACGATAATACGCGTAGTTGCCAATTCACATAATATTTGGTGGTAATCCAGCTTTCATATCTTTTGTAAATGTTGCAAGCGATAATAGTTGTCAGGAGTCAGGGATATATTTACATTTGTACAAGTTTATTTTACGCGGCATAATTACTTACCTGTTCATTTTGATAAAGTCTTGGTGTAGGCTATTCAGTTCCGTGAATGAGCGCCAAGAACAAACATTGGCAGCAGGGCATTGAAAGAACGATTTTGATTGGTTGTCATTGTCGGGTTAAATAAGGGTTTTAGTCTTCTTGCACACCCCGTGACGGGGTAAATAGACACTTCCATTTGGTTTACTGTATGACATGCAAATATATGTTGG
Source organism: Flabesymbios commensalis (assembly GCA_964017125.1). Taxonomy (NCBI): domain Eukaryota; kingdom Metazoa; phylum Annelida; class Polychaeta; order Terebellida; family Flabelligeridae; genus Flabesymbios; species Flabesymbios commensalis. Next base: position 90,751,967 of record OZ024903.1, on the reverse strand, counting down.
GCCAATGTTGTTCCAACGCCGATAATAATGCCGACCTACGTGCAGAAGGCCCACGTGCAGAAGGCCTACCTACAGAGGCAGTGAAGCATTATTAACTCGGGATGTATAAGAATTGTAAAGAATGTATGATTGTGCACAGCTGAGGTTTTCTGTTAAATAGGCTTGTATGAGGCAACACTTTTCTGCTCTCGAGAACAAGATATTTTGAAATTGTGGGCCTAGCGTGTTCCGGCGTGAGTGTGACTACTCCTGAGGTAACCTAGCTAGGGCACTCACGTCGCTAGTCCATTTTGATCATCGCGTTCTGCGACCTGGATGATAGACGACGAAGACTGAGATATCGCGCTGAGTGTTTTCTAGATTTTACTGTGTAAACCTCACCACGATGATCACTAATCTGTTTTTTCAGGTCGCTGTGGTTTGGGTATTATTGTTTTGATTATTGTGTTGTGTGTGCTGATGAATGATTGATGTGTGATTGACATAATTATATTATTGTTAATGAGAGAGTGATATTGTTACCATTGATATTGATGTTTCATATAGTTTAGTAATGTTGGTACATTTTAGCTAGATAAGTAACTAATTCTCTTTCATATTGTTCGCATGAGATTATTTAAATTTATCTTTGAAATGGTTTGAGCGCAGATAACATTTTTTGAGAATATTATCTGCGTTAACCAGGCATTTTAAGTGATTGTCAAACGCGAACGTTTATTGATATTTGCCGCATATTTTCTATTTATTAAAGTTTGCTTCTCTTTTCATATTCCGGACTGTTGAAGATAGAGTTTATCGTATATACCACATTGTACTGTTTGTATGATTCATGAAATTAAAATGTCAATGAATGTGAATTGTTTTGTACTTATCATTACCGTCAGTTCAACCTCGCCTGTCTCATATTAGTCTTTTGGATCGGTATGTTTTGTCCCAAATTTTGATCTATCCATTTCGGTAATTAATTCCCCCTAGTGTGATTCCATCATAAACACCCCGTAACAGTAGACATAATACAACTCTGGATTAAGCTTTTAAACAGTAATATATCTGGTGAAATAATCAATGTGGTTCATAACTTGTATGCTAAGGCTAAATCTAGTGTTTTCGTTATTGGTGAACTGTCTAATTCCTTGTCAAGTCGGTGATAGACAGGGTGATTGGTTATCACCTCTTCTATTTGCTTTGAATTTATCAAATTTAAATACATTTATTTCAAAACATTGCGAAGGATTAAAGCTAGTGCCTGCATTTGCATCTGAATTTATATATGATAAGAAACTGTTATATTATTTAAACTGTAGATATTAATATATGAAGATGCTACAGTGCTATTAACAAAATCGTTAAATACCTTGCATGAATACTGTGAATAGTGGAAGCTTAAAATGAATGTGATGAAAACAAACATTATGATATTATCCCGGGGCAAAATAAGGAACTCACCTGATTTATTGTTTGGAAGCACTAAAATAAAGGATTTATTTGAATAGAATTATCTGGGAATAATTTTTAACTATAATGAACATTGTACTAAGGCTATAAATAGTTTAAATAATAAAGGTTCAAAAGCGATGTTTTTACTGTGTGAGGCACGTAGTTTACAATTACCTATTGATTTGCCACTACATTTATTTAACAAGGTTGCTACTCCAGTCATTGCATACGGCTGCGAAGTATGGGGATTTTAATCATATATAATACTGGACAAATTACAATTAAAATTTAAAATTTATCTAAAAATTTTATCTTGAAATGAATCTCTATTTTAATATGATTTATGGAGAGCTAGGTGTAATTCCTATATATATACACGCCAAATTATCCCCCATTATTATTATTTTTTTTCATTTCTATCTGGAACGGCCTCACATCTAATAATACATATTGCCGGCTAATATGCATTGTACATTCATGAAATTATGTTTATTTTCAAAATGGCACTATGCTGTTTTAACGCATACATATTAAATATATACGCTAGGTGTATTAAATTGTATAATCCTAGTGGTCTCAACACTTTCCAGAGTGTCTTTTTTTCCTACTATTTATAGCAATAGCAGCTACTTTATCTCTGGTTTCGGTGCGAGAAACATATATATCTATCATGTATAGTATCACTGACATGTTCAGTTCTTTTATTTATTTTAAAGCATTTAATACTTGTGCATATATTTACACCCTTTTCTATTTCATGTTATGCACTGTATAACATAATTAGATAATGCATTGTTCATTTTAATGACGCATAAGTCTACACAGATTTCCCGTCGTCACTAAATATCTTAGTCCGGTCGAAATTCCACAAAATAAAATTCCTGTAGGCATTTTGGGGTAAAAATGTTTTGAAACTTTTAATAACTTAATTTGGATGTCCTGAATTAAAAAAAATGTTTGCCAATTTTTTTTGACTCTTTGAGCCCCAAAATCGTAAATTAAAATAACCACTGTTTTCTATGTAAAAATACAAGATTCACCCTTCCTTTGTGTATACACTAAAAATATATACAATCATATTGTATTAATAAATTGGTCACGTTTAATGTATAAACGATATTTTTTAACTAACCCTTTGGTTACTAAAAGCTAAATTTATATTAAACACATATTTTATTATTTAATAGAGTAAGTCCCCACTATTTTTAGAACATTCCCAATTCACATCATGTGTAATAAATTATTATCAATGTTATGTTGTAGGTTGTAGTTTTTTATACAGCACTTTGAGCCCTATTATCCAAATATTGTCCTTGAATTCATTGATGAGAATCAACACAAGATAATCGGTTAAAACAAAAAACATATGAAATACCGCAATTGAAAATAAATTGTTAACTCTTTATTAAATTACGTAATCGTGAGGTCAGGATTTCCTTTATTACATGTAAGCTAATTAGGGTATCCTGAATTCAAAAATACTGCTTGCCAAGCTCTGTTTGACCCTTTAATCCCTAAAAGCAAGATACCGGAATTGAAAATAAATTGTTAACTCTTTATTAAATTACGTAATCGTGAGGTCAGGATATCCTTTTTTAAATTAATTTGGGTGTCCTGAATTCAAAAATACTGCTTGCCAAGCTCTGTTTTGACCCTTTAATCCCTTAAACCACCGTTTATATGTTAAAATTAAAGATGTATGTGTTTTGCTTACAAATAGGTATATAACATTATATTGTATTAACACGTTTGCAATATAGCAGGATTATTAATTTATTAACCCTTGGTTACTAAGCTATATTTCTATGTGAAAATCAAAGATATATGTGTTTTGCTTACAAATAGGTATATAGAATTATATTGTATTAACACGTTTGCGATATAGCAAAATTATTAATTTATTAACCCTTCGGTTACTAAGCTATATTTATATTTAACACACATGTTATCATCTAACACCCCGCAAAAACGAAAAATAGTTTTAATTATTCACAATATACAATGTCATGTGTAATATATTATTATTTAAAAAAAACGCATGATTATATGTCAAATAAGGAGCAGATATACAACATTGAAAATAAATTGCAAACTCTTCATTAAATTGCTTAATAAGTTACATATATAGGGTTACATGCAAGAACATGTTAACTCATGTTTTTTGTAAAACTTAGAAAACGCTCTTAAAGTGTTTACGATGTGTAGAAATAAGACCGGTGTATTAAGTGTTTGATCCTGGCATTTTTGATGGTATTACTAGTTTTAAGTGAATAGAAACCCCAAATATTTTACTAAGAAGACCCGGTATGATTTAAAATTATATCTATTTGCGATACTTTTTATTGTTTTATAAAATCAGTTCCAATCGGTCTAATGGCCTCGCCCGTACTAATATCAACATGTACAATAAAAATTATCTTACACATCCCCAATGTGCGGAAGCGACATCCTTCTTAGTACAAGTTTACCACCAATACAACACAAGAATGTGAGTTGGAATAGTTTGACATCAGATAGAAATATAATATTGTACGTGCCTTCCATAAAATTATATTACATTTTCTTATCAGGGTAGTCGTTCTTGCGCTTGAATGTGTCACCTGCTGTGACACTTTACCACAACAGTGTACAAAAAATGCTCAGGACACATTAATATCTGATCCGTGACACAACCAATCATAGTACAAGTCAATATCCTCCAGAATGTGAACATAGTAGAGTTTGCGAATGCGTTTTAGATCTTGTCTTTTTTCAAATGATTCCAAACTGGATTTTTTATGGGCCACACCATGCCAGCACTATTATTGAACATTTCAGGTATATTTGAGTATTCTGTATAGAAACGATAACTGTCGAGTTGAGATTCGAACCATGTGAATCAAATGTGTATTGATCACACTGCAGAATCAAAAAGATGCCTATTGGCGAAGTGCAACGCTTCTCGGCGCCAAATTGTCAACCTTTTCAGAAATCTTTCAAAGTATCGTCTGAAAAAAGGCCAAAATGTTCAATTTATAAAGGAGTGCACGGAACAATAGTACATCTTACGAACCTCCACACATGAAATTTATATAGAAAAGTTTAATACATTTTTCAGACTAGTGAAAAAAGTTTTGGTTTCCTACCTCAAAACTGAACACGATTCCATTGAAATGTTTTTTTTTTATTCTATTTGCATATAAATCTTCTATAATGTGATAGATTATGTTACATTGAGTCTGTTCTACGCCACTGATATCTCATTTATTTGTCTAATGACCTGCGCAACCAATAAACCGTTGAAACGTTGTAAAATCAGTGATGCACGCCTATTGGAGCAATGTGAAGACGCCAATTGGTGCAACTATGTATAATTTTGTTAGTATTGGTAGGCCTATATATATTTATAGCTATATTAGGTACGAATTTGTTTATAATCTACAGCTATTTTTTTTAACGGGATAGGCCTTAAGATCATCATGCTATGTAGCCTACGGCTGGAATTAATACGTTTAAATGATATTTATAATATAACCTGATAGTCTAGACTATAGCCTAAAAAAAATGTGCGTTAATAATTAAGCAGCCTCCGCCGTCAGCACAGTTACATGGCAAATATGCTTAGCTATGTCAGACAATGACCTGATTACCTTTTGGGAGCAAAAATTTAAAAATGGCCGTTTAGTGGCCATTTTGAATTTGAGTAATTTTGTGATATTCAGGTGACTCAAAAAATGCAAAAAAAATGCAAAGTAGCTGGACCATGAGTATACAACAAAATGGAAGGTCTCACACAATAATAACCCATGACAAATTTCGCACTAATAAAATCCAAAATGGCCGCCAGTCGGCCATTTCAATTTTTTTTCCTCATTATCTCGGAAATCTTGCATGATAGTTGATCTAAGAACTTCTGCTCTCTCATACTTCACATATCCATCACATACCACCGAATAATTTTTGGTTACATTTTTAATCCCATATAATCAACCCTTTAATTACTAGGGCCACTAACAAAGAAATACTCTTTACCACGTTTCAAGAAAAAGTTACCAGCAGATCTTCTTTTTAGTTGGCTAATATGCACAGCAATGTCAGCCAATGACCTGATTAACTTTTGGGAGCAAAGGATTTTAAAATAGCCGTTTAGCGGCCATTTTAAATTTGAGAAATTTTGTGATATTTACGTAACTCAAAAACAAAGCAAAAAAGACCATGCATATGTAAACCTAATGTAAACCTAATGTTTGCTGGGTACGACAGTCCTGGCTAGTTAGCACAAACCGTTGTAGGCATATTGGGCACTGCTTGTCCCTCAGTGAGTGTGGAACCAGTTCATAAGGAAACCCCTAAATAAGATCGTAATTTTTTCAACCAAACCACCCCCCTTGGATCCGACCCTGCTTACTTATTTTATTTTTTATAATTATTTTATAATTAACCCGGATCATTTTTATATGGCAATAATAGGCCTAGACATTAAAACTTAAACTTACGTTAGTTTAGTATTCTTCTGCGCTTTTGAATATTATATCCCTGCTCAAGAAGCTAGGTTGGGGGCAGATGTTAGGCCTGCCCCCCCCCCCCCTTTATGCATCACTCCGGGCGTGACGCTACAAGAACTCCCCTTGGCCAAAATAGCTTTATTTAGGCCTGATTTTATTTTATATAGCTGACATCTGATAATCCCCATCGTACCTTTACCTTAATACCATGGTTATAGTGATATTATTTATATTACAAATAAATGTATATACAAGACTTCCTCCATCTTTTTTTTTTGAAATAAATGTTTCTAATAGAATGTGTGGGCTGTGGGGATTTGATAATACATAGGCCTAATCATCTAAAAGTGTTGGTAGACGTATATGACTAGTCTTAGTGGGGGAGAAATCCCCTGCGTCCCCCTCTTTATCCATCACGTGGATCCGCCACTGAAAAATGTTTGAAAATAACATGCTTTCTATTTCGGTAAATGTTATTTGCATCAATAGGCGTGTGCACATTGCACCAATAGGCGTTCAACCAGACAATAACTTTAGTTTTGACGAATAATTACAAAATAAAGCTACCAGTTTGCTCTCCAGTTGTTAAGTTGTACAGTCTGGATTCTAATTTATATCATTCGATTATATTAGGACGTTCATATAACTACTTACCAGCAAAAATGGGTTTGAAAAGGACTATAAGTCCGGAATATCAGGATGGGTAGCCAACTATTTTCATTCGTCTGAACAAACTACAGTCCCTATACGAGTAAAATAAACATCAGCGTTGTCTTTATACAATCTAGTGTTCCGTGGACGGGGTCATTACACTAAGTAATTGAACTTTATGTCTTTTTTTTTACACTTTTTGTGAGCCGTCAGTGCTCTAAATTGACATTTTGCGCCGAGAAGCGTTCATCCTTCGCCGAGAAGCGTTAACTTTGCGCCAATAGGCGTCTTTTTGATTCTGCAGTGTGTTGATGAGGCAGTTAACCAGCTACACGGTCTGAGCTGGAAAGTAAAGCTACCAGCTTATTTGTCCACTACTCATTTGCTAGCAAGGTTTTCAAAATATGCAATTAAAACATTTAGCTCTACCCCAAGTTAAAGGAAGGGCATGCGCTTCATAGGGATTTTTTTTTTTACAAATCAATATTAATAATTTTTATTTATTTTTTATTAGGAGTTTATCATCCCAATCAGACGAGTCTTGATTGGACAGAAGTTGTGCATGTGTTATTGTAAATATTTGAAAGGATATAGAATAGCCGGCTCAAGTCTGGTATTCTACCCCCTAATTTAAATTACAACTGAATGACGGTCGGTGGTAGAATAGTGGACTTGGTCCGAATAGCCTATGGTAAAAACTTTCGTTTTCAACTTCGTCCCTTTTCAACAGATTAAAATAACCACTATAATTACTTTTTCACAGTCTGTTGAATTCTACAGTTTCCAGATAGTTTCGTGATGATTCACCCACACTAAGCGCATGTACACATTAAAAAAACTAGTGATTTTGTTAAATTGTTGTAATAAACATAAAATGTCGTCTTTATTAGCATTGTCCTGCTTACATCCAAATCAGCAGATATTTTTAAAAAAATAAAGAACTATTTTCACTAACTATTTTGTTTTGTGATTTTAGGGATCAAAGGGTCGAAATCAAACTTGGCAAACAGCATTTTTGAAATCAGGACATGCAAATTAGGTTAAAACAGGTTTCAAAACACTTTTACCCCAAAATGCCTTCGGCACTTTTTAATAGAACATTGATAAAACATTGATATGAGTCTGGAGACGGCTTCACTGATGGAGGGCCCATACAAGTTACCGCCTTGAGATTCATTTTATCTCAATTTTCTCTCATATACATTAGTACAGATACAATTAGTCTAAAGTTATATGACAGAGAGATTGATAAGACCCATCTTGCTATTTTGGTAGAATGGGCCCCAAAAAATAAAAATGTGTAAATGTCTTACCTGCTGATCCATGATGACACAATAACAGGATTATGTAAGACAAGTTTATCAGACACTTTATGTAAGTCATTCTCAGATTATAGATTAGTGGAGTCTGTCTTGTCGTCGTCAAGCCCAGGTGAAATGTGTCAAAGTTTGGCACAGGTATTACTAGTATGTGCAGAGACATAGTGACATTCTTAGCTCGTGTCTGTATTCTACAGCGTAAATGATGCAAGGGTATTATAACATGTAAACACAAAATAAATGGATAATCTGAAAATATTATATATTTAGCAAGGTGCAATGCTTAATTTAGTTGTAATTGGTTACACATAATACATGATTGTATCTGGTGCATTTTATGAGATATTGTTCTGAGCCTCAGAAGGTTGCTGTACTTCAGTGCTCATGACCACGCGTCATATAATACGTTAGTTTCAAATCGGTACTATATTAGTGTTGCTTCACCGTCTGCGACGGTGGCCCAGCATTAAGCAGACACATACTCAACGTATTGCCTTCGTCGGGCTGCCATTTCTAAATAGGAATCAGCCAAATTCACACATTGTATTAAGTAGATAAATGAAATGAATGGGGTTTTAGGCCACCTTTGTGCACATAATTATAGGCTATTAAGCTGGGCCAGGGGAAACTTCTGAGGAGGGTGAGATGAATTGGATGACCGAGAGATGACACATAATTCGAAACACGAGCCCTGTCGGTCTGAGGCCGAGCTCGCTGGCCTCGGTCATGGAGGCTCCTCACAAAAGTGAATATTTACGAGTGAGCGGGGAAGATAAATTTTGTTTATTTGAAACTTGAACGTGAAGGGCAGAGTATGGTTCCAAGCCGCGATCTCTGACTTGTCAAGCAGGCAGCATTAACCACTGCACCAGGGCTCCCGCCCTCTATTGATTAGGATATAAATAGGGAAGTAATATTTGCTGATAGATGGTGTCACTAGGTCTACGAATTCTCACAAGTTAAGAAAATCAGGTAGCATGAATAACATTGCATTATTATATATTAGAATCAGATTTTTTTTTGTACATATATGCGAAGGTCGTAAGCAAATCATAATCATACAAATCACATATTTGTCATGCTTAAAAAATACAATAGACTAGACTAAAGTAGAGTAGAGTGGAGTCGAGTGGGGTAGGGTGGGATGGAGTGGAAAGGAATTGAGTAGAGTGGAGTGCGGTGGAGTGAAGTGGAGTAGATTGGAGTGGAGGGGACTGGGGAAGAGTGGAGTGGGGTGGGGTGTTATGCGGTAGAATGGAGGGAAGTAGAGTGGAGTGGGGTGGGTGGAATGGAGTGGAGTATAGTGGGGTGGGGTTGGGTGGAGAGGAGTGGAATGAGTAGAGTGGTGTGGGATGGGGTGGAGTGAAGTGAGTAGAGTGGAGTGGGGAGGGATGAGGTGGGGTGGTGTGGGGCTGGGTGGGTTGGAGTGGATTAGATTAGATTAGTTTAAATTAGATTAAATTGAGTTAGATTAGATTAGATTAGATTGGATTAAATTAGAGTGGATTAAATTGAATTAGATTATAATGGATTACGCCACATTACATTATATCTCAGTGTACCCCATCATGTTGGTCATATTAGAATAAAGACGGTCGTAAAATATGAGGGAAGAATTTGACCTGGAGTCGTATAATTCCACCTCAGGCTGATATTGTGTGAGACGATTGGGGTGGGTGTATTGTGTACTATCTACTGTGCAGACAGTGTGACTTCCCGACCATGAACTGCTATCTCGTCTGGCAATTCGTGCCGACGGCCAGGTTTTCATTTTACCGAACACCCAACATATCATAGAGGGGGAGGTGCAGACAGACACCTGTGTATAAAGTGAGTGAATTTTGATTTACCTCGCTGTCGCTTTATGCACTATCATGGCTATATCGCGACAGAAGGAATCCCGAACTCTGCCCTACTCTTATTTCGAGTGACTTCTAGGGTTAGTAATATGATTATTGCGTATTTAATTGTAGACATCAGTTGACACACTGTCAGCTAACTGGGGAGGTTTCCATGATCCACATTCCGCAGTGATAAGTTATGAGGTCTGTGTGGGCAGATGTATAGGATGCCAAGATGTGCTGGAATGTATCAACACAGGCCTATCTACAAGTACATATATACACTATAGCCTATAATTTGTGTTTCCGAGCATGTCAATCTTTTGTTTCATTCTTTAAAATTGATGGATATTTCAAAGCAGGAATGTATGTTTCAAAGATGAGATGTATTTATCGCGTCTTTCGTCCACAGTATTTTTATCTTTCGATCAAATGTAGTCTTCACGGCGGCGGCTTACATGGAAATATGTTTCAAAGACCAGATGTATATACTACAGAAAATATACATTATTCTACAAGGCTATTTATATTTCGTAAACGAGATGTATGGATTGATAATTATGTATATTATTTGTATCTTACCGCCGGAAAATAATGAACATGTTGAAATGTTAAGTAGACATTTTGACTTTACAATGTGCATCTCACCACAAATGCTGTGTTTATGTTGCACATATATTAACCCTTACAGTGCGGGGATCGACTTTAGTCGTCAGAATCTGACGTCTGTAGACGTTAGATTCCGACGTCTAAAGTCGATACCCTCACTGTAAGAGAAAAAAATAGTTCTAATGACCGTAGACCCATAACATAAGTATTCAAATGAATTGGAAAATGCTGAATAAGACATTTATGATGATATCAAATTGAAATAAACCCTTTGATTTTCAAGGTTGTTGTTTTAAATCAGCGCTTTAAGGGTTAAGATATTAAAAATACTTCTCATCTCTAATAGTATATCTCGATTTAATAATTAACATCTCATGTGCATGGTCTAGCAAAGCTACTGCAACATAAGCTGCTTGTTAGAAAAGTGTTTACAATTCTTTACCTTGCAATACAATAGATTCCTATATGTACATGTAAGTTATGCTAGACACAGTTTTAACCCTGTTTAAGCAGCCCTTGCGGAACTGAATCACTACTTTATATAACATAAAACAGACATATTTAGATACTGTTTATATTTATATTGTAGTCTTCTAGGGAATTAAAGTTGTATTTAATGTTTGAATAGAAATAAACCTGAATCATCTGACATTATCACCTGGTCGTAAGTACCACACGACTATCACAGCATGCAATGGAGCTGGACTGTGTACTACTCAGGCATCAGACGGGGTGATACCTGATGTCACACCTCCCAGTATTGGTGTTGTGATGGATGGCATAGCTGAAGAGGACATTGATTACCAAGTACACAGGTATTAGACTTTAGCGGATAATAATAATTATTATTGTTGTATTGTATGTTCAAATTTGTGTGAGATTGTATAACTTTACAATATGCGTGTATAATTAGTTCTGGTAATATTTCTTAAAGGCTTACAGTTGCTGTGAGATGGTATAACTTTTACGATTTTTGTGTGTATAATTGTTGTTGTCCTCTTTGCAAAAGGAATATGGTTACTGTGAGATGGTAGATTTTTTTATTGATGTTCGTGTGTACAATTATTGTTGTCCTTTTTGCTAAAGGAATACAGTTGCTGTGAGATGGCATAATTTTTATGATGTTCACTCTGACATATCTCATTATGAATGGCGTGTTGGATTCTCTCCTGGTAATGATGACGTAATTCCTTCCCGTACAGTCCATAATACACACAGAGTATCTCATAGACTGGATCAGACCATTACCAACAAACGTCAATATGTTTACAACTGTTAAAGCTATCAACAAAGCTGGTAATTGAGCTGATGACGATATCAGTCTAGAAAACACAATACATTGACCTAATGTTTATTTAAGGCCAGCATCAAATCAACATTTGGGCAATGTATTGTATTTGCTGGAAATATAAATTTAAACTCTGTATTTTGTTCAGTAATTTACAAATGGTTGTGTTTGTTGTCGTCATGCATTGAATAATATTTTATGTTGAAGGATTGTCCTCAGAGAAATCCTCAGATGGTTTTATAGTTGATATGAATTATCCTAAAATCACTAATGATATTCGGCATAATGCTGACCAAGGATCAATTACCAATGGCTCACAAGTTAGTGAACGTAATTTATAATATATTAATTCCTTTAGTTTTTTCAGCCCTAGATGCACGTGTCTCGATACAGGTCTATTTAAATGAATAAAGCTCTAGACAATAAAATCTAAATCTGAATAAAAATTAATATGCGACAAATTATTTTCTTTTTTGCTAGCTCCAGACAAATGTAACGATTACAAAATGATTATTTTAAAAATATAACCTAGGAACACTTCACATATTTTCCTTTAGTCGCTGTAGTCTGTACCGACTAGTGTCGTTTCAAATAATCCTGTGATTTGTTGGAAAGTCATTCACGCAAATATGTATAAAAGTTAATCTTGAATATTCATCGTTTGTATTGGCACTTGATTGTGTTGCTCACATTATATCACCTTTATATGAGAACCTAATATTATCTCATTTACTGTAGTTGTATATCATATTTTAGTTAGCATGCAGGTGGATCTGAAGTAAACAACTGTTTCAGTGAGAACGTTACGTTAAGCAAACACATTGACTGTACTAAATGCAAACTTCACTGCAACCTTCTTAAAATAATTTGAGTACACAACACATAATTTTTTTCAAGCTGCACTGTGATATCACTGGAATTGTCTAGGTGTGGAAAACATCTTTAACATTACATTGGGAGACTGAAGAACAAGATAATTACATTGTTGAGCAGCTACTGTCCGTGGAAGCGAACACAGCAGAACAATATCATATCCCCACATTCAGAGTAAGTCCATGTACTCTGATTTATAGGATATATATTATTATTTTGATCCCACTGTGTCGACTTTTATTAAAATATTAATACCTTCTGCAGCTTTTCAGCAACACCCAAGCCTACACCATGACGAACCTGAGTTTGTCAGATGGGAATATCTACAAAGTGAAACTGGTGGTCTGTAAAGCTGCTTCTCTGTGTAGTCGATCTCAGACATCATCAATCCTGGTTAGTACAGGTCTTTCTTTATTCAACTCATTCATTATGTTTATATGAGTCAATTTCCTCATTCACGTTTTTAAAAGGGGTCCATGATGGAAACGTGACATTGTGATATGCCGCTTTTTCTCATAACCAGATAGCACCGCGTGGATATCTTTCTGTGGCGTCAAAGCTTTATTGACACAAGTGTCGTTATTGACAACAGATCACGGCAGTTCGAGTACGATACTCGTGCCGCTTCATGTATATCCTCGAGGCGAATATATCCACCGAAAAACGGAAATGTGTTCGTTTTGTGGTTGGATTTTCTATATTACTATTTTATTATATATTATTAAATCGTGCTTTATCTCCTCAATGTGTTATTATAACACTTGACATTTTTAATAGGTTAGGATGAATATGTAAAATATCACCTAATATTATAGGGTATCTGATGAAGAGCCACTTATTTTTCAGCAATACAGAGACAATATGTATTATACTAAGCCTAACATACATCGATTAGATACACATAACATGCTACATATAACATGATATATATTTATGATAGAATAAGTTGATATTTCAGATTGATACGAGTCTTCCAGGTGCCGGGGCTTTCGCTGTGGAGACAAATCATGCTGCTGATCTGGACAGACACAGAGATGGCTGGATGACTTATGTGGCAGATGATCTTCACCTAGCCTGGCTGGGGTTCTCTGATCCTCAAACTGACGTTCTCTATTATTACGTCACTGTGGGAACAGCTTACGGACGCAATGATCTGATCGGGGTAAGATCAACTATCTGTATTCTGATATTCTGAAAGTATGTGCCTATAGTAGACCAGCCAAACTTCCAAAAGACGTCTAAAAATATTTGTTTACGGCATGGAGAGGTAATAACAGGCATACACTCTAGATAGGTCACTCACATGATGACACAATACATGCGGGTGGATGCCACCGTCAATTTTGATTTTGAAGGTCAATTTTAACATGTTTAAGGTCAGAAAGGCAAAATGGATATTTTTTATTACATATAATTATTTATCACTATTATTGATTATATTAATGATGTATTTTATTGTTTTAGGCTTAGTCAGGCAGAACCATAAGATGACCTTGCAATATCGAATTACAATTATTTTTTTACATTTTTTAGTTGAATATGAGCCATAGATCAACAATCAGCTGGCGTTCCATGTCCAACCTTTGTGGGTTTTTCAAAATCCAAGATGGCCGCCAAAATGGTTATTTAAACATAATACAAGCTCTATCTTCTTAACAAATTGACTTAGAGACACGATTTTGGTGTCTAGGTCCAGGTTTTTGGGGTCGGGGAACCCGATTTAGATGTTATCTTAGAGATCAAAGTCAGATCTGGTGTAAAAAATTCAAAATGGCCGCCAAAATGGTGATTAAACATCCAAATAACGCCATAACATCTGAAATGTCACAATCACTATTTTTAGCCATGTCTGCGCTTATGTCTGATAATATGATTACAGTTCTGAATAATAATATGCTCTCTTTTATGTGTTTTGACTGAATAATTCCCGAAGAATGTGGTGAGGAATGCTTCTTCAAAGACATAGTTCTTACTTTTCAGACGAGAAGAAACCTTAGAAGGTAGGGAGAAGGTAACTACATAAGGATTGAAATTCATTCGTTCTATCACTGAGACAAGTGGTGACATACTTTATGATCGATTGGGATAAAAAATTGTGCATCAAACTATATGACATCTAAAAAACTTGCTGTCTGTCAAACGTGGCAATGAAGAGTTAGATTAAACTACATCTAAAAATTAAGAGGGACAGTTTGGACTTCAGAAAGCACTGTTTCTTTTGTACAATTGTCACTGCATGTATTCTACCAAATGACTACGATATAAAAGTCCAAGGCAACGATACGAGCCATTCAAAATATATAGGTAACTACTTGAAGAGAAATGTCATCAACACAAGGATGGGTTGAAGGTGGCGAGACACAGCGGATGCCAGATACCATCGATCTTGCTGCAGCAAGTTCACACTTAGAATGAAAATAAACATATTTCCGGGGCTAAATATAATGTTCAGGCTTTCCTTGAGACATGAATGGGCGCAGTAGATTTTTGAACTAGGTAGACATTGATAATATCTATAGAGACCATTAAGGTAGAGTATCTCTCTCTAGACGAACATTATTAAAAAAAGTTATTTCGCGATGACGTAATTGCATTGCGTTCGTCTGGTATTGCTTCAATGCTTCTGTTCACACGTGCCTCACAGGTTCCATGTTAAAGCTAGTGGAGGCGGAGAATAAAAATGACAAGGTCAAAAATGCCATGCCCCATCCAATCCCCCGTGAAAGCAACTTGAACAACATGAAGGGTCAAGACACCCGCTTATGTCACCAGCATATGCTCTTCATCATATATACATACTATATAGACCTCCTCTGTAAGAAAGTGACTTCTAAGTTTTAAAGAAAGTTATCACCACACCATCTTGACCTGAATATAAAGGTTATTTGACAACAAACGTATGCGCAGCAGGTGTATCTCTTGAACCAGGAACTAAAAGGTGGTACTTGCCTCTTATAAACCGCACACCAAGTGTTCAAGTAGGCCTACCATGCTGATGGCTATGCCATGGCTAGGCCTCTGGCTAGGCTTTGACCATATCTTTCAATGCTGATCAGATCATATGGTCAGATAACATTCCCATTTACAGCCGATATGCAGCTGTACAAATAGACGTGAGCATAATACTAAATAATGATTCAAATAGGTTTAAATATGTAGTTCTTAATAGGCCTACCCATCCTTGGAGAAATTATGAAAATGTACGCATGATCAATACACTTCTGTGAAGGAATAAACGTCCTGGAATGCTATATTAGCTTTATTAGCTACCCTTGGTAAACCTCTGGGTCTCCATGTTTTGATGGGTCGATCTGCAACAACACATGAGGAGACATACATCATTGTGGTCTAGCAAGCCACCATGGTGACACAGGCAGGTGGAACAGTGGTACAGATCTTGAAGGCACAATTATTGTGCGTGTATGCAAGGTTTGTCATATTGCACATATATGATCTCAAAGGTACCTAGTTGTGCCTTTGCAGGCGCTCAAGATACATGAGATAGCTACACCATTACTATAAAAAATGTGAGGTTTCAGGAGAGGATGCACCCTGAATTTTCTTAACTCGATTAAACTCAAAATGGCCGACAATCGGTCACTATTTACCTCAATAGACCTGATAAGGGTGAACCGTGCTAGATAGCTAGACCATTACTATAAAACAGAATGTGAGGCTTCAAGGGAGGAAACATCCTGAAAAATTCCAAGTTAATCAAATTCATAATGGTCGACTATCGGCCATTAATATGCCTATAAAACAAAATGTGAGGTTTCAGGGGACAATGCAACCAGAAAAAATCGACTTGCTCAAATTCGAAATGGCTGCCTATCGGCCATTATTTACTTCCATATGCCCTATATTTGGTAAACCGTGCTCGATGGCCAGACCACAACTATCAAACAGAATCTAAAGTTTCAGGTGAGGATGCACTCTGAAAAATTCGACTTGCTCAAATTCAAAATGGCTGGCTATCGGCCATTATTTACTTTCATATGCCCTATATCTGGTAAACCGTGCTCGATGGCCAGACGACCAGAACTATCAAACAAAATCTGAGGTTTCAGGAGAGGATGCACCCAGGGCCCTGAAAAATTCGACTTGATCGGAGTCAAAATATCTAGACCATTGAAATAAAATAAAATGTGAGGAGGATGCAACCTGAAAAAAATCGTCTTTATCAAATTCAAAATGGTCGCCTCTCTAACATTATTCACTTTCGTGTGTCCGGTATTTTGTGAACCGTGCTAGATGGCCAGGCCAGTACTATAAAATAAAATATGAAGTTTCAGGGGAGAATGCACCTTGAGAAATTTAAAGATGATACATAGCCGGACCACTAGGCTTACTGTGAAGCACAATCTGAGGTTTCAGGAAGGGATATGCCTTGAAAAAAATCAACCTGATCAAATTCAAAATGGACGACTTTCGGCCATTATTGATACTAACATGCATATTACTGGCAAATCGTGGTAGTTAACTAGACCATTAGTCTAAAACAAGTAGTAGTGATTCTAGACTGACTTATTGCTTCCACCAGGAAGGTTTTGTTTTTGGTCGAGCTGGTTTGTTGTCTGTCTGCGTGTCCGTCTTATACCTTAAAAAGTACCAAACGTATCTGCATGAACGTTTTACCAGAGGTCTGTCTCGTGCTAAGGAACAAACTCGGGGGTGAACTGGATTATGATCCAGATCCGGATTATGATCCGGATCTCCCAGATTTGCATGAATTTTTTATCAGAAGTGTGTCTCTGGCCAAGGACCAATCCATTAAATTGTGTTTATGATCCGGTTTACGATCGGGATCCCGATTAAGATTATTAGTTTTGATGGGAGGTTTGCAGTCTCTGACTGACTGTATAGCTGTATAGCCTGACTGTATAGATTTTACTCTTAAGACTTAGCCTCTTAGGCCTTGTTGTCTTGTGTCTTGATTTCTGACCAAGTCTAGGACTACGTTAATAACACTACACAAAATCGAGTGTATACTACATCTAACCATAAAATAAAGCACATAAATGGATTCCTTGCCACCCAAAACCTACTAATAGACTCAAAATTCGCGACTCTAAGTCAATTATTAACAAAGGTACGGCAATTTTAGTGATATGGTGGGCATCTTGGCGGCCATCTTGAATTTTGAAAAACCCACAAGGTTTAGGCATGGAACGCCAGCTGATTCTCAAAGAGATGGATATTGCCGACTTATAAATGCAAAAAAACTATTGTAATTCGTCATTGCAAGGTTCAGTCCCAAAATGCCAATATTCTGCCTGACTAGCTTGTATTATTTCAAAATACATTGAAAATTATCTGACAAATAATTTCTTATTTTTATTATTATTTATACAAATATTCTAGTATTAATTATTTACAAAAAAATGACACTCTTTAATATACATCATTATTATTCATTATTTGTTATTATATTATTTACATATTTCATTGGTTGGTGCTTGTATTATTTTATCATAAATTAATAGTCAATTTATTAATAAATTATTATTTGTAATATTATCTACAAAAAATATTGTAATGATAACAATTTACGAAGTTCAGAGCTGCCATATGCAATTGCTTTTATGACAAATATGATTATCGATCACCATTCTATAGATTATATTAATTATTTGTTTGATTGTCTTATCTTTCCATTACGTCAGCGTACATTCACATTTGATTTATTAACATTTTTATTTATTTATTTATGAAAAATATTCCTGTTATTGCTATTTACAATAAAAATGATATTTTATTATAAGGGCCTATAACATTATTTCTCACTATCTTAATTGTATTTTGTATTGATTTTATAGATTAATGCTTGTATTTTTTCGCCATGAATCTGCAGTTAATGTATTAATGATTTATTATTTGTATTACTATTTATAAGCAATATTGCAGTTATTATTATTTACCAAGTGAAGGACGACCAGAGGCAATTCATTTTATGTCAAGAAAAAACATCCAGTGCACTTCAAACTAGGAGTTATACCATTGTAACCTATTGTGACTATTTACACAGACAAAGACACGATGAATACTTTGGAAAATAATAATTCAGATGTGCCATCCCCTACTGAGATCACCCAATAGTCCCTCTGATGATACCATAATAATCCAGTGGCAGATAGATAACTGAACATAAAATAATTGCATGGGGAAAGATTTGGTTGGGTGCAATAGCTAAATATGCAGGCACTTTAGAAAATTCAAGATGGCTGCCAATAGTGTTGCTAAATCACGTTTTTGTTTATAATTTGCATAGAATCATAGGAATCGACAACAAGGGTTTAGGGTTTTATGACAAGTGGAGTTTTGTAGCCATTTTGCATGCCACACTGCTGACTTTCACTTGCAAAGGCTATATATATCCACATACATTAAAATTTGATTACTCATATTGATAGTATGATAATGTGGAATAAAGTATTCTATAAAATACCTAGGCATTGCCACTGTGATTGTATTACAATAGGATGCCTTGAAATGAAGCATGTCAGGATGCTACCTTATAATTTTAACATTGAATTTCAATGGAAAAATACCATCACTACATCACATTGTGCCGATGTCAAGATATGTTATCTCAATGAGCATATTATAAATTCGTATATATCATTATAATTATCATGCGTGGTATTATAATATCAAAATATATTAGTTTACGCAATATAAGACAATACAATTTAGAGGTATACATTTAAAAATCCTGGATTTTACATTTGCATACCAGGATACTAAGATATGACTTTACAGTTTGGCTAGATGTGATACTGTTGTGGCCTTTTGTGACCTTTGTGTAGTTCATTATACAGCTAATGTCCATTATGTGTTTCTGCTACTATATATTATTGTTAATATAATAATATTGACTATGTAAATACAAATGAGACGCCCAGTTCGTTAATAGTTATGAACAACGATTTGTGTTGATACAATGGATCCATGGATTACCGTAAAATACTTTTAAAGGCCAGTAATCCTTTAGGGAAAATATGCATATGGTGTAAATATTCAATTTAACAAACGTGTAAATTCTTTTTTGTGTTCAGGCATTTTTGAGTGAATAACTATTTTTTTATATAGCGTATTTGCGCACATACCTAAGTACAGTAATTGTTAAATTTACCTGACAGTGTTAAGAAAACGAAACAAAATTCTAGGAAATGTTTCGAAGAACTGTGATGTTTCGAAATAAATATAGCAATATTTTTGACAGAACCAACTTCATGCTAGATGCGAATTTCATCATTTATTGCCACAGCAAAATCGTATACCAAATAAATAAAGTATAGTTGGCTATTTTTCGATTAAATTTGAGGTTTTATGAAGTGTTTTTACATTGAAGAAGGAATACATTTACTCCAATTATTTTTTGCAGATTTTAAACATAGATGCGCTGATTATTTAATTCCTTTTCAAACACTCAACACTCTTGAAATATGCTATATATCTAAAACTAAAATGTATTTACACGATCGTATGAACAACTGCGTGTTTAATAAACAGTTGGCGGCCATCTTGATTTTTCGTAAAATCCAAATGTAGGTAATTTTGAACAGGTTAATATATAATACTGAAAATATACAAGATTTTTCTAAAAACTTAGCCTACAAAGGCCTCCATCTCATCTAGACTAGAATTAATTAATTGATTAATTAATTTATTAATTACTTATAATTTCAGGATACAACATTTAATGATCATGTTAATCATTAGTAGCTATATATATAGTAACAATGGGCTGCAGAAACCTACACCATTATAGCAGCAGGGTGAAGTGCAACGAAGGGTCGCACAAAAGCAATACAAAACTGGTACTCCATCAATTTATCAAAAATAAATTAAAAGAAATAGTTCTATTAATTTGAAATTAATAACAAATTAATAATAAAATCTACAAATATCTGCGATACAAAATCATAAATAATATAATTCAAAATAATGGAATTTAATACCAATAAAAAATAGTATATGATGATAAATACCCATTTTAAGCTTTGCAACCTTTAGAATGACCTTCAAAATCAAAAATGACGGTGGCATCCACCCACACGTTATTCCTTAATCTATTAGTGATCGATCTAGCATGGGTGCCTTCTATCACCCCTCTATGCCGTAAAAAATATTATTTTCAGTGTTGGCTGGTCTACTACTACCCGGAGTGCCTACCAAGTAAACATTATACTTTGCCCCGTGTTGATTCACACGGCACTGGGGCAATTACTTGCAAAGTTGTTTATATTAAAGTAACACATGAAACATAGCTTACCCCAAAATGTAATTTACTTCTGTCCCAGGTAATTGTTTGATGAACATAAATATTGGGTCTAAGATTGGTAGAATGGGAGTCAGATTGCCGGAGCACTTGCAATTTGTAATTTATTTCTAGACACTGTGTCATGATTAATTTGATATTCGGCGTCGTGTAAACGCTAATGTCGTCTTTGTAATCATGAGATTCGAGAGGAGCCGGATTTCGTGGTCCGCACTTCTCAGATCACGAGTCATACGCCGCCTCAGCCTGTAACATCGGTCATCTAATTGTTGGTGCGTGCTTCACCACAATAGTGGGTCAAGCCAACAGCGAAGACATGTCGCCGTTTGTTCAGCTAATGATGATTTATCATCTTGTCTTGAAATGTACTTGGTTCTCAGATCTTACAAAAGCTTTTGAAGAATATAATTGTTTTTTTTCGTGATCGTCCCATAAATAGAACCTTTAGTATATACATTTTATTTAATAATAGCGTCATTTTTAGGATCAGCCACAGATGGTGACGCATGATGACACTGATCCACAACATGATGAAGGAGATGTGCAGAAAAATGTGATCAAGATAACAAGAGCTGTCATTTCACATGAACGTATCTATGTCTCC
The DNA here is from genome assembly GCA_964017125.1 of Flabesymbios commensalis. NCBI lineage: Eukaryota > Metazoa > Annelida > Polychaeta > Terebellida > Flabelligeridae > Flabesymbios > Flabesymbios commensalis. The sequence goes on along the minus strand of OZ024903.1, from coordinate 90,730,580 downwards.
ATATGGGCAGAAAACCAGGTTAGTCTGTTCATCAGAAATATATTAATATATAAAATACATGTCTTTATGTCTCTATATGCTTCTGGGCTCGGGACACCGATGATTTGGGCGCACTAGAAGTTTTTATTTTCATTTCATTTTTCATTTCACATATGGGCAGGTTAGTCCCTCCGCCAGAAAGATAATAAAATACATTATATTATGATAATAATTATTAGATAATACTTAGGATGTAAATTATGGATCACTGTTTTAAAAATATAGGTCGGAGGCCTACCCCTTTCAAACTGACTTCAAACTATGCCGAGTATAATATTCATAAATTAGGTCTAGTCTTTCATTTTCTGGATCTCAATAATGTTTTAATCATAGATCTAGATTATGTATGGTTTTAACAATGCAAAAAGTATGGCGTACCACTCTCACTGTGGTGCCTTGGAAGCGTCAGAATGGGGAGCACCCTAACTTACTAACCAGGTAATTTAGAAGCTAGGAATATACCGCTAACGTCAACATCGCCGTAAATCTACAGAGAGTGACGGATTTAGAATTCCGACAATGGAGCGTCCGTGCGACAAGGCAGCGGACATTCCGGTACATGGATCACGTGTGTGGGACACAGAATCTGGACAGATCAGCCGCCTGACAGCGATCAATGTTCAGTCGCGTCCACGAGGACACACGCTTCCGATACGTAACCTGCGAGCTGGCCGTATATATCACCCGCTAATCTAGTGGCCGTCAAAATATGGTGTCTTACTCTCAACTGAAAAAATAGTTCAGGGAATGTATTTAATAACACCAAACTATTGCTAAATAATCAGTTAATGATATTATTAATAATGCCTTAGGATTTATCGGCAAATACGTGAAAAATGATATAATTTTTTGTATGTTTTCCCTTATGTATTTTAAAGGCTGGCATATATAAGCAACACGTGGCTAGTGGGTGACACCTGGTGAATAGAATTAATGTAGTGGGGCGCGGGGCACATAAAGTAGTGGGCGATATTGTTAGCATTGTTGACTCTGAATACCAGGGTACCAGGCTCGAATCCCGCAGAGATATATTTATAACTTTTTTTAGTGCATATAGGCCTAGGCCTATTTTTTAAATGCATGGAATTGTTGAATCAGAAAAAAATGTGTAGGTACATATTTTAATGCTCTTGTGGTCTATTTTATGTACTGATTTGTGAGTTGTTTGAAGAAAAAGAAAAGCCCTACTATCAGGAGCGGATTTAGGCGGAGTATGGGGTAGTGAAAGCATGTTCTCATTGTTCTCTGTGTACATATAATCAGACAATTATCAATATGGAAGACTACTTAAACAGAGATAATTAATGATAATTACATGTATTTCGAACATCACAGAGAAATTTGTCTTATAGCTGTCAAGTAGACGATGGTAATTATGTTCCTGGCTCGTGTCGCAACACTGCGATTTCGGTAGTAATATTGATCTCAAACTCGACAACTAGCAATGATTATCTCGCTAATGCCCTATTATCCTTACGGTCCCTGTGAACTGAACGCTCTGTACCGTGATATTTAGCTGGCAGTCTTGGTGAGGCATTAAAATCGCCAGCCATGGGCCCTATATGGTGGATGTCGCGCCTTCACGTTTGCTTGAACACAAGCGACAACCCTCTGATTGCTCAGAATGAATCTTATTTCATGGTAATTTTAATATTTTGGTATCTTTAATAAAGTAAAGCTGATAACGATAATCTTTGTATTATGTATCTTTGCTACACTCCAAGCAGTGTTTTCTACTGCGCTCATAGTGTACCACTGCAATTTGAGTGTATATCTTTGCGAACTTCTTTATTATATACCGTTCTCATTTTAACTATTATAGAAAATCGAATCACAATCAGCTACCAAATAAAATTATAATATGATTATCGTGGTTAATCAGAAGTAGCAACACTCTTGTCTCCTCCGCCGGGAATTTGACCCTCAAAGCTCAACATCAACGTTATATATATATTTTATGCACTCGATAGACCCACATGTAATTATAGTTATGTGTATGTATTAGTTATTAAGTATTGGGGCTGCATACTGATCTGTACTTAACTTAACACATAAACTGATTCGTATTCGTAAATTAGGGACGGGAATTACGCGTGTGATTAATCAAGCCACATTAACAATAGGCCTACCATAGCGTTCGCAAGGTCTGCTTAGATCAATTAGGGGATGACCCAGCAAATACGAGATATTGAACGAATGTTGGCTTATTGTTGGGCCGGCATGCCTGACGGTTGGCCAGCATTAAACCAACATTGGCTCAGTATCACACGTCATAGGTGTTGAGCTGCTCTCAGTCACAAAAATTTAGCTTGTTTAGCGACATCACAGAAGTGTCAAGAATCACCGTTAAACACAACTTTTATTTAACAGCAGAATTGTCGACCTCCATTTGATGATCGCCTCTGGTATTGTATTTTTATGCTCCATTTCTGTTCGATGGCTAACAGAATAAACACAACAGCAGCTTACCAAGATTTAAAAAGGAGAATTTAATAAGTCATTTAAAATTGTGCATCAATATGGCAAAAACTAGACGTATTAAGCTCACACTCACACAGAAAAAAAATCTCATAGATGCAAGTCGCATTCACTATCAGCGACAATTAGCATATTAGATGAAGAAGATGATGACCAACAAGATCAGTCTGCTACTCCTAAAAAAATCACATGCTCCAGGAGGGATAAATTATCTCCTAGCGTTCTGTACTACTGTATCACTAGATTTCGCAAGCTGAAAAAGGCCTATATAAGCCTAGTCAGGCCATTAGTCAGAAAAAATAATGTACGGCTCATTAGATCAAAATAGACAAAGACAAAGTTTTTTGTGGTACGATCTGATATTTGCAGCACACGTCGCAATGTGTTGCTCTGTCAACTCTCTGAGAAACATGTGCAGATCTTCAATCAAATGTTGGGCGGGGGCCCTAGGGTAGTGGTTAGCACCGCTGCCTTTCACGCCAGAGTATGGGGTTCGGTTCCCGGTCTCGGCGGTTTGAAAGAAACAAAATTGTTTCTTCCCCATCCACGTGTGAAAGTTAGTATTGTGGGGAGCCTCCGTGACCGAGAGGTAGCGTGCTCGGCCTCAGACCGCCAGGGCTCGAATTTCGAATCCTGTGTCTGGAGGACAGTGTCATCTCAATCATCTCACCATCCTCAGGAGGTTCTCCTGGCCCAGTTTAGCCTATATGTGCACAAAGGTGGCCTAAAGCCCGATTCATTTCATTTCAATCAAATGTTTAGCGCTGAGTAAGTAGTGGCTGGGCGCTTTGGGCAAGTAAGCGTTTCAGTTCTCCTAATTATATAAAATACACGTCACTCTCTATATCTTCATTTTGGTCGAAGACAAGGTTTTTAGCATTACCATCTAAAAGTAAAGAATTACCATGTGTGTATAATTGTTCCGGCTGAATTGTCCATTATGAAGTCTGAGGCTATGGACTGGTTGGTTCACTTTTTCTCCAATTATCGACTCATTGATCCCAAAACATTTGTTCCGGTTTCTTTGTAGATAAATTGCTGAAATGTCAGACTTATATCGACTCATATCGGGTGACGCAATTACGTTTCTGAACATAATTATATCATGTTTAGGTTGGTTTGTTAAGTCCGCGATTACATGGTACATTGGAAGCGTTACCAGCCACTGGAGGAAATGTTACTCTGGAACTTGTACGACGATGTGAATCCGAGTCATGCGAGGGTCATTGCACATGCGCCCCACAAGGTCAAAAGTGTGACATTAATGAGCCTTGTCATGACTCCACAGGTCAGTAATGAAAGGGTGGTTCACCCGCAAGTTAAATGAAATTTGTGCTAAACTATGCAGTAGCAGGTTCCTTTTTAATCGCTAAGGCTCTTCCCATTTCGTACCAGAAGAGATACAGGATGTGATTTAACATATCACCATGTGGTTGAATACAGTACCAGGTTTGCTATTTTTGTCTTGAAGGTTCATCCCATGTCGTACCAGTTGAGGTACAAGATGTAATTGACTATAGCGGAGTAGGAGTTGAACAAGCATCTTACACCAAAAGTCAGTGTACGTTAGGTGGTCAGTGGAGGGTGATGGAAGGAGAAGGTGTTCATCCTGTGAGGTTTGACTGGAGTGTGAGTCTGGATGGAGCAGGTCCTGGTGGAGGCTTGATGGACACAGTGAATCAGGCCGTCTGGAGAGAGGCTTATCTCACGACGAAGGCTGTCTTCACAACAGCTTCTTCTCTCCAACACGGTAATAAGATCATCATTATTCGAAGGGAACATTGTATGGGATATCTAATTTTACATCAACTTGGTGAGATGATAATAATGGACCATGTCGAAATTAAACGTAGGCGTAGTGCATACCTATTTTGATAACCTTTCTTCATCTTCCGTTATGCTCATCGTATTTATTCTCAGGTGTGTGGTCCTCTCGACGATTATAAGCGAATATAAATATATGTACAGTCAGGTATCTAGTTTTTAATGCGCTTAATCACTACAAACCTGTTAATTAAGAGGGAGGACTACGAATTTAACATTCTACTTATATTATAACTTACACATACTCCACTTGATTTGAGTGTGATTTTTCCAATGTGTGTCTTATTACAGGAGTTGCACTTGAACCTAACCTGAAATACATATTTTATACTAAGGCGTGGTATAGTAACACAGAATATGCAGTGTACGTGTCAGATGGTATATACACAGCGACTCTACCTCCTGAGCTGTCAAGATCATGGAAAGTAAAGGAGACCAGAACCATCACATCACACGAGGATATAGACTACACAACACAAACTGACCAAATATCACTGCTCTGGGAAAATGTTTTTCGAGATGGTCAAGCTGGAATCAGAAATTACAATGTGATGGTAAGACGACACCCAGGCTTAGGTGACGTGGCATCTGATGTTTTTGATGCAGATACAACACGCACTACTTTCATCAACCTCACTCTTACTGCAAACCAGAAGTATTTCACAACAGTTGAAGCATGCAGCTTTGCTGATTTATGCACTACAACTATATCCGATGGTTTTCTAGTATGTATATACATGTATATCATTGCTTGGACCAAATACTATTTTAAGTTTGATCGATTGAAGTATAAGTTAATTAATAATCTGACATACGAAATATTTATGTTATACTTGTGTGTATATAAGACTAATTCCCTTTCAATACTGGTTGATTTTATAAAGGTTGACTTGACACCTCCATCTGCTGGAGTAGTACTTGATGGTTCAGGACTTGAGGACCTGGATTATACGAGCATGAAATCATTGGTGGCGTCCTCCTGGCATGGATTCTCTGACAGTGAATCTTACATTGACTACTACACAGTATGTGCCGGCATCTCGCCATTCGCCGCAGATATTCTTCCCTGTCGTAATGTGGGTTTACATATCCATCACGAGGAGCGCTCACAGCAACCTTTACCGCATGGTCAAGTACCTGAAGATTACACTATCATGACCTGTTTTATTTCATGGAAACACATGGTATCATCGACATAAATTTCCATGCTTTTAAATGTCCTTATTCACCTTAAATGAGTGTAAAACGGTCTTACTTGAAGCACAGATCAATTTTGCCAGGAAAAAAACATACATGTGTTATGGTGATTTTAAATTAACAGTATGCAGGTGTAATAAAAGTGTTGACGTTTTTGAACAAACATGGATGCAAATGTTTTCGATGACTGTGATTGTGTACGTGAGTGTATTGAACATACATGTGTGTATATGTGATTGTGTACGTTATTGTATTGAACACAGATGTACATATATGTTTTATGTGTGATTGCGTACGGGATTGTATTTAACATACATGTATGGATATGGTTTAGGTGTGTGCGTGTACGTGAGTGTATTGAACATACGTGTATGTTATGGTTTAGGTATGATTGTGTACTTGAGTGTATTGAACATACATGTGCATATATGTTTTAGGTTTGATTGTGTACGTGAGTGTATTTGCTACTGACGCCGCTGGACTCGTATCTCTACCCGCTGTGTCAGATGGCATCATGTTGGATCTAACTCCACCACAACCAGAATCATCATTCTCCTACAGCCATAATATAATACAAAACCCATCATTTGAGCAGCATGATAATCAAGATGGTCTTACCATAGAACACTGGGATACAGAAGGTAATGTAGAGATTGACAGTAAGGGTACAGCTAAGGATGGAGTTTACTATGTGCGTCTTGTAGATGGAGAGATCACACAGGAAGTGGTGACGTCCCCAGGAATAAGGTATCGCTTACAGTTCTATGCAGCGCAAGGTAAAGATTCAACTGACACAGATTACAAAATCACCCCATGTTCTGTCAGCATCGCTAATTTACAAACAGCTTTCGCTACCTACACACAACCAGCCTCAACAGGAAACAATGACTTTCTGGCGGAATGGTCTCTCAGTACATTTTACTTCACAGCCTATAGAACCACAGAGACATTAACATTCTCTAGTATGAGTAAGAAAGCTAGTGTGTTACTGGATGCTATCAGTGTACAGGCTGTGATAATGAATGAAGATAACGGAGCTGGTCAGTCAGCAGTGGACATGAAGGTGACCACCACAGGTCAATACAGCACAGTAACTGCCTCCTGGCACTTGACCGATCCAGAAAGTCCTATTACGCGATATATGTGGGCAATAGGAACTGTACGAGGTTAGTCCTAAACAAATCATTACTCAATTATCTCACTTCTTACAACAACTACAATCACTTTTCTTAATCTGACCACATATATTGTGGATATAATTTGTAATTCAGGTGGTGTCCAGCTTCAGGATTTCAGTTCCACGGGAAGAACAAGTTATGCGAGCAGTCAGAGGTTGTTTATACCTCATACAGCTGATGTGTTTGTTACTGTGACAGCTGAGAATGCAGCAGGTTTGACCAGAGTAGAATATGCTGGACCAGTCACTGTAGATCTCACACCTCCACATTTATGCTGCATCAAGGTATGATTGAAGGAGAATCGTCTTTTCACCAATGGTCTATTCACCAATGGCAAATATATTTGATTCCATAATCTTAATTGATTTATGTTAATCATACTCGTACAGTTTTCTACCTTCTTTTACCATTGAAATAAATTGTTGTGTGCTGTTTTTATTAGTGCTGCTCGTATTTATCGGGAATTATGAGCGACACAATGTTAGCGACACCTGGTGAATATGTTCCCACTAGCGACACCTCGTGTGTACAGTTTTGTGGTAATCTGAGCTCAACTTCATGTATGAAAGACCAGTCATTTGTTTTGATGATAATCGGAAGGCCCCAAAATGAACATGTATACATACAGACAAACAAATAAGCAAACAAGAAACAGATGAAAAGCCGGTCACATGTTTTGTACTACTGCTTCTTCGCTGACTTAAACAATAATTGATATGGTTATTATGAAATGTTATCTCCACACGCGACAAGAATACATTTCTGTAAGGAATAATGATTTAATGACTGATAAAAACGACCTTAAAAACACTGAACTTAGGACTAATACCTCAGTCACATTGTTACCAGTACGAACTAATGATTTATTGCGGTATGTCTGTTGGTACGGCGCTGGTACGTGTCGTTGTGATAGGGATTGTCTGTCTCACACACATAATTATCCATTTAGCACACAACACACGCGATTAACACAAATTAACCAGATTCTTGGCAGCATCAATAAAGTATAGGCATGATAAATGTGGACAACTCATTAAGGTTTTTTAGTGAGTTCTACCAGCCGAGTTGAAAGTTGATTTGCTATTAATTTAGGACGGTGATGGAGATGTGGATACAACTCACCAATCTCACTCTGTGATTTCTGTTGGTTGGCAAGTGGAGGATAGAGAAACAGGCATCATTAACTGTCAATGGGCTGCAGGTTAGATAAAAACATTGTCGTTTTTAATCTGATCAAATTAAGCCTTTTGTAGATATGCAGCCTACTTACCAAAGACATAATGACCCTTATTCAACAATATAAAAAGCATCCCAGCTGACCTCGGTGTCTAAAACATCTACCTCAAAATGAATCAAACTACTTTTTGAATATTATATAGATATATCCATGGGAAAACCATGTAGCCGTACTGTACTCATCTTTCTTTATTTATTTATCTGTCACTACAGGTTTATCTCCTGGATCCCAAGACCTAGTTGAGTTTACAAACACATACAACTTGACATACACGTATGAGGATCTATCCGGACATCTCCATGGTGGACAGACAGTGTACAGCACTATCAGGTGTACAAATGGAGCAGGTCTACAGACCACAGATGTATCATCAGGCGTTACCATAACAACAGATCCACCAGATCATACAGCTGCCAGAATCACTGTGATCACCAACCCCATCAGCCATCACCCATCTAAACACTCTCATCAGGTCTACTCTGACACCCTCACTTTTGGATGGACTGGATTTGTAGATGTATCTGATATCAAAGAATATGAGGTTATTCTCATAATTTACCATCTAAACAGGACTGTTGTATATTTTTTTTCAATCAGTGGTGTTTTTCGTCTGCTAAGCATTTTGCAGAACGCCAGTGAACATGCATCCGGTTACTCTCAATTGTGACATAAAATGTACTGACATCCGCTACAATGACCCCCTCCCCCCCAATACCTAATGAATTTAGCAGAGGTAGACATGGATCATACACAATTTTAACTATTTTTTTTTTGGTTCTGTTTTGAAATATCTGTGTGGTATTTACATTATAATGGTTTCAGTATAAACGTATCCTGCTGTCCGTACATTTGAATCATGGTGTTTGGGGGGGGGGGGGTTAAAATGTTCTAAACGGTATATTTTAGAGCACATTTCGGCTCCAAATTGTCTTTGGCAAAGGGACACTGAACGGGGGCAGGTGCTGCACGCCACTTTTCTTGTTTTTATTTGGCTGCGATGTAAAATAATGATGTTAATATATAGCTGTGTGTAGAATTTGAATGTAATACATCAAAAACTAGATCTGACTTACCATGCTTGATGCCTGATTTTTCGCCTGTTCTGTAAACATTTTTTTTTTTCATTTTAAAGTAGACGTATTTTATTCAAGAACGCCATAGAACAGAATATTTTAATATCTCTTTAAATTGCTTATTGTGTGTTTTGTACAGGCACGCTTACTGGACAATGATGATAAAAGTGTTGTTGATTGGGTCACGGTGGGTAAACACAATGAAAAGTTTGCCCTGTTCTACAATCTCTCCATGGCTCCGTCTGCTGATTCACACGTAAACTACTGTGTGGAAACGAGAGCCATTAATCCAGGTGGCCTGAAAAGTGAAAGTGTCAGAGAACAATTCGCTGTGGAGGTGTCACCACCAATAGCCAATGGTAATGTTACCCACATATTGTATTTGACTATTTAACTGAAGACCATGCATAAATGGCCATCAAACTGAAATGCATTGCCATTAAAAGGATTAGTTTTATTTGTATAGAATAATTCAAATGTATTAATTAAATACTTTTCTAATAGGTTTAAAAATGACAACCCGTAGTTTTAGGAAAACAACAATGAAAATATGTATCTGTTTAATATTAGAATGAGATAATGTGTAACTTCTCCGCAAAATAATAATTAAGATTTTGTTTATAACGATTGACATATAAATGACATGGAAAATGAGCTATCGAATTATTTTATTATCATAAATTATTTAAATGTAAGACAATGTTATATGATGGTGTGCATATAGTACTCATGGCACAGATGATACATGTGCTTGTTGACTTCAGAGAAATATTTGACATTCAGCTGGTTGAATGACGACACAGTTAGTCTGGATTGGAGTGACATTTTCAGCTGTTCAAGTGAAATCATTTACGAAATCAACATTGGTGAGTGGTATAAGAATCACATTTCTACTTCCCAATCTGATGAGTGAGTGAGTGAGTGAGTGAGTGAGTGAGTGAGTGAGTGAGTGAGTGAGTGAGTGAGTGAGTGAGTGAGTGAGTGAGTGAGTGAGTGAGTGAGTGAGTGAGTGAGTGAGTGAGTGAGTGAGTGAGTGAGTGAGTGAGTGAGTGAGTGAGTGAGTGAGTGAGTGAGTGAGTGAGTGAGTGAGTGAGTGAGTGAGTGAGTGAGTGAGTGAGTGAGTGAGTGAGTGAGTGAGTGAGTGAGTGAGTGAGTGAGTGAGTGAGTGAGTGAGTGAGTGAGTGAGTGAGTGAGTGAGTGAGTGAGTGAGTGAGTGAGTGAGTGAGTGAGTGAGTGAGTGAGTGAGTGAGTGAGTGAGTGAGTGAGTGAGTGAGTGAGTGAGTGAGTGAGTGAGTGAGTGAGTGAGTGAGATTTCCTAAGCTACGTTATACATTACAGGTCACCGCCCCTCTGGGGCAGACGTACTGAAGAGTTACTATACCCGTCAGACTGAGATGACACTGAGAGGTGTGAATAGCGAGAAGGAGCATCATGTTCACGTGACGGCCATCAACATGGCGCGTCTTATAGTCCGGCAGCCAAGTCCCTTATTTTGCTCTAACCTGGACTTGGAGTATATAGTTTTTTTCTTTGCAGAATATTGTTGTCCAGACCCCCCACTTAAAGAATCCAGAGGGTGTGGAGGTGTCACCCTTGGGCAATTTTAGTTATTCACGTTTTTCAAAATGGCCGCCAATAGCCTCAGTGGAAATGTAACTTTCTCACTTTCTGCCCTAGAAATATGTATAATACCACTTTTCCAACTAAATTGACCACGAGAAACTCATTTCCGGCATTATTTTTTTATTCAAAAGCTTAATTCAGGCATAAATCCAAGATGGCCGCCACCACTACATTGGCAATTCACATTTTGTAGCATTAGAAGCATGACGTTTAGGTACAGGTACCTGGTACCGGTATACAACTTTCGAAACCTACTTCTGCCTTTACAAAGGCTATCACATTTGGAGGCATAGCACTAGACTCTAATATAGATTAATCTAGGACTATAGCATACACTAGTCCCAATACAATTATTTTCTCCAAAATATTGGTCAGGCTTCAAGTTCATCAGCTCCCATATATCAAGACATTGACAAATTTAAACTGGTTTGCATGTCTGATCTGATGCAGCTGTTGGCAGATATTGGCAACAAGAGCACAATTTCAAAGATTTGGGTGGATCTCCTAATAAAACCTGTTATGATCATGATGATATATATATGTACGTGCTGAACGGGAATCAGATTGACCTTTACATAATAATAGCTGCGGTTGAACAGATGTTACCCTACATGCTTTGCACCAGGAAATATGCAGCTAGGCTATGACATTAGATATCTTGAAACAGTGCATGAAAGGGGAACACACAATGCAATTCAGATTCAAAATAAGCATAAAGAACAGTTTTCAACAAGGATTTTAGATGACTCTAAAGACCGGTTTTCTTCACGAAAAAAATGCACCACCAGTAATATAATATCATTACATGATAAAAACTTAGATAGAGCTATAGAAATTGGCATAACATTTATGTATATATTTGAAGCTAATTGGTCTGAAGGTTTTCGCGATCCAATCACCAAGCAGATTGTAACATTTACTTGGGTTGGAAAACCGTTGAAACTTGGTACTGAAATGGTGTATGACCCTGTAGTAATTTATGGGTTCTTCAATCAAGTCCCAGAAGTATCAATATTAATGATATATTGGTACACGAACTGGCTCCATTCGCAACTGCTATGTTTGACACTCCATTTGAAACGAAGATAACTAAATCAAAGTGTAACCTTAACAACTTCAGGTAGACAAATGTCGTAGAACTGTGAATGCCACTAGCTTGGTGGTCGATGGTTCAGTAGTGATGTGGACAATAGCTTGGCCTACTAAATGATCTGTCGATGACTTCACTACAAAATTTAGGTCATTTCTTTCTACTAAGCTCATTTCCGTTAATGTGTATGAGTATCTAATATTGTATAGATGCAAAGGATTCAGCCTTAAGGGAAATGCAAGATTATGCGGTCCACAAACTGGTTAGCAATGCACTTCTTCCTGCTCAAAATGTGATCCTCGCGGTTAGTGAAAATTAAATACAAACTAATCGGAGCCATCATCAAATAGGGGCCTACATTGAAGAGGACACAGTGTTCCATGACCTGTACAAATCGACACATCAACTGGATGGCATCATGCACAAGTGGGCTAACCAACATTTTGACGATTTTGAGAAAAAATCGCGAAGTAACATGAAGTACAGGATAAAACGAATAAATACAAATTAACACAAAAAGATAACAAAATCAGTGACCAAGTGGTCTAACCCTCAATGTGAAACTCGTAATATTGATCAAGTTGTTGTTATCAATGACATATATTTTCATTGCTTTTTAAATGTGGGTTAGCCCACTTCTCCATGATGCCATTCAACTTGTAATCGCTGGTGATGATAATGTGCCAACAGAAAGAAGTCATGATGATATAATACTTAGACCAGATGTAAGCACCTCGCACGAAGAATCAGAAAATTGTTATTAGGCACTTGCTGTGCACTGAGAAAGAAATTAGTCATGGGGTAAGTAGTGTTGTCTCAGATGACACAGGTGTTTTTATTTTTCTTCTGTGCCATTTTGGAGAAATTCTCAATGGATATGTTCATGGAATCTCCGATTGGGGATCATAGATATAAAAGTTGAGAAGTACAAGCAAATCGTACCTGATAGTTATATTGGTCGGCATGTCATATCAGTGTACGATACATGTACAGTCACCCGTTGGTATGACGTGGGAAAGGTAACTGCACTGAAGATAAATACGTGTTCAAGCTGCCAGGTTGTTCGTTTTGTCGCATATGTGACCAAACTCAGTAAATCACAGGCATTTTTGAACAAAGAACTACATTTATGGCAGCATGTTAAGGTCTAGCCCTGAATACAAGGCTATCCGCCGAGCTATGCAGCTCCGGCGAAATAGACTTGTATACAGGGCTAGTTATGGTCAGCTACAATTCTCTACCATGACAGAAGGTAGGCATAATCAGTGGGCTGGGCTGGCAAGCAAGCACCTGACCATTGCCCCATAACTGTGCTCATTGCCTCCAAGAACAACGGATGCCTTCACAGGAATACTTTAAAACAGCACATCTACAGGTACAGCTTTGAAAATATGCTCTAAAATCCCCTCCTAATTTGGACTCAAATGACTTTGGCTCGCAAAATCGACGGGTTTTGGACGGGTTGCCCGCGGCGTACCCTCGTTCCTCCTCTCAACAACGGTGCAATGGCAGTTCCCGCATCTGCGCAGGCACTATGGTGTTGGCCGTGGTAGGGCCTTAACCTACCGGCAATAGAGTATTTGACATTAGGTCTATCACTACGGATGAATGGAGTTACTCTCAGCTATTGCTACTCTGGGATTATCATACCCGAGGATAGCGGAGCTGTGTTTTGTATAGCTAAGCCCAAGTCTCCCGACCGTCTGGGGGTAAATCCTCTAGACATGCCCAGAACCCCTCATCGGGCGAGTGAAGGAAACCACATCAATAACCCACCATGCTATATCACCCCACCCTCACATCGTTATCTGTACATCATGTATCTCATCAATGGACTGCACTGGTTTTAGTGTATTACGATGTCCCTTAAATGACATTTAAAATTGGTGTCAAAAAGTGGCATCAAGCATTATTCTACTACTACTACTACTGTGTCTCCATCTGCCTGAGGCCGGGTACATTAAGTAGTCAGGTTGTCCATCTACATGTATAGTATGTCTGTACGGCCATCCCCAATTCCTCCTGTCGGTTCATGCAAATTAGGCTCGGCAGCTGAGGCATAATCGTCGGCACCTTTTTGGTTTTTAAAGTAAACTTATGATGTTTGGTGATTTTAATGTACGTATAGGCAGGCCTACAATTTACGATGTTCATGACAACTGAGGTCAGAAGGTATAAAAAGTAATTATAGATTGATGGTAATTATATTTTATATAGCCCTACCTAATTATATATATCTAAGGTGGCCTATATAGTGAATACATGAGCATTTGCCTGCATGTCGTTGATGCAGTAAAAATTTTTTTACCAATATTATTGCTGTTATTACGTTTTTGTTTTGATCGTGCTCTCATAATTTTTATTATATATGATCTCGCTTAATCCACGTACATAATTAATCCTCAGAGAACGTTTGGCCAGCAATGTAGTTTCACACTTGTTTCTGTTCAGAGATGTATGGCCTACTTGTTGGTGTGGTTGAGTAGTGGCGGCCATCTTGGATTTATGCACGACGGCGACTTCTATATTTAAAAATAATGCCGGAAATGGGTTTCTCGTGGTCAATTTAGTTAGAAAAGTGGTATTATACATATTTCTAGGCCAAAATGTGAAAAAGTTATATTTCCACTATGGCTCTTGGCGGCCATTTTGAAAAACGTGAATAACTAAAATTGCCCAAGGGTGACACCTCCACACCCTCCGGAATCTTCAAGCAGGGGGTCTGGGCAGCAATATTCTCCAAAAAAACAAACTATATACTCCAAGTCCAGGTATACCACCATGGCTGCCGGACTATTACCACAACAACTAAATACCTGGTCGTCTATGTTAAGTAGATCAACATTATATACCCAGAACGAAATAAACATTTCATACATTTTTTTCACATTTTCAACATGAAGTTGAACATGTGGATGACATTGTGAGCCTAGTTGTTTTATATCATGTTATTTTAGATATTATGTTATACTTCAACATAAGTATATACAGTAAACAAAACAGTTACTACTGAAATAATATTGTGTATCAGCATTTATTTTTTACCATTATCACGTGCGGCTGAGATTTTTCTACCGATCACAACATCAATATAATCATCCTATAATTGTCATGCAATGCTATGATCTGCTTGGTTTATGATTCTATGAGAATTTATTTCTTGATAATAACAAAATAGTGACATGAAGGAAATACTGTATTTATTCAAGTTTCCTATAATCACATGTGCTGGTCAAAATAAAAAGCATATTTTCTTACTTGTTTACTGTGCTTGTTTATTATTGTCATTGTATAAGATCACGACAACAATATATATTTACGAAAAAGAGTAGATTGCATAATTTACTGTTATCCGGCAGAGTTTGGTACTTTATTTCTGAGTTTATATTTTGTGCATATTGTATGGATAGATATTTAAGGTCGCACATTTGAAGTCATTTTTATAAAGAAAAGTTAAATACCGGACGCCACATTAAAGGCTAATTGTACCCGCTATTTATGTGACCTCTCTACACCGGTTAGTTTATTTAGGCAAATAAGTATACAACACATTGAAATAAGTAATTACGGTAATTAATAATATAGTGTGTGCGCTTAATTGGACACAACAAAGATTACACGTTGACCAATAACGTTGATTTAACAGTGGGCTAGAGTGCAAACGCCGGCCCATTGTTGAGCCAATCGTATGCCAACGGCTCATTATCAGTATTCTCCTATTCACTAACTCTACATCAAAAGAATAAACCTCAACATAATAATAATCCCGTATGGACTTTGAACCCTCACCAATTATACGATACGTGTCCTGATAACTATAGATGGGATCTCAGTCGCTTACTTCAATTCACCATATCATTCATAGGGATGTCGTCCATGTATGTTATTCACATAAACATGCTATTTTACCCAAGAAAATAATTATGAAGCGTGATTATGACCCGACGCGCCTCATGTAAAGTTGAGAAGCACCTTGTCTAGGCTAAATATCTGATTGCAGTTATTGATCTACAATCACTTACCTGAAAAAAGTAGGTACATGTATATATATTATTAACGTTACATCAAATAGATAGATCCGCTTGAAGCTATGTTCATCATGCTTCAGAGACACTCCAACAGTGTTCTTTTTCAATATAATTCATTTCATGAATTGCAATTAATCTAAAATGTTACAATCGACTGTGTGCCTTTATCATAGTTTTTAAATCGTTTTCATGGAACACACGCTTTAACAAATGGTTGGTATATGTCTTAGGGTCAAGGCATAGTTCGCGACCCCCCCCCCCCCTCCAATGACTAGACACTTCCGCAGTAATGTGTGCCAAGTCTGTGTCAAACATATTGATGGGGTCTTAAGCGAAATTGACATTTGAAAGTCAGATTTTATGTCAAAATCTTTCTCTAGCATATATAAATATTTATAATTATTTAAATACGACCCTGAAAAATATATACAATACATGCAAGCAAAACGTAAAACACTGCAGCGCGAACGGGGAAATGATCAAAGACACTATTTTATAATTTCCAAACACACCAACGCGAAGGCGAAATTTTTATTTCAGAACAAATATTTACAAATCTTGAAAACTGTTTAAACACACTGAATTCCCAATAGCAGTGATTTTATCACATAATGAAACAGATTTAAAACGATTAAAGTCTTGATTTGTGGCGAAAGGTTGCGTCAAATAAGTATAAAATATTAATGTATCTTTTGTTTTAAAGCCACCTATTTACAATGCTTGTGAATAACTCTTTAACTGGGAAATTATTGGGACTTCACCCGCTTGAAATTATGTCTGTCTGACGCGATCCACAACTTCAAGTGACTGAAAATTATTCAGATTTGACAAAATGGTCTGCGGTTTCTAAATGTAGTAGATTGATGTCACGTTTTATCGTTAACACGTTTAAACGCTGGTGTTTAATGTGCTAATAAAAACATATACTATGAGCCTGCACCTGTACACCTATATACCTATAAAAAAGCGAATGCAATCGGCACCAGCGGTAAAATTGTCAAGGACGAATTCTAATTTTAAATGCATTTTTTTTTTAAATTTTAAACTAACGATTACGTTCGTATTAATCCTTATCAGAATATGGACGAAGTGTGTGGCCTCAATTTAGAAGAAGAAGAGCATCGTTCTTGTCAGTAACTACTTACTAATATTTTTGTTTCTTTATCAACCAGACAACCATAATCATTATAATGACAGTTGTTTACATAACTCCGGCTGTGACACGACATCTCACACAGACATTGACTTAACACATCTGGGGGTAAACATCTATAATTATGATGGTCGGTGAAGTTAGGTGATGTTCTCTGACTGAGTTTATCATAACACTCATTAAAGGTCATCCACAATATTGTAATTAACCCATTCACAACCAGAACGCCTAATTGTAGACGTTTATTATCAAATATTATGATCACATAACTTTATCTATTAAACAACGTTACGAGGAAATGTATGTCAACAGTTTTGAAATCTTGCTGATTTATGTCACGTTTAATTTTAGGCATGCTCAAAAGTTGGTATTTATTGTGTTAATAAAAAATGAAAAATAAATGTAATCTGGACCGGTGGTTAAATGGCTAAAGGCGAATTTTAATTCCAAGTGACAATTTTTGCGCTAACGATTACGTAATGGCTCAGATTAATCTTAATCAGCACTATGGCCGAAATAATATAGTTTAGAAGTAGAAAAGGAGCGTTCTTGTCGGTAACTTCTTACTTGGTTTGCGGGTCTCGTGAAAGTCTTCTCGGGCTGTTCCCGTCAACATTACATTTATATAGCGCCTGTTTTCAAAGAGCCACATGCGCTCGTTCATCGTTATATGGTCGGTCCTACAGGAATTCGGTGAACGAATTTGTATGTACAAATGTGTTTTCAAGTTTTTTTTTAATGAGCTGATTTAACAAGTTGGACGTTCTATTTGTGAGAAGTTTTATTTGCTAGAAATTTCCCAGCGTATCTGAGCTAAATTAATTATTTTTTAAATTAATACATGATTGCCTATCTCATAAAAAATATTCGTTTGCAAAGCTTTACGAAAAATTCTGCTTCTGTATCAACCAGACAACATAATAACAGTTTACCAAACCCCCCATCCCCCCCCCCCCCCCCACGCTGCAATGAGACATCTCACACAGACATAACATGTAATGAGATCTTCCACCTGGGAGTAAACAACTATGTGGTGATCGGTGAACGTGGGTCATGGTCGCTGACAGTGTTTGTCATAACACTCTGTCAAAACTGATCACCAACAATTGAATTAACCCTTTATGTACAAGAACGCATAATTGTAGCGTTTATTATCAAACCTTTTGATTTTAACTACTAATACAAAGTGTTTTCTAGCCGATTACATTGGATTAGATGAGAAATAAATAATAAACGCTGTATTCTTTTTAAATGAAAATTTATGATTTTTTTTGTTTTGTTTAAGAAAGAAGCACAAGTAACGTCGTTCTGCACTCAAATAGTCCGTGCTAATGTTTAAACGTATAAAAAAAGTAAACCACTTGTGTAATATGACATGTTACAAAGTGCTGTGCTGCCTACTTGTGTGTGATGGTGGATGATTCGCTCTTCACGGTAAGGCATTTTAACATTTAGAGCGTTCCTCATTTTTTTTCTTAGTGAATAGCACATTAATGGAATCTGTCGATATTTGAAGTTTGGTAAGAGAGACCTGGCTGGTGAAAAGGGATAATTGTCAGCAATAACTCAAAACATTAGAATATTATACATTTTAAAATAATTATAGTAAAACGCAACGTAGCTATAGTGTATATGTTTATTTGAGCTGTTCAGACGTTAAAAATTAAATTACGACTTTGTGCATAATGGCACAAACAGTAAACATTTGGTGTCGCGATTTATATATGATTTAATATGTTGTGATTTGGGCAGAGATGTGCATTGTCTGCAACCCAAGGTGGAAAACAAATAGAAGAACTGAACACGAACCAACACAAACCTTAGTCTTCTCAGGTACTTATTGGTCAGACAACTATCTACTCTGCATTATTAATGGTAGTACATTCAAGCAATGGTGGCAACAACAACCGTAACAACATCTGCGTCAGTATGGACAACATGGCGTAGCCAAAGGAGATTATGGTTTTGGTCGTGTCGGTTTGTCTGCCTGCAGGTTTATTTCCAAAATCATTTGCTTGAAAATTTTATCAGATGTGTATCTCGGACCAGGAAAAAATTCGGTTATAATCCGGATTACGATCAGAATCTGAAGTACGCGGATTATAGTCCGGATTCTGCCCCTCGGCGGAATTACTTATAAAGTAATGGACGGAGTTCCACGAAACTTTTACCAGAAGTGTGTCTTGGGCCAAAGAGTAATCCATTACATGTTCAAGATGATGTGAATTACGAGCAGAATTGCGCGGCGGTGGTTTGCTGTCTCTGACTAACTTTCTAGTTAAAACTAATAATTTATGTGATGAAATAAAAAATGACAATTACTTCACAACATTATTTTCTTCTTAATTTTTCATCTAGAATTCAAATTGTCTATGTTTCGCTATCATTCTCCAATATCACGTTATGACTATATACCCTCAGGTCGGATGATAAGTTTTCAGACTTTATAGCAGACTAGGGGAGTTCAGACCTGTGCTTTTTCCGCCCGCGCCCACACCCACACTCGCAAGATTTTGTTAACACACCTACCCTCGCTCGTACCTGCGCACTTTCCGTTGCCCGGGTATAAAAAAGAAGAAAAAAGCAAAAAACAGAAATGAGACTAAGAACGACGGGTGCGGACAGGAAAGAATAGATTTGAACGCCTCGTAAACACGCACCTTTTTATCTTTTACCTGGAAAGCACCGCGCGTGTGACGCCAACCAACAGACAGAGGACGACATGTTTATGTGTGATTTATTCACCAGGTGCCGCTTATCTGTAGTAAAGCTAATCAGTCATTTAAAAACGTCCAATGAAATGCAGCAGGTGTACTACTTAGGATCAAGTATATAGCCACACAAGTGTAAATATATCATGTCAATCACGACACAACACGAGTGTACGTCTGTAATGTTGTTCCAGCATTGATCCAACATTGATCGCAACAAAAATTACTTTTTCAATTTCTCAATTACTTTTTAAGTAAGCAGTTACTGCTGTTTGCCTTTGTATTACTGTGCAATAATTGAAGCGGAAAGCAGCAACGAGGAGCATGTACAGCTCAGCACATGATTGGTCAGTATCATATTGCGTTGCTATACCTCATCCTCCCCTCAGTACACGCTTTTAGTTTTACACGATGAAGATATAAATCAGAAGGCAGGGACATCTCGTCTCAACTAAGATGTCATTAAGTGACAGCTTATATTGAAATTTACAATATCAGGATGACATTTTTGTGAATTACCCACTGTTATATCTCTCAGTTTGTCAATATTGACTGCCGAGACATCAGTTAAGTAGTGTATCGGACGTTATCATTGTGTGAGCAGATATCACTATGTCTCACTTGTGTCCAGCTTATCTGACAAGAAAACTAAAAATGAGCAGATCAGGTGAGTATCAACCAGTACTCTTATTTACATGGACATGGTTCCAAAAAATGTTTTATAAATATCGTCTTCTCTACCATTACACTAGGGATATATTACACTTCCTCTTTATATATACTCTCACTCATTATGTAATTATTTTTACATACTCTCACTCATTATGTAATTACTCAGTTTTTACGTTTCAGAGGGTTTTTTGCTATATGCAGTAGCTATTTTATCTCTGGTTTTGGTGCGGGAAACTTAAAAATATCATGACAATGCTGTTTAACTGTAGGTTATTTTAAATAGTGCTCATGCATATTTTATTTACCCTGTGCTTGTTTTAGTATATAATGTCATTTGATTTTAAGTTAACTTAGCATGCATATGTGATTTACCGAACTATAATCCTGTTATATATAGTCATGTACATATGTTCATTTTAATGACGCATAAGACTGCATAGACTTACCGTCGTCAATAAATATCTATCTACTTAAAGGAACTGCCGTTGGCATTAGGAGGGGTGTATTTATTTCATAAAATAGTATCGCAGTCTAGGCTCAGAAATATCCTAATACATGGGGTGTGCAATATTTTTTAAACAATAAAGACGAAATATAAATGGACCTTAAAATTAATTTAAAATTTGGACAAAAGCGTACCTCAGTTGTTAGCTCAAATCTATCAGGATATCTCACAGAATCCAATGAACAAATTAAATGAATCGGGCTTTTTTGCACATACAGACTAAATTGGGCCAGGAGAACCTCCTGAGGATGGTGAGATGATTGAGATGACACTGCCCTCCAGACACGGAATTCAAAATTCAAACCCTGGAGGTCTGAGGTCGAGCACGCTACCTCTCGGTCACGGAGGCGCCCCACAATACTGAGTTTTACGAGTGGGTGGGGAAGAAACATTTTTGTTTCTATCAAACCGCGAGACCGGGAAACGAACCGCGAACTCTAGCTTGAATGGCAGCGGCGCTAACCACTACCATAGGGCCCCCGCCCAATCCAATGAACAACAATTTTCCTCTCGCTATTATAATGATAAATACTTTAATTATTAAGTCGTGAAATATTCCTAATCCGTTTGTTATACTTTGCAGATTTCAGCTTATCACTGGTTCGTTTGTTTACTCGTTTCTGTCTCGTTGTGAACTACAGAGTAACAAAGATAAAATTAATAGCTGATTCAAATTATTTCAGGTTATCTTGTTTGCTCGTAATTCGTTCTTTTACTTTCAGACTCTTTCATTTCAATTTCTGATTTAATGAAATGTATTACTGATAAAGCTGTGGGATTTAGAATGTGGCTATACATTTGCTGTCTTTGTGTTGCCGTGGGAACGCACTAACCCCTTAACCAAAACCCCGCTGTTATAGCGGCCTTGTATGCCTGGGGCATAAGTAGCAGCACCGTCAACAAGTACTACTTAAATATAACCCTATAACCCCATGATATGGCGAGGCTTACTTCACAAGAATATCGTTTCCATGAGGTGCATTGTATATATATATTTAAAAAAAACATAATTTATTTTTATCCGTATCAAACTTTAAATCGCAGCCCAGATTGAAAACTGGATATGGATAAAATCCGGTAATTAATATCTTATTTTTCAGTCGCTGTGAGAAGAGTGTGGTTTGTCGTAATTAAAACGGCTTGTTTAACATGCACAGTATAATTTAGTTACCGCTGACATAGAGTATACTTCCGCCTGTCAAAGACAGGTCTTATTTTCTCTCCAACAATTTTCTCCCCTAATTGCCTAGCCGTCTAAAGATGCGGGTTGCTTTCCCAATTATATTCTATTTTAAAAAGATTGTATCTGTGTGACAAATCATGTTCTGCATTTCCTATCATGTTGATCATTATGTATTTTTTATAAAGTTCGCTTCCTGTCAGAATGTAGAATACGTGCCTTCATAGCATTACAGTGGAGAAGAAGATTATTTCGTCGTCAATTTCGCTTGATTCACACCTTGTGCATATTCGTTGGTTTATTGGAGTTATTGGATTATTGTATCGTCCTCTCTCTATTTCTCTAAATCATGTAAGCTCATTCGATATCTCGCCATTGCAGCTGTTATGAGGTGGTTCCCCTTTATATTTAAGATATATGGTTCAACACACAGATATTTTTTTATTAATTATTATGTTCGCAGCTTACTTGAACTCTCGATATCTTGTCTCCACCGCTGTGTAAATATTCTAACAAGTATTATTTATTTGTTCAAGGACAGACCGAATACGCGAGCACCAGTTTGTGAATCAAGTGCCATCTAGTTCTAGTGGCATATTGTAGGCATTTCTGACTGGGTGGTTCTGCTATAGGTCTAGAATTCTACACCAATATTTTACAGCTTTAATATGTTGCCTTATAATCAATGGAAACCGTCCTGTGTCACCATATATTGCAGGAGTGAGTGTTTGCTTTCTAACACCTATTTAATAAATTTTAGATGTATTTTTTTCCAAATCATTAACGCTATCGCCGGTATACCATATATCACTCGCATACTCTAATATGGGCAGAGTCTGACAATCAAAAACTTTGAATGCAAGAGCAGGTGACAATTTCCCGACTACAGGACGAGATTTCTTGTGTAGAGAATAAACTGCTTCACTAGCTTGGGAAGCGAGATGAAGGAACTTTTCTTTCTTATCTGTGTTGCTATCTGTATCGCTGCATTTGCTGTCTCTAAGTAGTGCATTGTATTTAGATCTTCGCCATCATCTTCATTATTATTTTCTAGAATGCCCTCAAGTTTACCAGTACGAACATTAAAATCACCTATTAGTATAATATTGTTATGTCTTTTAGTATTAGAAATATTCATTAATATTGTTTCCAGGTTTTCGAAGAAATTGATATCTTTATATCTAAAACTTTATATCTTGTACCTAGCTGTATGAATGTAATCTGTCGTGAAGAGCGTAGTGTGCGCTGCTCTAGTAGCACACTTAGATATTCTGGAGCTGCAAGGAACATCAGCCACAAAACTGTATAGCAAACTCTCTGTTTCACTGGTAACCAATGCAGCTGCATTCGCACGTCAGAGATGTGTCCGTGACGACGCACACGTTGCAGTCGTAGGCGGCGTAGAGGTCTAACAACACCAGAGACACAGCCTTACGTTGGTCGAGAGAAAGCAGAATGTCATTGCACACTTTCACCAGAGCAGTCTATGTACTATGTAGAGGGCGGTATTCCGACTAATGACGTTCGTGTTTATTGGTAACATCCAGACTTTTGGATTAAGGGTTGATTTTTTCAATAGTGGAGTCACGAGAGCTTTTTTAAATGATGATGGTACACTGATGGTACACAGCCCGTTTTCAAGGATACAATGATTTACCAAATTTGTGATAACAGGTATAAGTGAACTAGCATGTTTCTTCAGTATCTGTGTTGGAATTGGGTCTAATGCGCATGTCTTAGTAGCTGACTTCTTTATCACGTCGTTCACTACATTCTCAGTTTCCACTTTAAAGGTGACCAGACTGGAACTGTATGTTAGTGTCCCAGATTCTGCAGCTCTTCCAAACACACTATTAGCAGCCTGGTGATCAAGATACACGCGAATTGTGTGGACTTTTTCAGCAAAGTAGCTGCTGAAATCACCCGCAGTATCCATCACCGAATCCATTGATGATAGATGCTTCTCCTTTTCGCGTCCAAGCAGACTGCCCATCAGCCTGCAAGGCGACCTGCTGTCACGCCCACATTCTGTTATCTTGTTTTGGTAGAAGGTAGTTTTTTTCCTTCTCTAGCATCTGGCACACTAAACGTCGCTGTTCTCTAAAGGGGCTGAGGTCAGAGGCGAGCCGTGTACCTCGCCATCTCCTCTCTCCGCGTCTCCTCTCACGTTTGGCCCGTGTGATCTTAATTGGCCAGTTTGAGCGGCATCAGATAATATTATATCATACAGTACGTCCAGAATCTTCACCAATCCGAGTGGAGATGTATCCACATAACAGATAAAACTTTTCGTCCGCTTATGTTTATGTTTAACCATTAAAGCGCTAAATGTAATTATTTGAATTTCACCCACTTGAAGTTGTGTCTGACTAACGCAGCCCTTAACATCAAGTTAACGCAAACCTTAACATCAAGTGGGTTAAACTTACTCACATTTGTTTAATTTGATACCAAACATTTGCAAATGTTTAAACATACATTTTTAATGTAGAACTCAATAGAAAATCGATAAAGACGATATATATCAACTTACTGTATATCACGACAAGATTAAATTTTGTGTAATTGTATCACCAAATAAAATTGCTTAAAGTTTAATGTAAAAAATGTATATGTCACATGTTTGTAAGGAGCTAAATTATTTAGATTTATGTTAGAACAGCCTCACTTTTTAGTCAGTGAAAGTGTTTTGATTAGAAAACAATGGTGGTGTTAACTAGTTATAATAAAGGTGTGCGGGTTACGGATGCGAACCCAACACCTGTCAGTCTGCAATTAACCTGCTAAATCTAACTAATAAGTCGGCTATAGAGGCACAATGAAGAAAACAAACTTACAATTACAATTTGATCTTCTCTGAATTAAAATGTCATTGAATTAAAACAACATGAATCATTGATATACAATCTACATTCTCCTATAAACAGTTATTATTGACTATGCACAAATCTTTATTCGATCATTTGTTTGATCGAAGAAAAAAATACGTTTTTTATTATTAAGATTGTTAATATATTATTCTAATAAAAAATATTATAAAAACATAGCGGAAATGTATCTATTTCACAAAACTTGCTATGTGAACACGGTAAGAACACTTATTTCTACGTTAGAAATTTTATGCTGGTTAATTGACAAAATTTCCTTCGAAACCAAAATTAGAAACAATTAAATCTACATTTCTTATTATGAAAACTAATATGTTCATCCGATTCAAACTTGGCACATGCTTAACACCGACCGTGTCGGTAAACTGAGCTTCAGCACGCAGATAAATAAATTAGGTATTAAAATATAATTGAAAAGCTGCGAAAAGAAGGAGAAAGGTGTTTATTTGAATTATTCAAATTTAAAAACAAAAAAGCGCATTACAGGGTATAATTAGTAGATATCCATAAAAACGTTTAAGGTCGCTGGCATGGAAACGCTTAACCAATGTTGCAAAACCCTTGCTACTATCAACACTATCAACACTATCATGTTCATTACAATCGATAACAATATCTAATGCCTTTACGTGAAATCACGCTTCACAAGGCTATTTTGTAAGTAAGATTCGTAAGAATTTTTTTTTCTTCAAAATAATAGTTTTTATGTAAAAAAAATATTTTTCCTTTTGTTCACCACACTTTGTCCAGACTAGCTAGATCGATTATATTATATAATACAACTTAAAAAACAAAGATATAAATATTAATGCTAGGATTTCATTCATTATTCATATTATCTAATTGGATCTAACAATTAATTTATATTAACGTAACTTATTTATTATTGAGAACTAGTCAACATATTTGGAGCCATCATGATAGGACATGATAGGACATGATTGAGCTGTGTAGTAAATATAGTGTGACTAAATATACCTGTCTCAGAAGGTGCCTAATTATATATTGATAATATATATCTTCAGCTGAAGTAGACACCTAATAGTTTCACGCAAGAGTGACTCCACTTAGACTGCAGACTCGCGCCGATTCCACCATGTAAATCATCCGAGTACAGCTTAAAGAAACTAGCCTGAAGCTCTTTCATGATATCCATTACATAGTTGTATTCACTAGAAAAAATGTAAGTAATTTTATTGTTTAGGACCAAATTGTAAACTCAATATAATTGCAAGAATATTTTTTAATCATTAAAGCGCTGAAATAATTTTGAATAAACCATGGAGACCAAAATATTGTTTACAAGTTGAAATCATCATAAATGTCTTAGTTGGCTTATTTGCTTCATTTGAATACGTATTTTATGGGTCATTATAAATATTTTCACTCTCACAGTGTGTGGATCGACATTAGAAGTCAGAATATGACGTCTACTAAAGTCGATTAAATAATATAGTTCAGATAACCATGGTAACTGAAGTTTTGTAATTGGGTCTTCATTAAGTAGCTGATAAAACACATCCATGTATTAATTTAATCCCGCGTGAAATAGGGTTAATAAGCTTTTTTCATTAAGTTGAGCTATTTTCTGCTCCAAATATAAATGGCTTGCCCGCCTTCTATGATCAAATAAGTAACTCACCCAAAGTACTTGCGATCTCTTCAGTTGTGGGAAAAAATGTTCTCATTATTTATGATGTTAATTGTTAGTACGCATTCACTCATGTGAGAAGGCTATCATAGCAGCTGATAATACAGATCTATATATGCACATCTATTTCAACCATTCTCAGCTCTATGATACAATTTAAAAATAAGAAACAAAGCTAGGAATGTATTTTGTATGTATTGTATGTCTATTGTATGTCTATCCCCTATTCTTAAGATCGACAGTTGTCCAATGTGAAACGTATTGGTAAAAATATATATAAAAAATATAATTTAATATAAAAGCTGTTATTAATTATCGGACTATTACCTTGTGATGTTTTTAAATCTGATTAGAATAATATAAATGACCAACAACACTACGTTCCGTACATAACACATTTGTTTATCAGTGCCGTATATAAGCCTATAAATGAAGATATGTGTCTTAAAAGGACTGGCTCAGGCTAAAATGATAAAAAAATCGGTGATTTTATTTTGGGTTCTTAATATGACCATATGATGTAAACATGTACATAGACTAGAACCTCAAATAACCAAAATAAAATCACCGATTATTTTTTTATTTTAGCCTGGGCCAGTCCCTTTAATATCGAAAGAGTGTAACTTATTCATTGGTTTACCCCTTAAAGCGCTGAATTAATTTGTAAAACACATCGCTACCAAAGGGGTTTTTTCAATTTGAAATCATCATAAATATCTTTGTTACATGTAGCTTTTTCTGATTCTTTTGAATACCTATGTTGTGGGTCTACCTCCATTAGAAATATTTTTACTTTTACAGTGCGGGGATCGACTTTAGTCGTCAGAATCTGACGTCTACAGACGTCAGATTCTGACGACTAAAGTCGATCCCCGCACTGTAAGGGTTGAATGGGTTTACAATAATGCAAATTTATTAAAATATATACAATCAATATAAGACTTATTTAATAATTAGAGTCCTGTGTGATATCCTGATATAATTAAATGAAAACGGCGCATAATCTGATGACGATACGTACTTACAGATCAACTTAAAACCACAACAAACAGTGTAAACTGAGTCAAGTACGTAATAGGTTGAGGCTGCTATGACCTGTAACATGTCAAGTGATATTAGATTCTTGACCTTGTCATTTGTGATCAAGGAGCGAGATTACGATTGCAACTGACGGTGATAGATTGGTGTTAACGCGGCCTCTCGCTGACTCCTCGAGTGTGATTTACCTGACGAGAGTTGGTAATCCCGCGGCGAGACGATGACAGTGTCATTAAGGAATTTGTCCTCGCCCATCTACATCTCGCTGTGATCTAATAAGAGATGACCAGAAGTAAACCAATGCTGGCTCATTGATGGGCCACCGTCGGGTACGCTGGCCCATCAATCAGCCAGCACTGAAGCATTAACCCTTTCAGTACGGGGACCGACTTTAAACATCAAACTCAGACGTCCATAGACGCAGATTCTGACGTCTAAGGACGGTCCCCCAATTGAAATGGTAAAATATTTGTAATAGCAGTAGAGCCATAACACAGGTATTCCAATGAAGCGTATAGAGCTAACTAAGACATTTATGATGATTTGAAATTGAAAAAAAACCCTATTATATTTGGTAATCATGTATTACATACAAATACTTCAGCACTTGAACTCTTTAACCGCCAAATTATTCAATTTGAATTTTCACCCACTTGAAGTTGTGTCTCGCTGACGCGATCCACAACTTCAAGTGAGTGAAAATTGTTCAGATTTGACAAAATGGCGGTCAATTCTTTTCAAATCTTGCTGGTTGATGTCACATTTTATCTTTAACATATTTAAAATGTGATACTTAATCTGCTATTAAAAAATGTAAAGCCGAATATATGCGACACCGGCGGTTAAAGGGTTAAGGGTTAATAGTTAGACACACAACGGACGGCGGTTGAAGGTTGAACCAACGTGAAAGACGTACGCCCGCCCTTGAAATAAAGATAGTCCAATTCTATTTTAGTTTTTGGAGTTTCGCCCAGATTAGCTTACACTTATTAAAAAGAGCATACTAACTTGTCTGTATTTAACCGCATGGTTGGATGGACGCGGTTTTACTGCGAGGCCATATCCACCGTGTTCAAGTATTTATTTCCAATACCGCTCGCAACCACAAGACTCTGACCCAACAGTCACCCAGCATTGGATCAACATCTCGTGTCTGCTAAGTATGTATCAATACACATTAGAAGTTGGCCAATATTGTTTTAATAGTGGTCCATCTTCTGCGATAATGGCTCAACATTGGTTTAAATGCTCGTGTTTGGAGGTTTAAGGACCTAAGTATTGTGGGGAGCCTCAGTGACCGTAAGTTAGCGTACTCAGTCTCAGACCTCCGGGGTTTGAGCTTCGAATACTGTGTCTGGAGAGCAGTGTCATCTCACCATCCTCAGGAGGTTCTCCTGTCCAAATTTAGCATGTATGTGCATGTATGTGCACAAAATTGGCCTAAAGCCCGATTTATTTCACTTTTTCCCAAAGTACATTGTATAAGGGCCTACATCCTCACCGTTATTGCCATTCACAGCTAATCACTTGCTATCAGAAAACGCACAATAATCATTTTACTAAGATTAGTAAGAAATAATTATGTATTCGAGTAAATAATAATAAATATTAGGACTTAATCTATTTGCAATAATTAGTGACAACAAGTGTTATTTATATAACCGAATATGTATTCAGGGTAATAATATTGTCTCCTTCTATTCGAATTTATTTTTATTTAATTAAAACAAATTTTATGGGAGTTACAAAATACATTTTGATACAAATTGCAGTTATGGCGTCTTATCCCAGCATTGATATTGACACAGCTTTGAGTTAATGTTGGCTAGATGTTCCGTGTTTGCTGGGATATTCATATATAGGGGTACTAAGTAGTGCATTAAATTATATGTGATCCTATCCAACACCTTATTTGAAATAACGACAACTATTATGTAATAAAAATAGGTCTCATTCGGCACACGCAGAAGCGTGATCACATCATATTACAGGTCATATCCGTACATAGATTGAAATATTCTGGCACTCTGGGAGAATACGATTACAGGTACGCCTGCACTAACTGCTAGTGGACATGAACACTGATGAAGCTTAAAATTATACAGATACAAATGTATCAACTTTATCAAGGATGCGTGATCCCAGCAAAACACAAGACGTTGATCCAATATTGGGTTAATAATGACCCACCGTCTTCGACGCTGATCCAACATTAACCCAGCATTGGGTCAACGTCTTGTCTTTGTTGGTATAGCTCTAGCGACGAAAACATAAATCACACAAATGATGGGCCACAGAATGGATGGTAATATGTATATACTAGTAAGGAGTAACACACGATTACGATCAACTTATAACCGCTATGTAGCCGTGCAAAGACAAAAATCTGTAAATGCTTACTGGAAAAGTAAGCAGTTACCGCTGCTTGTCTAATTTGCATGGCAGTATTATGCGTCAACCCTTGTCGCTCTCGAGCCTTTAACTGTCATCTCACAGACAAGCTGCGAATGATGGTCACCTCGCCTCAGCTTGAGAAGCGTGTGATCACACGTTGGGGGGGGGGGGGGTATTGAAGTGCAATGTGTACTTTCTGATCGCGCTAATTAGAGGTAATTAACAGCTAGGGTGATGTAAGAGGGAAAGCTGACCCATGACCCCGGGGGGACGCGGTACTACAGGAGTGTCACGGATCAGTGCGCACCAAGCAGAAGAGAGTAAACAACTGATAAAGTACTCGTTTAAATTCATACCCCCCCCCCCCTCCCTTGCCTCAGAGAAGCGATGTATATTGCGCTAGCATCCCTCTGAGCCTCCACTGTTTACTCGTACACTCCACTTCACAACATCATTCATAGAACATCAACCTGCAGATTGCCATAGCTAGTCTTCTGTCAGTTCACGTGAGTAAATAATTAGTTTCCTTTCTTCTACTTTAATATGACGATAATCATGATAACCAGAAATACAATCACCATCTCGTCCACAGGTTTAGTCAGGCTCATCAATTAAGGTAGGTAACAACTACCTCATATTGTAAGATAAGGCAACACTCGATCAAAATGGATATCACCAAGAATATGTTATGTATTCTTGATATCACACTTGAACAGGGGTTTTAACAATGATTATCGCCGTATTATTTTTCTTTGAATCTACTGGTTTGTTTTGTTGAAGGCTATTGTTTCCATACTACTAAAATGCCATAGTTGCTGACTCATGCTTATATAGTCTATTTTGAATCAATATATTCAAGAGAACACGGTATACAGAGAATCTATCAAAAGAAGGAGATTTTGAAATTCGCTTTGATATATTATTATCCTTATCTTAACAAGCAGGTCAGTTTAGCCCTCACACCGGTAAGCGCGACTATAGACGTTTTTAATATGTTTTATTAGCCGACCAAATCATCAGTTATTGGGAATAAAATGATGGTTTAAATCTCAAGATTTGCAAATGCTTGATCTCAAATTAAACAGATATGTGTAATTTTCACCCACTTGAAGTTGTGGGGCGTAGTGTCGAGACAAGTGGATGTAAATTTTATTTTAATTTCAATAAATTAAATAATTATAATTTCAAAAGGATCATTTTGTAATTAATAAAATCAGGTCATCCATCTGCTATCGCAATTCTCACCTATGGCCATGAATAAAAACAATATAAATGACCTGGCTACCAAAACAGAATATTCACGTGGGTGCAAAGAATGTAATGGTAGACATAGTACTGGGTATTCAATACGTTTAAATGTGTCCGTGACAAAGAGAAACCGACCTTGAGCATCTGATTATTGTAAGATACGCCAACTTCGTACAGCTCGCAAGGTGAAAGATACATTTTCCCCTTAATTTTGATATTTTCATTCACGTGGAGTTGTCGATTGCTCCCACAATTACTGCATCAAGGTAAAAAAATGACGATGGAATATTTCTATTTTAATGAAATTAAATTTATTTAAATTATAAAGTAGATCATAGATGTTAAGAGTAATCCCAACAAACACGAGACAACGCCTCAATGATTGACATTATGATTAACTTTGTGGAACCGGGCCCAGATCTCATATCAATATAAAAATGAATGAGTTTTCGGATAGTTTTATAAGCGCATCAGATTTTCATGGGAAGGTAAAATTATTTTTGCATAACGTGATAATTTTTATGCTTAACACATTTGAAAATCAGATAAAATTGTATAATTCATCAACATAGCCACTGACAAATGTCTTGTGATCGTAAGTTAACATTTAGATATCTCTTAAAATAGGGTCATTTTCAGTTTGGAATTGATACTAGCTGAAGTGCATGTTTACACGATTTGTAATGTGAATAGACCGGACATGATTTTTTTCTAAAAGCTAATTTAACATTTTTTTCTTTTTTCCAGACATTATGAATCAGACACAAGATGGCGGGGTCTGTAAACAGGAGAGTGAGTACGGCTTCCTGATTGGACCCCCGTCACATCCGGGTCCCAAACAGCGGAAGCTACGGACGCCTCGTTTTGATGGGAAAATTATAGTTCGAGGATCACCAGATGGCAGTGTGGCCGTGACCACTTTACCTCGACGAAGTACTCCTCATAGTATGGCCATAACCACATTACCTCGACGAAGTGGTCCTCATTGCAATGACACAGTAAGTGCTATTGTCATATAACCTGTAGTGTAGGCGACGACGAAAAAGGTGAAGACAAACTAAATAAATGTAGCTGTACGTCTACTAGACGTACAGCTACATTTATTTAGTTTGTCTTCACAGCTATATTTATTTAGTTTGTCTTCACCTTTTTCGATGTAATAACGTTGTATTATATTTCATAAATCCTAAATCATCTACATATCCTACAATGTCTGTTACAATATCTGTAGTGAATAAAAAAATATGAATGACTTACGAATGATAATTAAACGTATCATAGATAGATGGATATTATTGACGACGGGAAGTCTGTGTAGAGTTATGCGTCATCAAAAGTAACTGCTCATTATATTATGCAGTGCATAATATGATAAAATGAAAATGATGTAAATATATGTAGGCTACAAGTATTAAATGCATTAAAATAATTATCACAACATAATTTGACCGCATATGTAGGCCATACACATGAAAATGTCGCCTAATTACACATAGGCCTACTGAATGGGCCGAAGCACCATTAGCTCAAGAGGTCAGCTCAAGTAACAGGCGTAACGAACAAAATACAATAAGAATATATGTGGTGATTGCAGTATAGGGTTAAGACAAATTATATTAGCTGGCTAAGTTAGACAGTTAGGTTTTATTGACCGTTCACATGTGAGTTTTGACATATCGGTTTATTATATATTTTTAATATTTTTTAATGCCGCGCTAATAGCAACATTATTATATTTTTGTCCTTATTTTTTTCAGAAATTCACACAAGATCCAGTAATACCCCGAGTGGCCCCAATAAAATCTGCCTCAACTCAACAAATCATGAACACATTCTGCTCTCTTCAACGTAGTTATTCCGCGAGACCCAGAATGTCAACAGCTGAATGCGCCACCTTGCGAATGCATGAGCGATCACGCCGAAGTATTCGTGCCAACGAGTTGTGCGCATCTGAAGACGCTCGTCAAAGTCCAGTGTACCACAGTGACGGGTATCCACAGAATCTGACGGACCTATACGCTCATCTCAGCACTGCTTCCCGAGCACGACCCGCCAATTTGCCTCTCCAGGTGGTGACGGGACATGATCCATGCTCCAGTAGAAGTCCTGCTGCCAGGCGTGAAGTACGCGTGCACACAGGAAGCTTAGTGAACGCGCTCTACAAGTGTGGACATTGGCTTAACGTGAGAACAGCTGAAGATAAGGTCGGGTTCATCCCTCTACACTGCGCTCAGCCAATCAGCAGCAGCCCCAGACACACTTCCTGTCACGTGCCTCAGATACGTGCAGCTTCCTGCAGACAGAGACAGTTACCACCTGCGGCTCGAAATAACAGATTAAACCATAGTCTCTCAGGATCTGATTGCTCCAGGTCAGATTGTGATGAAACCGGTGAGGTGGTCACTGATCCAACAGAGATACTCTCTACAGACAGTGCCTTCTCAGAGACCCATTCCTTCCTGAGTGCTCCCGATCAGCCTCTACATCGTAATCTGTCAGACGATGATACCCAGGTGCTAGAGATGGAAGAGGAGGTGATGGTTGATGTGGGTGGACAACGTGGTACTCCCAGGAAAAGGTGTGCTGTGTATCTGTCACCTGATAAAGACCTTAGTGTTCTCTTCTCAAGGACATTAGTAGGAGATGATGACCTTGATATGGACTCTTCTTTCCTCACACCAACACCCCACTCCACATATCCCTCCTCTACCACTAACTCAACATTAAAACCGAGCAATGAAGTACATGGTGTCACAAATCACCAAGTAGACTATACCGGTGTGTCTTCTACCAATACGAGTCTATATAAACAGAGCTCACACCACGACACCAGCTTCCTATCCATAAATGACCAGATTATCAAAGGACGTAATTCAGATACATGTAACACTTTTAGTTATTGTCATAAGAGATCACCCAACAACATGTTTCATAAGACACAATCTATACATCCGTCTGTATGCGGGAGCAGCCATATCGCCAAGAAAAGTAGAACTCAAATCCCGTCCTCTTATAAAAGACTCACAGTTTTGTTTAGTTATAGAGCAGTGAACCCGGAGGACGTGACTGTGACGTCACACGATGTGGTGACACTGCTTGATGACAGAGCTGGCGACTGGCTATGGGTAAGAACGCACAGAGGGAACAAAGGATACATCCCAAAGTCCTGTACTGTTGATCTGGAAGCTCTCAACTTAGATCCACGCACCAAAACAACATACCTCTAATTGGAATATACCTATAATCAGCTTATTGTAAAATGTATAAAAATGCCATTCAGCCACCCGTATCTCTGAATGGACATATTTCACGTGAAAATAATCACTATCGTGCAATACTATTTCGTGTTAATACTACCTTTGTTATCATTGTCTACATTTTTTGACACACTGTTAATCCAATAATAATGATGCCACAATTTTGTTATCAGTGACGTTTTGATATATGACATCATTGTAAATACACCTGCAACATATACCGTATATGAAGACAAATCAAGACAATCAGACAATCTGTAACTTTTACGAAATAAATAAAATAGCTGCTACATGTAGGGCCTACTGTATACGTAATTCCCTTGAAATCAGAGAGACGCATCTTTCACTTTATAAAGTGATCTATACGTTTCTTTAATGTTGTAACGTGGTGTAATAATTGACTGCTAATATGTGTATAAGCACGGTAATATCATACCTCACTGTAAATAACCATTGACATACCACACATTTATTTTCCGCTTCACTTGTTTTGTTATCTTGTTTGTTCATCATCTGTGATATATAAATTTATTACGATATTAATTATTGTTTCTGTTTTTATGTCATAATGCTACATGCTAAATTGTTATGAATTTGTTCGATACGATTAAACGATATACTAAGCGGAACCTTTACGTTTAATAACCTATCAATAATATAATTTATTAATTTGTTTAACGGTATTAGGTACCGCATAGAATACATATGTGTGTGTAAAAACACTGAAAAATCACGACACGCCTGCCCAATGTTGCTTTAGGGTCGGACCAACGTCTCAAACGCTGGCCCAACATAAACTCAACATTGGGTCAATATCTGCTGGCGTATTCATTCAATTCCCATTAAATTGTCATATAAGACGGCTATTAAAATTCATGATGTGAATATGAATGAACATACAGTTAACAATTGTTGTGAAAGTAAGCGAACCGTGATGGGAACATCAATACCGAGGCTGTTCCTTTAGTTATCATTCACAGCGCGTTAAGTGAGGTATAATGGGGACCCAAAACCATACTTGAAGCGAAAACCCATGCATTTTTTCTAATGAGACCATTGTGTTTTAATGGGACTGTATTCTAATTGATAGCAAGTCAGAAGAGGGGCCCTTTGAGCTGAGACGTCTACCAATTCTTGATGTATCTTTAACTGGCTGACTGACTAACCGACTGACTGAAATATAGACCGACCGACCGCTGCACTCACTCACTCACTCACTCACTCACTCACTCACTCACTCACTCACTCACTCACTCACTCACTCACTCACTCACTCACTCACTCACTCACTCACTCACTCACTCACTCACTCACTCACTCACTCACTCACTCACTCACTCACTCACTCACTCACTCACTCACTCACTCACTCACTCACTCACTCACTCACTCACTCACTCACTCACTCACTCACTCACTCACTCACTCACTCACTCACTCACTCACTCACTCACTCACTCACTCACTCACTCACTCACTCACTCACTCACTCACTCACTCACTCACTCACTCACTCACTCACTCACTCACTCACTCACTCACTCACTCACTCACTCACTCACTCACTCACTCACTCACTCACTCACTCACTCACTCACTCACTCACTCACTCACTCACTCACTCACTCACTCACTCACTCACTCACTCACTCACTCACTCACTCACTCACTCACTCACTCACTCACTCACTCACTCACTGCAGGAGAAACTTTCAAATGTGTTTTTTGCCATAGATAATAATAAAAAGAAGAAGAGCTTCGGGAACGTACTTATCACTCATAATTATCATACTTTTCACGCATGACCAACTTTCATCTCATGATTCAGATAGTTTTATCGGTATAGGTCATAATTATAACGTCATCATAATTATAATAACAGTTTGCCAAGTAAATTAACCTGCTTCCATTATTGTTTATTTACCACATCGACAACCTGGCTCTTCTGTCTGACCCATGAGTGCCTGAAACGACTAACTGACTGAGGCCTGTTTTCCTTCGTGTTCAATTCTTCTATTTTCTCTCCACTTAGATTTGCAGACAATCCATACCAATAAATTTCATTTTATAGAAAAGTCGCCGCAGCTAAAAAATATTTTGTCGCTCTCAATGCAACATCGCGGATGTGGATGAGATAAAATAATATAACTGTTTGATAAAATATATATTAATAGCTTTATGATCACAAAGAAGGATGACAATAAAATAGTTTTTTTATGAAAAGGAATGGAGGTCATATATAAATAGATAGATGAATAGATATAGGATGCTTGAAACAAGTAAAAGTCATTACTGACGTATTTGTCATCAACATATGTATACATGTGGGCCTACATTACACCACATGTCCATTTCGTTGGCATAAGCCATATTACGGTCTGTCGCCATCCACGGATGCCGTAAATTAGAGACAAACATAGTGGGATACACACGTCATATTACTCGTGCAATATTATTCGTGAAATTATGTAATTAAAAAGTCGTAATTTGAATATAATCATTGCAAGCACGCGTCTACATCTACACCGAAGCGTCTAAACAGCCCAAGTAAACATATACGCCAGATTCCATTAATGTTCTCATCATTATGAAAAAATAGTGAGAAACGTTTTTGAACCGTGAAAAGCGAGTTAACTACCATTACACACAACTAGATAGCATTGCACTTTGTTACACAACTAGATAGCATTACACTTTGCTACAGGTCATATTAGACACGTTGTATAATTTGGTTATACATCTTACCGATACTCCGTGATTCGAGTTGGCCTCATTAATTTCCTTTCTGAACAGACCGATGTTGGTAGCGTTTGGTGAATAAATCATAAATATTGATTTAAAAGGAATACAACGTTTATTAGTTATTTCTAATCTAATCCAATGTAATCTGCTTAACCCTTTAACCGCCGGTGCCGCATATATTCGAGTTTTCATTTTTTATTAGCACATTAAATACCACATTTTAAATGGTGAAGTTAAAATGTGACACCAACCAGCAAGATTTAAAAAGAGTTGACCTCTATTTTGTCAAATCTGAATAATCGTCACTCACTTGAAGTTGTGGATCGCGTCAACATATATGATACAATCAAATTTGAATAATACTGCGTTTGCTCTTCTCATTCAGCTTATGTGAGTCACACACGCTTTTATAGCTTCAATAGATAATCAATTTAGCTCAGATGGGCTTGGACACTTCTTGCAAATAAAACATCGAAGTAATGACGTATTACACTCTAAACAATATAGATTCTTTAAAAAGAACCCTTCAGTAATATTACAATGCAACCCCAGGGGAACCCTGCAAGAGTTCTCCAGGGGTTGCATGGTAATAGGGCTGAAGGGTTCCTTCTACATAACCTATATTGCTTAGAGCGTATCAGGTATAATTCACAAGATGTATGTAGGCTTCCGATTGCCAGTCTTTATCGGGGTGAAACATAAAAACCGGTCCATGCAATAAAATTCGTCTTTGATAACAAATATTGAAAATACATAGCTTAAAATAAAAATATAACTATGTATGAATATTTTTTACCCATTTGAAGTGAAAACATTTATATTCCTTCATCGCTGATAAAGACTTAAATTGTTTTAACATCTGATACATTAGGCGTTTAATCCACTGATTTGGGGAAGAAAATAACATAGCGAGGAAAGGATTAATACATTATAGTTACTAGTACATATGCGTGCGACATTTGGTGACCGTCTCTTCAATAACGCCCGTATTTTTATTCAAATATTGTTCACATACTATGCAGTTTCATTAATCAATAATATAAAGTTTGGAAATTAATATATCTAATAAACGTGTATTGTGGCCCAATACATCTGGCTATTTTTCTTCTAGATAGGTTTTTCAATAATTTATATTGCCTATAAATTTGATTAAATGGTAGAAAGTTGTGCTGTCACATTTATTAAGGGTAAGCTTTGCATACAATTTTGCATGAAATTATGTTCTATTTAAATATAAATATATATGTTTTACTGTACAAGAAATATCTCGACACTAAACATGACTGATTTTCATGCACTTATCTATCTCGCTTAAAACACAAAAGATGCTAACCTCAGACTTGGTGCATATTGTGGCCGAACCCAGCAAACAAAATACATTGACCTAAATTTGATAAATGTTGGCCCAACGTATAGGCCTACGGTGCTGATGCAGCATTGGGTTAATGTATTGTGTTTGCTAGGCCAATGAGTCATAGGCCTACTTGTCACCAGCGTTAATTGACGGCTGTTGATTGACAATTTCATACCACGCGTCGTGAAAATATCCTTCATTACATGAAATGATTGTCGAGTACAACATTTAGGTCTAAATTGGTATTCACACAACAAAATGTGTTGCATGAGGACGATTATTTTTAAATTTAAAACGTAAAGTATGTATTTTGCATTGACCGCAATATTGCTGAATAAAATTACTTTAGGAAAACACTGTTGAAGTCACTGAAGCGTGATAACCATATCTTCAACGGATCTAGCCATTTCCTGTAACAGTAATAATATATACTTACTTTCTTACGTATTACCTGATTACGACAGTAAGTGATTATAGAGTAACAACTAGAATCATATATTTAGTACGCACAACTGTGCAGCGTACCTTTATGTTATTCAGTTACTGTTAGGCCTAATTATTTTGATGTATATATAGTTTGTGAAGAGTGGATGGCCCATAGTGATAATGACACAATATCGGCCCAATTGGGGACCAGCGTACAAACGCTGGTCCCCAATTGATCCAACTCTTTTCAATGTGTAGGCCTA
This sequence comes from Flabesymbios commensalis, assembly GCA_964017125.1. Lineage (NCBI taxonomy): Eukaryota > Metazoa > Annelida > Polychaeta > Terebellida > Flabelligeridae > Flabesymbios > Flabesymbios commensalis. The sequence goes on along the minus strand of OZ024903.1, from coordinate 90,691,331 downwards.
ATGCTCGTTGGCACTAATTGAGTGCACACACTAATTAATGACAGTAATTACTTATTTCAATGTGTTGTGCACTTATTTGCCTAGATAAATTAACTGGTGTAGATAGGTATCATAATAAGCGAATACAATCAGTCTTTGATGTGATGTGCGGTAATTAACTGTTCTGTTTGAAAATAACTGTTATTGTCCGACAAGAAATGTCTATATATCAATAAATGTAATTTATACACAAAAAAGCAATAAAATTTTCATTCAAAATGTCTAGAATCAGAATTCAGGTAGGCCTATCTAAACTAACCGAACTATGATAGAAAAACGTTAAATAATGCAAAATGTAGAATTAGAGTTAGGATTTAAATACAGTTATAAACTAATTTGCAGCAGTTGTGGCTATATGCAAACCCAACAATTAACAATTAAGGATAAAATACAGTGTATATAATCCGATTTAATTACAACTTTTATTTTCACCTTAAATTTGATGTAATTAGTCTGTATATTGCATTTACGACCCCCACTCCGTCTGTTCTTCTTTGCGAAGAACGCGAGATCAAGTTAAATTATTTTTTTAAATAAATATTTTTAAATAAGCACTATGATTGTTATCGCGGCGATCAGTTTTAAAATGAACAAAATATGCCGAATTATCCTTAATTTTTTTTAAATCTCCATTTTTAAATGTTGATATTTGGTATCAGAAATTCATTACTCCATTACCTTCAATACACCATGTTTTTTAATTATCTTTAGAGCAGAACAGCAGGTATGCACAACCTATATCGAAAGTAATAGACCGTAGATATTCCTTTGTAATCTTAGATATTTCAAAATGTATATATCGAGAAAGGGTGACAGTTTTTATCGGTTTTATGAGAGTACAAAAGCGGACTCTCATTCTGACATTTTCTGACTATTATAGTCATTTATAGTTTTCATCTTGAAGAGTGGGATGGTTTGTTGTGTTAATAATGCTACTAATAATGATTATCTAAACTCAGAACTGATTCTGTATGATAGAATCAATCTAAACATTAATATAAAATGATTTCACTCATGCGTGAAATCAGGTGTTGTATACATTGGAAGCTGGTAAATGACCTCAGATAAAACAACGTCCGTTAATAAGTTCAAATCCTCTAATTTGTGGCTGCATCATACCCTACAATTGAACCAACTTCGTATTAAACAAGCAAGACGCCTTATATAACATGTGGGCTTATATTTTATTATCATCATCCTGTGTAATAATATCTAACTTTAATAAATACAATATCTTTCTCGTATAACTAACTTTACATTAAATATCTTTCGCATAAAATCTTAAATCAAGCAGATCACAACACCGCTTGGTTTTATGAAAAATAGCATGATTATAAAGATGTTAGAAAGTGAAATACTGACACATTATATAATCATCAGTACAAGTTCGTTTGTTTACTGTATACAATTATATTAATATCTAGCATGATATACGCCTATATAATAACATGGTATAAAATAATCAGGCTCCAAATGTCAGTCGTCATGTAGATCGCTGTGATAAAAATGACATATAAAATGTTTATTTCGTTCTGGGTATATAATGTTGATCTACTTTACATAGACGACCAGGTATTTAGTTGTTGTACTAAGACGCGCCATGTTGATGGCCGTCACGTGAACATGATGCTCCTTCTCGTTATTCACACCTCTCAGTGTCATCTCAGTCTGACGGGTATAGTAACTCTTCAGTACGTCTGCTCCAGAGGGGCGGTGACCTGTAATGTATAACACAGCTTAGTGAATCTAATCACTCACTCACTCACTCACTCACTCACTCACTCACTCACTCACTCACTCACTCACTCACTCACTCACTCACTCACTCACTCACTCACTCACTCACTCACTCACTCACTCACTCACTCACTCACTCACTCACTCACTCACTCACTCACTCACTCACTCACTCACTCACTCACTCACTCACTCACTCACTCACTCACTCACTCACTCACTCACTCACTCACTCACTCACTCACTCACTCACTCACTCACTCACTCACTCACTCACTCACTCACTCACTCACTCACTCACTCACTCACTCACTCACTCACTCACTCACTCACTCACTCACTCACTCACTCACTCACTCACTCACTCACTCACTCACTCACTCACTCACTCACTCACTCACTCACTCACTCACTCACTCACTCACTCACTCACTCACTCACTCACTCACTCACTCACTCACTCACTCACTCACTCACTCACTCACTCACTCACTCACTCACTCACTCACTCACTCACTCACTCACTCACTCACTCACTCACTCACTCACTCACTCACTCACTCACTCACCTCACCTCACCTCACCTCACCTCACCTCACCTCACCTCACCTCACCTCACCTCACTCACTCACCTCACTCAAAAGCGGGAATGTTATTCTCAAATAACTCACCAATGTTGATTTCGTAAATGATTTCACTTGAACAGCTAAAAATGCCACTCCAATCCAGAATAACTGTGTCGTCATTCAACCAAATGAATGTCAAATATTTATCTAAAGTTAATAAGCACATATATCGTATGTGACATGAGTACTGTATACAGTCTTAGCCTTAAATTAATTCATTTGAATTAATAATTATATAGCTCGATGTTCAAGTCGTTTATATCTTAATCGCTATATACCAAATTATAAGTACCGTATCCCCGCGCATAAACGTGCATGCACTTATATTTGAAGATGCACTTAGTTTTCGAAAACAGGTGCATGCACTTATATTCGAGCATAAAAAATATTTAAAGAAAAACACATGCACTTATATTTGAACTTGAAATGGCCTTGATAATAAACAAATGATAAAGATTTTGACATAGAAATGCACATTTGTAAACTTACTTGTTTTTTAACGACATTTATAGTACGCATAGCCTTATAAATACACTATCTTAGCATCGTGATGTGCATTATATAACCTTATTTCAAGAAAAAAAAACATATTTGCATTTACTATATAAATATAAGTCTAGTTGTTGGCGCCAAAAAACTTCACTGTTTCAGCAGCCAGCCATCATTCCGTACAATGCATGTTAGAATTGTCACAGCTATCGTCAACAGTGGCGTCCACACCTCTGTCTAGGAGGGCTCAAGACATGATCATTGTTGTAAAAACATAGCGTTCTCATTGAATGAGATTAAAGACTTGTCCAACCACGGAGTCTCTCCCCACTGACATGACGCCTTCCCACTCTCCCACCCTTTGTCAACTGCTGTCGCCCACTTGTGCATTATTTTTTCTTCGCGTATTTAGTACTCCACAATAATCTGTTTAGATGAGCAAAGTTTATTTCAAAAATTCTAGCGTTTGAACAATAATCGGCTAAATAGTGGCGGGTGTTACGGGGGTGAATCTTATAGACAGACAGACAGACAGACAGATAGCTTTATTCCACCAATATAAAATACAATATGGTGAGGGAGACTCCTTTTAAGACATAAGCACATGTCGCTATCAAAGGAGCCACCCTACAACAATGATAAACAATGAATTACATTATATATAAAATATACATATCGGCCGGTAATGTGAGTAAGAAGGTTGCTTAACGTCACTTATTGAAAGGGACGGTCAGGGAAGTGACTTTGTTATTCATTAAAAACAGTGCAAACTGTAGATGAGAAATGAATGATGTACAGATGATGAGATGAGGCTGAATATATATTATAGAAATACAATAAAAACGCGTGACATATTTGATACTAACATGTTCGAGAAAAGTGGTTCCATGGGTTAAAGTCATCAGATTCATATATATTTTATGGGGAAGAAACACATAGCGGTTCCCCAGCAAACACGAGACGACGAACCACTGTTGATCCGATGCCGGCCCATCGTCTCCGACTCTGTGCCAACACTAAATCAACACCGGCCCAGCGTCCGGTGTTTGCCGGGAATACATCACTATATTTAACATGTTTAGTATATTCATTTATACAAAAATATAATAAGATTAAATCATTTATGAGTACAATGAACAAATGGTTTTAAATAAATATACATTATTATTATGCTTACATAATATGGCATACAATATGATAATCATAAAGAAATTGTTCATATAAATATAAATCGACGCGAATTTAACCTTCTATATAATGATACATACATGTATGAAAAACAAAAATAATTAATTGCAGAGGAATATAAAAGTTATGACAGTCGACATTTATACAGTACATACAATTATATTATATAATTTGTATTGAATTAGTTTCGAAACATAGACAATATAACTTGTTCCTATATACATATATTAGATGCATCTATAAAAAGATTTATTTAACTAATCACCTATTATGACAAACGTAACAATTGTTTAGTCTGCACGATGACTCATATTGATCAATAGTTATTTTCTTAAAATAAGTCATAAAACCGTGTAGGCTATGTGTGTTTACTTTTCCGATAATATGGTTTGAAGTATTTATTGCTGTTTCTATTGCACTGTATCGGATACATTTCCTTGCGAAGTCGTGATTTGTCCTGGGCAAGCGTAATTTATTTTTGTGGCGTGTAGGATATGGGTGAGTATCCAGGCCATGGTCGTTGGTCATGTTGCGGAAATATGACGGCAGCTGGTTATTTTTCAGTTGATGATAAAATTTAAGCTCTTGGAGTGTGTGTATATCTTTAATCTTTAGTAGTTGAAGTTTTTTAAACAATGGTTCTGAATGACAATTAAATTTACCAAGGCAAATTATTCTAACTGCTTTTTTCTGTAGCTTGTAGAGTCTATCAGTTTGATATCCCCAGGCTAAGATACCATAATTTAAATGACTGAGTACAAGAGAGTTATACAAAAGATATAGGGTATCTTGTGGTAGGCAACGTTTTAATTTGTTTAATATCCCGATAGATCTAGAAATTTTATTGGCAATTTTATTCACATGGTTTTTCCAAGTAAGATGTTCGCTTAGTTGAATGCCTAAGTAATTAAATTCTTGAACACGTTCAATTTCTGTCCCATTAATCTGTAGAAGAGGACATTCAACTTTTTTTTGAGGCTTGTGGAATATCATTAGTTTTGTTTTCGTTGCATTTAGGGAAAGTTTATTGGCTCTTAGCCAGTCATTTATTTTGCTCAATTCTGAATTGATATTTTCGGAGAATTGCTCATTAAACTTAAAAACATTCAGGGTGCTATTAAGGGCCGTATCGTCGGCGTAGATTATGAAATTAAAAAGTTTGCTCGCTTCTGAAATATCATTAATGTATATTATAAACAATAGGGGACCTAATATTGAACCTTGTGGTACTCCGGTAATAATTCTGTTTTGTGTGGATGCAACATTTTTAAATTCTACGTATTGTTTTCGATCTGTCAAATAACTTTTCATTATGTTTAGCGCTGGACCATTGAAACCATAGTGATTCAATTTGTGTAGTAGAATTTTATGATCTAATGTGTCAAATGCCTTTGATAGGTCAATAAATATATTTAATGGTGTATTACCTTTATCTAGTTCCTGTGAAATTCTATCCACTAATTCTAATGTTGCATGTTCGGTAGAGTGTTTTTTCCTAAACCCATACTGACTGTCGTTGTATAGATTATGAGAGGAGAAATATTCGTCAATTTGATTAAATAAAACACGTTCGAATATTTTTGAGATAGCTGGCAATATAGAAATGGGTCTGTAGTTGTCGATTTTAGTATCATCCCCCTTTTTATGTATCGGGATCACTTTAGCTAGTTTTAGCTTGTCAGGAAATGTTCCAGAAAGTATAGACTGGTTTATGATGAGGGTGATTGGTTGGCTTATTTCATTCTTGATCATTTTCAGCATTTTTGTTGATAGGCCATCTGAATCGCACGTATCTTTAGGTTGTAGACTATCAATAATTTTAAGTGTTGTCCCTTCCTCGATTGTTTTAAATTCAAAGTTGAATGGAGAGGGATGTTTTAGAAAATGTTTAAACGAGATATTGCTACTTTTAATTTCAGAAGATAGCTTAGTACCAATGTTTGTGAAAAAATCGTTAAAACTATCAGCAATTTTATTGCTCTCTGATACTTTTTGATCATTGATGTTTAGAAAATCTGGAAATTTATTATTTTTGTTTGGCTTATTTAATATATCTTTTATTGTAGACCATTGTTTCTTAATGTCGTGTCTACATTTATTGAAACATGAATGGTAATGGATTTTTTTCGCTTCGCGAATACGTTTGCTTAGTAGTGCATTGCAGGTTTTTAAATTACTTTTAAGTTTATTTTTCTCTTTTGAATTTAGTGAATTCCTTTTTAAGTTTGCATAAAGTCTGTCTCTAGATGCTATTGATCGGACAATTTCATTTGTAATCCATTTGGATTTTTTGTGTTTGTGCTTATTGAATTTTACAGATTTTTGAGGTAGACATTTATGAACGCTTTGACATATATGCTTTATGAGAGTATTGTAATTTAGTTCTGGATCAGCGTCTATCTTCTTATCAAGTTGTTCACTTATATTATTTCTTTGCAATTCGACTTGGAGATTATTTATGGCCGATATGCTTTTGTCCCTGATTGTTTTAAATGTGGGGCCTGGTTTTCTATTTACTGTTTGATCCAGGCTTATAAAGTATGGGAGATGGTCTGATATGTCACTTAATAGAACACCTGTTTTGGTATTTGAATAATATGGGGATAGTTTGCATAGAAAATTATCAATAAGTGTACCCGATTGGTTCGAGAGTCTTGTTGGCAAAGTTATTTTGGGGAAAAACCCAAATCCGAGAACAGAGTCAAAGTACTCATTAAACATGGGTTTCTCTTTAAGCCTTAATAGGTCTATGTTATAATCACCCGCAATTATAATCTCACTTTTTTGGTTGTGCAAATAATCTAGAGTTTCACTAAATTCATTTATGAACGTATGATAGTTTTGATTTAGATCCTTTGGTGGTCTATATATATTACCGAGGATCAATTTCTTATTAGTCACCTCGTTTATTACAATTTCTACAAATTGACCTTCCCATATGTTAGACGGTTTATGAAAAGATAAAGTTGTATGCTTATACGATGTTTTAATGTATATTAGTAGCCCACCGTGTGCACTACAACTTTTGCTTTGAGAAATCAAGGTATAATCATCTAATTCTAGTAAACAAGTGTCTGAATTTTCATCTAACCAGGTTTCCTGAAGACATATCACACTAAAATGTATATTATGTTGTCCAAAGTAATATAACTTCGCTTTTATATCGTCTATTTTAGCATTCAAACTTTGACAGTTTAAACTAAGGATAGTGAATTTGTCAGATAAGAATCGAGATTGACCAATAAAATCATGATCATCTAGATAAGGTGAATGTCCAATGAGGTCTGGCTCATTATAAAGCTCCTCGTTATTTAGTTCTTTAATAACTTCATTAAGGGAAGGCAGCGAGTCTAAAAAGTTCAGTGATGAGGCATGTTTACCTGGGGACAGCACATCCACAGTCCATGGGGTGGGCAACGTGGGCGTCGCTGCTGAGGAGGAATCATGGGCAGGTCCATCAGAGCAGGAATTGACGGCTTGTCTCTCATCGGGCGCCTGGAGTAGTGAGGGTGGGCAGATCGGGTAGGTCGCTGCGGCTTAACTGTAGTGTTGGTGATTGGCTTACGTGGTCGTGCTCCTTGTCCGTTTGAGAGGCAATGATGTGATTTAATAGACTAATTTCTTCTTGCCGTTTAAGGTGTCAAATTTTGTGACACAATTCCTATTTCGTGGGGTGCACTTAGTTTTCGAAAACAAGTGCATGCACTTATATTCGAACATAAAACAATTTTAAAACATCCCTAAAACAAACGATTTTCACTTATAAGTGCATGCACGTTAATGCGCGGGGTACGGTAATATTTCGTGGAGATGTTAGTTTACACATTATCTGATGTGACATTAAACCGATACATGTACATATATTTGATAAAAGCAGGTTGTAATTTTCAAAGCTTTCAATACATATTATTTAATCCATAAAACACCAATTTAATTATTTCAATGGCAATGTATTTCTTTTTGATTTTCATTTATGTATGGTCTTAAGTTAAATAGTTAGATACAATAGAGAACTATTATTGTGACTGATATTACCATTGGCTATTGGTGGTGACACCTCCACCGCGAATTTCTCTCTGACACTTTCACTTTTCAGGTCACCTGAATTAATGGCTCTCGTTTCCACCCAGTAGTTGACATGTGAATCAGTAGATGAAGCCAGGGAGAGATTGTAGAACAGGGCAAACTTTTCATTTTGTTTACCCACCGTGACCCAATCAACAACACTTTTCTCATCATTGTCCAGTAAGCGTGCCTGTACAAGACACATGATAAACAGATAGAGTTATTAAAAGCTTTACGCCACCGTTCTTGAATATTACCTATAGCTATATCACTAAAACTAATATAATGTAAATTGTAGACAGATACTTCAAACCAGAGTCAAAATCGTTCACAGGTGTGTATGGTTTACCATAATATATCATTAACAGGAATAATCGCGTTCAAACTCCATTTTCTACCTATTCACTGAGAGGGTAGGGACGTCAATAAATTATATGTCACAATTTAGAGTCACTGCAGTTTAACTAGGGTGATGCAAAATGTTCAACAGACATAACACATCATTGATTAAAATAGCTAAAAACACAGCACTTCCGTTTAGATGGTAAATCATGAAAATAAACTAGATCTAACCTCGTATTCTCTGATATCAGATACATCTACAAATCCAGTCCAGCCAAAAGTGAGGGCATCAGAGTAGACCTGATGAGAGTGTTTAGATGGGTGATGGCTGATTGGGTTGGTGATCACAGTGATTCTGGCAGCTGTATGATCTGGTGGATCTGTTGTTATGGTAACGCCTGATGATACATCTGTGGTCTGTAGACCTGCTCCATTTGTACACCTGATAGTGCTGTACACTGTCTGTCCACCATGGAGACGTCCTGATAGATCCTCATACGCGTATGTCAGATTGTATGTGTTTGTAAACTCAACTAGGTCTTGGGATCCAGGAGATAAACCTGTATTGACAGATAAATAAATAAAGATGAGCACAGCGTGGCTACATATATATCTACTTAACAATTAAAACGTCTTGTGTTTCAGGTAGACTATTAGACACAGATGTCAGGTGGGGTGCATTTTATATTGTTGAATAAGAGCCTATGTCCTTCATAAGTAGGTTACATATCTACAAAAGGTTTATTTTGATTTGTATCTAACCTGCAGCCCATTGACAGTTAATGATGCCTGTTTCTCTATCCTCCACTTGCCAACTAACAGAAATCACAGAGTGAGATTGGTGAGTTGTATCCAGATCTCCATCACCGTCCTACATTAATAGAAAATCAACTTTCAACTCGACTGGCCGACATGGTAGAAATTACTAAATAAGCTTGATGAGTTATCCACATTTTATATTTTATTGATGCCGTCAAGGATCTGGTTAAACTGTGTTACTCCCGAGTGTTGTGTGCTAAATGGTTAATTATTTGTGTGGGATCCAGCATTTCGATCACAATGACCCATACGAGCGTCGTAGTAACGGAAAGGACGCAATAAATCGTTAGTACAAAAATGTTTTTGTTTGTTTGTTTGTTTGTTTGTTTGTTTGTTTGTTTGTTTGTTTGTTTGTTTGTTTGTTTGTTTGTTTGTTTGTTTGTTTGTTTGTTTGTCTGTTTGTTTGTTTGTTTGTTTGTTTGTTTGTTTGCTTGTTTTTTTGTTTGTTAGTTTGTTTGTTTGTTTGTTTGTTTGTTTTGTATGGGGTAGCTATCCCTGGAAGCAGGCTGTCAGGAAAACAAATGACTACTAAACTTTCTTAGGTGACGTTGAGCTCATCACAAAATTTACACATCAGCTGTCGCTAGTGGGAACGAATTCACCAGGTGGCGCTAACATCGTGTCCCGCATGATTCGCAATAAATTTAAATAATAAATTACAAAAAAAAATTCTACTTAGATTCTACTTAGCCAAACGTTAATTATTCCGAAAATATCCTTATTTCTGCTAGTGATCATTTCTTTATGTTTAATCTAGTAGTGGTTTCTTTCTACAACGGGGTAAAACAGCTTCTGGGATATACATGTAATGGGGCCGTCAGCGTTTGGCCTTAGTGTGATTGCTGGGGGGATGGGTCAGGTCAATCATTTTGGTGACAGCAGTGACTTACAAGTAAACGGCGGAGATTTTACAATTTAACAAGTATCATATACATCACAGTATTAGTATATTGTATTAAAAACACGTTTATCATGCTAATGTCTTATGTCATTGAGTCCGCCAAGCTTAAACGTGCAGTATGTATTAGCGTGAGACCTATAAAGAGTGCATATGCTACCATAGCGCCACACAACGATTGATTTCAGTGTCGAAGGTAGACGATTCTCCTTCAATCATACCTTGATGCAGCATAGATGTGGAGGTGTGAGGTCTACAGTGACTGGTCCAGCATACTCTACTCTGGTCAAACCTGCTGCATTCTCTGCTGTCACAGCAACAAACACATCAGCTGTATGAGGTATAAACAACCTCGGACTGCTCGCATAACTTGTTCTTCCCACGGAACTGAAATCCTGAAGCTGGACACCACCTGAATTACAAATTATATCCACAATATATGTGGTCAGATTAAGAAAAGTGATTGTAGTTGTTGTAAGAAGTGAGATAATTGAGTAATGATTTGTTTGGGACTAACCTCGTACAGTTCCTATTGCCCACATATATTGTGTAATAGGACTTTCTGGATCCGTCAAGTGCCAGGAGGCAGTTACTGTGCTGTATTGACCTGTGGTGGTCACCTTCATGTCCACTGCTGACTGACCAGCTCCGTTATCTTCATTCATTATCACAGCCTGTACACTGATAGAATCCAGTAACACACTAGCTTTCTTACTCATACTAGAGAATATTAATGTCTCTGTGGTTCTATACGCTGTGAAAGAAAATGTACTGAGAGACCATTCCGCCAGAAAGTCATTGTTTCCTGTTGAGGCTGGTTGTGTGTAGGTGGCGAAAGCTGTTTGTAAATTAGCGATGCTGACAGAACATGGGGTGATTTTGTAATCTGTGTCAGTTGAATCTTTACCTTGGGCTGCATAGAACTGTAAGCGATACCTCATTCCTGGGGTCGTCACCACATCCTGTGTGATCTCTCCATCTACAAGACGCACATAGTAAACTCCATCCTTAGCTGTACCCTTACTGTCAATCTCTACATTACCTTCTGTATCCCAGTGTTCTATGGTAAGACCATCTTGATTATCATGCTGCTCAAATGATGGGTTTTGTATTATATTATTGCTGTAGGAGAAAGAGGACTCTGGTTGTGGTGGAGTTAGATCCAACATGATGCCATCTGACACAGCGGGTAGAGATACGAGTCCAGCGGCGTCAGTAGCAAATACACTCACGTACACAATCAAACCTAAAACATATAAGCACATGTATGTTAAACACACTCACGTACACAATCACACCTAAAACATATACATATACATGTTCAATACACTCACGTGCACAACAACACTTAAACCATATAATTACATTATGTTCAATTCAGTCATGTACACAATCAGATCTAAACCATTACGTACATTATGTTCAATACACTCGCGTACATATTCACACATAAAACGATCCAAGTATAGTACTATACTCCAAATAATTTAGTCACGTTACAGTATAATGAAATAACTGAATGGACGGAGGTTGGAGTTTAATACTATACTTTGTCTCCTAAAACATAGAATACATACTTGGATGTTCAATACACTCATCTAAGTACGCACACCCAACTCACATATATATAACACTAGCTAGCTTTATGATCAATACATTCAGGTAATAAGTCATAATTAGAACATATATAGATTCGCAGTGAATTCGCCCAAAAATGTGAATAGATGGCGAATATTTTCACCTCGGTCATCTATCGACCTCTTCTTACGAATATATCGCAAATGCACTGCGAATGCTTGCCAACGCTTGCCAATGACTCGCGAATTGCTAACAATCGTTGCAATTGGTGAAAATGGGCTAAAGAATAATATCAAATAAATGCTGCGACTGCCCTGCGAATGTTATAAATGTTTGCGAATGCTTACAAATGAGCTTGGAAACGTTACAAACGTAGTTATTATGAATGATGCGAATGTCTTACTAACGTTGCCATTGCCTTATGAATGATGCGAATATTTGATGACGAGGCTGCGATTGGTAAAAATACGGAGTGGGCTCATTGTTTTCTTGAATTTAAGACATTTCCAAGGAATGTGAAACGGCGAACGTTACAAACGCCTTACAGATGCCATACGAACATTGCAAATGCTTCCGAATGCCTTACCAACGTTACCAATGGCTTGCGAATGCTTACGAAAATTGATGGAGAATGACAGCATTTGCAACATTCGCTGAAATTTAGGAGACGCTGCCTAGATACACCTTTCCCAATAGCAACACGCCACACACTACAGTGACTAAAAGCTGAACTATTTAGTTGGGAGTCCTGTCACACTTCTATTACAACACGCCACACTGTGGTTAAAACTGAATTATTTAGTTGGGAGTCCTGCTTATGCGCAAAATCGTGCAAACAGTGTATTGGTCGATATTCGTAAGCAGATGGAGAATAACTTGCGAACGTTCCGAATTTGTCACCAACGCTTACAAATACTCGGCGAGTGTAGCGAATTTTGAGAGAATGTCATATATTTTCATTCGCTAGCATATTCGCTTATGACTTTACAGATGATTTCCAGCTACCCTATGAGGACGGACATGACGTCACAAAGACGTTTTGAATTTTTAAGGTTACATCGATTAGTACTGACCATGTGGTAGAGGGTGCTGTGAGCGTTCCTCGTGATGGATATGTAAACCCACATTACGACAGGGAAGAATATCTGCGGCGAATGGAGAGATGCCGGCACATACTGTGTAGTAATCAATGTAAGATTCACTGTCGGAGAATCCATGCCAGGAGGACGCCACCAATGATTCCATGCTCGTATAATCCAAGTCCTAAAGTCCTGAACCATCAAGTACTATCCCCGCAGATGGAGGTGTCAAGTCAACCTTTATAGAATCAATCAGTATTGCATGGTAATTATATATACAAAAATGTTGAACATACATATTCCATATGTTAGATTATAAATAAAAGGGACTGCATATGTTGACATTTAAAAAATAATACTATGTGAAGTTATAAGCCTACTGATCTTAACTGAAAACATTTGAAAAAAATATTAAACATTAAAAAAAACTGAAAAAGACGAAACTACTTGTATTTCCCAAGTCGTATATTGCCATGTAAACAGAACTGTGTGCAGTATAAGACGCTTTATACCACAAATACCCACCATCTAGGACCGTGGGATCAAAAATACTTAAAAAAATACCGACGTTAATTGGTGTGCGAAAGTGAGTATTTGGGGATTTCCCTGCAGCACCGATTGTGTGCCCAAATCTGGACCGACGGCTTCAACATGTGGCCCAATGCTATGCTAACATTAAACCATCCTTCCGGTGTACAAATAGTTTGTTGGGATTTTCTCTGGATTCTTATAAATGTTGTTAAAAATGTTTTTTTAAATCTGCTAATTTTGAAGCACATGAAATCATGATCTGCGTGATACACTACTGTTGCTGTCATCCTACAGAGCCACTTTATAAGGTAAAAGAAAAGGTGCCGGTCTGATATCAAGTCATTCGACTTTACCTTTTATCCCCTGGTCACTGGACCTGTTCATTCGTTTGCCATTTCAACTCCACCGAGAGCATACAGTCCCACGGCCATTTCGGCACATTTAACTTATCGCCCACATTGCCATCTCTACAGTACTCATTTTCACCTGAGTCAAGTGAAGCATTTGAGGAGAAGTGCCTTGCCCGAGGACACAACGTCGAAACAATGCCACAAGATTGAGAGGGGAGAAACATTATATTTCTTTGAAAATCCTGCACCAAGCGGGGTTCGCAACCGCACGACAGGCCGTGACATCGGCAAAACGCCACGCTCTAACCATTGCGCCATGTCCCTCTCTTTACATTATGTTTTTCAGGATGGAACGTATTATCTTTGGCCCAACAATAATATATAAATACATACCAGAAAACCATCGGATATAGTTGTAGTGCACAAATCAGCAAAGCTGCATGCTTCAACTGTTGTGAAATACTTCTGGTTTGTTGTTACAGTGAGGTTGATGAAAGTAGTGCGTGTTGTATCTGCATCAAACACATCAGATGCCACGTCACCTAAGCCTGGGTGTCGTCCTACCATCACAGTGTAATTTCGAATTCCAGCTTGACCATCACGAAAAACATTTTCCCAGAGCAGTGATACTTGATCAGTTTGTGTCGTGTAGTCTATATCCTCGTGTGATGTGCTGGTTCTGGTCTCCTCTACTTTCCATGCTATTGACAGCTCAGGAGGTAGAGTCGCTGTGTATATACCATCTGACACGTACACTGCATATTCTGTGTTACTATACCACGCCTTAGTATAGAATATGTATTTCAGGTTAGGTTCAAGTGAAACTCCTGTAAGCATGGTAATAAGACACATTGAGAAAATAACACGTAAATGAAGTGGAGTCTGTATAAGTTATATAAATAGAATATTAAATTCCTTGACCTCTCTCTTAATTAAAGGGTCTAGCGTGATTAAGACCATGTAAACTAGATGCCTAACTGTACAGTACATTATTCATTTATATTCGCTTTAAATCACCGAGAGAACCACACACCACCACACAAGAAATTAACACAATATTAAATCATAATGTAAGATAAGGAGAAGTTATCAAAATAAGGTATGTACTACGTCTTAGTTTATGATCTACGTTTAATTTTGACATTGCTCATTATTATCAACTCAACAAGTTGATGTAAGTAAAATGAGATATATTGCAACAATTTTAGCTAATGTGATCTTATTACCGTCTTACAAATTATAATATAAGTGACATAATAAAATCCTAGTCTTCACTCTTGATTAACAGGTCTGTAGTGATTAAGCGCATTGAGAAAACTTAGATGCCTGACTGTATATACATTTATATTCGCTTATAATCGTCCAGAGGACCACACATCTGAGAATAAACACAATGAGCAAGATGAAGAAAGGCTATCAAAATAAGGTATGCACCACCCCTACGTTTCATTTCGACATAATCCATTATTATGATCTCACCAAGTTGATGTAAAATTAGATATCCCATACAATGTTCCCTTCGAAAAATGATGATCTTATTACCGTGTTGGGGAGAAGAAGCTGTTGTGAAGGCAGCCTTCGTCGTGAGATAAGCCTCTCTCCAGACGGCCTGATTCACTGTGTCCATCAACCCTCCACCAGGACCTGCTCCATCCAGACTCACACTCCAGTCAAACCTCACAGGATGAACACCTTCTCCTTCCATCACCCTCCACTGACCACCTAAGGTACACTGACTCTTGGTGTAAGATGCTGGTTCAACTCCTACTCCGCTATAGTCAATTACATCCTGTACCTCTACTGGTACCACATGTGATGCACCTTCAAGACAAACATAGCAAACCTGGTACTGCATTCAACCACATGATGTACCTCATTGGTACGACATGGATGGGATGAACCTTCAAGTTAAAAATAGTAAACCTGGTACAAATAAAGCAATCCTGGTGCTGTATTAAATCACATTATGATCCTCTACTGGTACGACAAGAGATGAACGTTTCAGATTAAAAAAGTGAACATTGCGCTATGTTCAATCACATTCTGTATTTCTAGTGGTACGAAATGGGATCGACCTTCAAGATTAAAAAATAAACCTGGTGCTATGTTCAATCACATCTTGTATCTCTACTGATAAGAAATGGGATAAGCCTTCGCGATTAAAAGTAAATATGTTACTACATATATAGCTTAGTATAAATTTAAATAAATTCCCGGTGAACCACCCTTTGATTACTGACCTGTGGAATCATGACAAGGCTCATTAATGTCACACTTTTGACCTTGTGGTGCGCATGTGCAGTGACCCTCACATGACTCGGATTCACAGCGTCGTACAAGTTCCAGAGTACCATTTCCTCCAGTGGCTGGTACCGCTTCCAATGTACCATGTAATCGCGGACTTAACAATCCAACCTAAACATGATACAATTTTGAAACGCAATTGCGTCATCTCATAATTTGATGATACTTTGGGAGAAAGTGAACCAACCAGTCCAGAACCTCAGATTTCATAATAGAAAATTCAGCCGGACCGATTATGCCTACATGGTAATTCCTTACTTTTAAATAATGTAATGCTACAAACCTTGTTCTCAACCAAAATGAAGATATAGAGAGTGCATTGTATATAATTAGGGGAACTAAAACGCTTACGTGCCTAAAACGCCCATCCACTACTTTCTCAGAGCCAAACATTTGATTGAAGATTTGAAGATGTTTCTCAGATAGTTGACATCATCCCTCTTGTTGTGCAAAGCAACACATTTTTACATGTGCTGCAAATATCATAGATCGTACCACGAAACTTCGTCACTGTCTTTTTTTGTTTTAACCTGATAAATCGTACATTATTTTTTTTTCTGGCTAATGGGTGTTTGACAAAAACAATCCATTTTTCCACAAAACTCCCACCCTATTTAATCCCAAAACGCTCAAGAATGGGCTTTTTATGCATAATCTGCTTGGTCTTTTGAGGACAACTACCAATTTTAAAACTCAAACTGACCAGCTACTCTGTGCGCAAAACGCCTACCCACCACTTTCTATGTGCCAAACACGTGACTGCACGAGTGGGCGTTTTGTGATCCATGCAGATAATAATGATGTGTGTCGTGGGCGTTTTGAATAGGGAGGGTGAGCGTTTTAAGAATAACGTTTTCAACAATAGTTTCCATTTTGATCGCAATTGATTTCTGGTCATATTACTGCAGAATAATAGCACATGCATATAAACATTAAAACATCACTGATCATGTATAGTGGTGTGTTGATCGAGCTGTTATAGTTTGTATGGTACCTAACCTAAACGTTTGGCTATAAATGGCGTAATTCTGGAGTTTTAGACAAGTTCCCCATTATCACATATTTATGAACTACTTATTGTGATCAAGATATCGTAGAACACCGGCCGGCCGTCGTGCTGACCGTGGTGTACACATTCAAACAATTCACAAATCGGTCCATAAAATCATTAAAACATGTACCAGCTACACAATCTTGAAAGTGCAATCCTGGTAGTGAAATTTGCTAAAAGTGATTTTGGAATTTAATTTTAAGGTAGGCCTTCATAGGCATATTTAAAAAATATCATTATTTTAGAGTTTATTGACTGATTTTTATCGCAGCTTTCACATAGGGCCTCGGCCTCAGTAGGCCTAGGCCTATTATTCATTACAAAATAAGAGTTGTGGCATTAATTGGTTGATTTTTTCTGATTAAAAAATCCCATTCATTTAAAAAATAGGCCTCGACCTATATGCAATGAAAAAAATCTATAAATATATCGCTGCGGGATTCGAACCTGGTACCCTGGTATTCAGAGTCAACAATGCTAACAATATTGCCCACTAATTTATGTGTGCAGCGCCCCCCCCCCCCATCACATTAATTCTATTCACCAGGTGTCACCCACAAGCCACGTGTTACTTGTATGTTATCCTTCAGAATACATAAAGGGAAACATGCAATAAAGTATATTATTTTTCACGTATTTGCCGATATATCCTAGGGTAATTATAAGAATGTCAATGGTTGATCACTTGGCAATAGTTTGGTGCTATTACATAAATACTCTGAGCTATATTTTCAGTTGAGAGTAAGACACCATATTTTGACGGCCACTAGTTTAGTGGGTGATATATACGGCCAGCTTGCAGGTTACGTATCGGCAGCGTGTGTCCTCGTGGACGCGACTGAACATTGATCGCTGTCAGGCGGCTGATCTGTCCAGATTCTGTGTCCCACACACGTGATCCATGTGCCGGAATGTCCGCTGCCTTGTCGCACGGACGCTCCATTGTCGGAATTCTAAATCCGTCACTCTATGTAGATTTACAATGGTGTTGACGTTAGCGGTATATTCCTAGCTTCTAAATTACCTGGTTAGTAAGTTAGGGTGCTCCCCATTCTGACGCTTCCAAGGCACCACAGTGAGTGGTACGCCATATTTTTGCATTGTTAAAACCATAGATTATTCCCATATAGGAATTCATCTATTTATATGCTCTTTTAATAACAGTTATTCATAAGTTACATCATGTTATCAACTTACTATTATAACGCGTGTTATTGTCTTTCTAATGGAGGTTCTCACCTGTTTTTTGCCCATACAGTGTGATGCAGATACATAGATACCTGTATTTTATATAGCATAATCATCATCTAACCAGGTAAGGTTCCAATCATTTATAAACGGTCACCCTGGCGCACTTCCGGCGAGTGCTTATTACCACCCGTGGGTTTATAAACAGGCGGGAAATATATATTATTATATAATAATCAGTTCTTGTATTGTGCACTAAATTGTGTGTACAAACACATTGGGCCATAGAAAATGCACTTTACGGATACAAATTGGTCATCACTATACCTACCACCTCATGGTATTAACAGATTGTAACACATACATTTTTTAGCAATGACACTTTAAGGAGGTGGGGGTCAGTGGTCAGAAGACCTATTTCTGGCGATTTTTACCAATTAAAGCATCGTATTTCACAGATTCTGCTTCCCAAGTGCATTACTAAATGGTGATGTGTTGTGTCAATTTTCACAATATACGAAATCTGGTATAATTAAGAGAAAACCTGGTTCTCTCCCGATAGGGGGCATAGAGACGAGTATTTTATATATTGCTATCATCGTATATCGTATGTTATCATCTTTGTGATGGAGTGTCTAACCTGGTTCTCTCCCGATAGGGGGCATAGAGACGAGTATTTTATATATTGCTATCATCGTATATCGTATGTTATCATCTTTGTGATGGAGTGTCTAACCTGGTTCTGAGATGTGTATTTTATATGTTGTTATCATCGTATAAGGTATGTTATTATCTTTCTGATGAACAGACTAACCTGGTTTTCTGCCCATATGGAGACATAGATACGTTCATGTGAAATGACAGCTCTTGTTATCTTGATCACATTTTTCTGCACATCTCCTTCATCATGTTGTGGATCAGTGTCATCATGCGTCACCATCTGTGGCTGATCCTAGAAATGACGCTAATAGTAAATAAGATGTACAAATAAAGGTGCTATATATATGGGAAGATATGTCGATTATTAAAATAAAAAAATTAAATTAAATAAAAAAAATGAAAAAATATGTATATTCTTTGAGAGATTTTGTAAAAAACCAAGCATAATATTATAATATTATTGATCTGAAACTCAAATACATTTCAGAAGGCAAGATCGCCAATCATTGGCTGAGCAAACGGCGACATGTCCTTGTTGTTGGCTTCATTATTATTTCCCATTCTTGGGATGATTCTCGCACACCAACAATTCTCTCACAAGAATTAGGCAGGAGACGACTAGTTAGCTAACGCCAGCCTCTACATCGACGTCATTGTGTTTGTCATAGTGGAGGACGAGGTCCTTCTGACTGGAGAGGATTGTGATTACAGGTGGTGCCTGACTCCTGATTTTATAGGTGTGGGCCGTGACAAGGAGTACAGTATAGTGTTTACATGTCAAAAATCAAATTATAACCATGATATCCCAGTGTCTGGAAGATACACGACTCCAAGAGAGCTCCGACAAGGTGACTCACAGTGTTTAAGCCCCCTACTACATACTGTCCAAGGTGCGTCTTAAACAAGCATTATCAAATTATATGTTGAGTAGGCACATACATTCAGAATATCAGAATACGACTAGTTAATCTCACCCCGATCAGATCATTTCGTCCATAAGCTGTCCCCACAGTGACGTAATAATAGAGAACGTAAGTTTGAGGTTCAGAGAACCCCAGCCAGGCCAGGTGAAGATTATCTGCCGCATAAGTCATCCAGCCATCTCTGTGTCTGTCCAGATTAGCAGCATGATTTGTCTCCACAGCAAAAGCCCCGGCCCCTGGAAGACTTGTATCAATCTGAAATATCGATATTTATAGCTTATTCTATCATTAATACGACCATTATATAGTATGTGTATCTAATCGATTTATATTAGGCCTAGTAGACCTATTATAAATAGTGTCACTTTGAATTGCTGAAAAATAAGGGGTTTTCATTCAAAAGCTTTTAAGCCCTATATCAGATGAAATTTAGCGTGTTCAACATACTTAAAAAAATAGCGTGCTATAATAACACATTAAGGAAATAATGTACGATCTAATATTATATACTAATATTAATATAAGGATACATATCCAACCAGAAACAAACATATACATTCAAGCGACACAAGTATCATACACGAAATGTCGTTGGTAGGTGTCAATAACTACACTTGTGTCAATAAAGTAAAATCTTTCACACCATGGAGATATATCCACATGGTGCTATCTGGTTAAGAGGCATATCACGATTGCATGTTTCAAACATCGCCATTTAAATGCGTTAATCAAACAACTACTTGATATAAACACGATGGATAAATTACTGAATAAAACAAAGCCTCTACTCACCAGGATTGATGATGTCTGAGATTGACTACACAGAGAAGCAGCGTTACAGACCACCAGTTTCACTTTATATATATTCCCATCTGACAAACTCAGGTTCGTCATGGTGTAGGCTTGGGTGCTGCTGAAAAGCTGTAGAAGGTATTAATATTTTAATAAAAGTCGACACAGTTATATTATGAACACACTTATCCAATAAATCCATGGACTTACTCTGAATGTAGGGATATGCTATTGTTCTGCTGTGCTCGCTTCTACGGACAATAGCTGCTCAACAATATAATCATCTTGTTCTTCAGTTTCCCAATGTAATGTTAAAGATGTTTTCCTCACCTACAACGTTATATTACAGTGCAACTTGAAAAACTGATGTGTTGTGTAGGCCTACACAAAATTTACGAAGGTTGTAATACAGTTTGAATTTATTACAGTTATTGTGTTTGCTTAACCTAACGTTCCCACCGAGAAAGCTTTTTTACTTCTGATTCACCTGGATTTTTGCAAGCTAGCTACCATATGGTGGGAAACTACAGTAAATGATATAATATTAGCAATATACTGTGAGCAACACCTATACAAACGATGAACATTCCAGATTAAAATTCATACATGTTTCCAACAAACCACAGGAATTTTTTTGACGACATTATTTGGTACAAACTACAGCGACAAATGGGAAATGTATGAAGTACTACTCAGTTTCGTTTTTTATATCAGCATTTTGTAATCGTTACTTTTGTTTGGAACTAACAAAAAAGTCTGGGAAGTTTAAAATAATTTGTTGCATATTAATTTTGAACTGCACCGAAGTAATATCTGGTGCAGTTCTCTACAAACGATGACCCATATTCGTTACATAAACGTGTGGACAATATGTTTGTACAGAAATGTACACACCCAAACGATGTAGTTGTTTTTAGGTATTTCCAGAATGTTCAGTTCCATTTGCTAATTTTAAAAATACAATTACTGCATAATATCATAGATAAAATATTACGTTGACATCTTTTCCCCAGACCGCCTCATTGTGGTGTAACAGGTTGATACCTATCTTTATGCTTGTACCAGGAGGAAGTCGCACTCATTCTAAAACAATCTCTCTGTCTACTCCCCTTGGAATGGTTGGGACTGGAGAATGAAGTCTCATGGATTCCTTGATGCATAGCGTTAAATATGGAAAGCTGTTCAAATCATCCCTATACAAAACACAATATAATGATTTAAAGGCAGATTGCCTGTCAAGTGAAAGC
The DNA here is from genome assembly GCA_964017125.1 of Flabesymbios commensalis. NCBI lineage: Eukaryota > Metazoa > Annelida > Polychaeta > Terebellida > Flabelligeridae > Flabesymbios > Flabesymbios commensalis. The sequence goes on along the minus strand of OZ024903.1, from coordinate 90,669,425 downwards.
CATGGAGAATGAAGTCTCATGGATTCCTTGATGCATAGCGTTAAATATGGAAAGCTGTTCAAATCATCCCTATACAAAACACAATATAATGATTTAAAGGCAGATTGCCTGTCAAGTGAAAGCCACAAAGGAAGGAGGCTATGGCTGCTTAGTCAACCTTTGCGCACAGATTCTGAATGTTAAAAAATGTGGGCGTTTTTACCACGTGTGGCTATAGACGTCAAAAGAACAGGCGCCAGTACAGCACACGCTCTAAATTTGTTGTGTTTTCGTTGACCAAGATTCGTCCCAGTCACACATACATGGCGCACAGTCCACGCAAAAAAAATAAAAAAATAAAAATTGCGTCCAGATTGTGAAAAATGGGGCGAGTTGATAGCGAATTCACAAGTGTTTCAAATGCAAAGAGCGAATGAACACCGCGTTGCTAACGCGCTCGACGCATGTTATGCGCCTTAAGCCTTAACACTAAATATCGACGACCACAGAACTTTTTTCAGTTTGTTTGGTACATGTATATGTAATTAATTTCAATAGACAAAATGTGTTTTAAATTTATGACAACATGCTTTGTTCGGCTTTATCACCACAAATCAAGAAATTTGCAGCATTTGAATCCGCGCATCGTGCGAAACACTACTTCAACTGACTATAAATCAAATGTCGTTTTTCAGGGCTCTAAGGGTTAAGCTGAAGAAATAACACAGTCAAGGCATGTTGCTTGAGCGTTGGGCGAACAACGAGCTTGTGGCGAGCGCAGGCGCGTTGCCGGCGACAACCCCGTATAGCTGGCGAAAATGAACTTGATGCGGTTTTAGGCCACCTTTGTGCACATATAGGCTGACCTGGGTCAGGAAAATCCCCTGAGAATGGTGAGATGAATGAGATGACACTACCCTCCAGACCCCTGATTCGGTCTGAGGCCGAGCACGCTACCTCTCGGTGACGGAGGCTCTCACAATATTGAATCTTAAACATGTTGCTCGTAGGGCTATGCGACGCAATGCAATGGAAAGGGTTTACTTTATAAAATCGCAGTGGCTATTGACAGGGACACCCCTGTCAATATATTACATTTATAAGCGTTTTTGACAGGGATATGGTTAGGAAATCAGTGCTTCCCACACATCATGCCTCCATCTTCCCAACAAAAATCACATGTGTTGTTAAAATGGCTGCGAGAATAGAGGCTGGTGCCTCCTTCTTAAAGTGGGGAAAGTAGAATAAGACGCTGGAAAACTTCAAATCTAGCCATCAAGTAGAATTTGGTGTACTCTGCAGCAAGCATGTTGCTGCTGCAAATAGAAGGCTATCGTCGAAGGTTTTGCATCACCCATATGATCACAAAAGACGCTCACGCTCAGTATGGCTGCACTCATTCGGGCAAGCCGAGGAGCCGAAGTTCAAGACTGTGCCCCAATCAACCGAAATTAGAGCTTTCAAAACCGTCTATTATCACCCATACACAAAGTATCCTATGACATGAACACCCACTGCTGACAGGGTCACCCTGTCAATAAGACACCAACACCTACTGCTGACAGGGTCACCCTGGCAATAACACAATCACGTCCACTGATGACAGGGTAAAACCGATGTAAGACAGGCTCTGATTGGTTGCATTTCTTAGTTTCTGATTGGTTGTTATTCACCCTGTCAACAACATACTTGATGCACTGTTGACAGGGTCACTCTGTCAATTATGCACAAATGATCACTATTTACATGGTGACCCTGTCAATAGCCTCCGCCTTATAAAATTGAAACTAAAATATCTCGGACACAGCTTGAGGCAGAAAATAAGTAAAATTTGGACCCAGAGGATTCATTGTATAAGCCGCTTTCGAAACATTATCCTAAATTGCCACCAAAATCTAAATCCAACAGAAGGGAAATGGCCGATAAACCAAAAATAAAGCTTAAAACCCTGTAAATCAAATAAATCACCTATTATCACAAAGTCAGGCTCTGTATTCAACTTTTAAATTAACATGATAACTGATGATTATAGGCCTACTTAATAAATGCAATTTTGTATTGTCTATTTTATTCAATAATGTTTAATACCTAGACCATGAACGTGTAATGATAGTGTAGGGAATAGTTTTCATTGCATTCGTAAGTATATTTGCCAGCATATTCGCCTATATGTGTGAGAGCAACAATATCATTCATTGTAGTCGCAGCCTCTTGGAATCATCCAATTTTTGTAGTGTTTTTTTTCTACAAATTATCATTACGATCGATCCTGTTTCATCACCATGAGAAGGGCGGGGGCCCTAGTGCAGTGGTTAAAGCTACCTGCTTGGAGACAGTCGGACATCGCGCAAGCTTCAAATAAATAAAATGTGTCTTCCCCGCTCACTCGCAAAAATAAAATATTGTGGCCCACAATATTGAATTTGTGTGGGGCCTCCGTGACTGAGAGGTAGCGTGCTCAGATTCGGATTTCGAATCCTGTGTCTGGAGGGCAGTGTCATTTCATTTCATCTGACCATCCTCAGGAGGTTCTCCTGGCACAATTTAGCCTATACGTGAACAAAGACGGCCTAAAGCCCCATTTATTTCATTTTTTTCATCACCATGAGGATAAATGGTGGTACCCTTTTATATTTTCTATGGCAACACGTTGCGTACATGCCATGTATACACTATCTAAATGCTACGAAAATGCAAGACGTGCAACAGACTCATCAGGCCTGCAAATAATCGCAGCATAATGCTCGTTATGCATGCGCCGAGATTACTCTAGGTACACGTTAAACCGAAAAACGACGAACATAGAACGTCAGCTCTGCGTGTATCTACTCTCCTGTCCCTGATAGAAGAGCGTTCGGAATAAAAGCACCTGTCGGAAAAATCCTATATTTTTATTAATAACACCTGTCCACAATAAAAGCACCTCTTGGAAAAAATATCCCATTACCGTATGCAGCTGGTATGTTTTACTCATTATCCGCATGGAAAGTAGTTTTTAGAAATTGAAAAACTTTTTCTTTGGTCATCTAAAACTCATTTTCTATTAAACGAACCTGACCACAACGAACGAACCTGTGTGCAAAATTGGCCGCCGTTTACCAAACGAACCGGTTCGTCTATTAGGGACATGAGAGTAACGGTAATATGACGTTATTGTAGCGCGGCCTACTATTTTTGGCGGTTTGTTAGCATGTACATTCATGCGTTTATGCACGTTTAATATTTTAAACATACCCAACTTCCTTTGGCGATTACATTGCACACATAAATGTGCTTAGCGCGAGCGCAGCGCTCTCCACGAACCAGTAACGAGTGCTGACGCACGATCGACCCACGATAGACGCTCTGGCTAAATATAATCAATGTTCAGTGCGCGGGTCGTGCGTCGACTCTGTGTGACTGCGCCTCACTGCCAGAAAAAAAATGAAAATGCCGGCATTGAGCGCGCACATAGCGCCCTTCAAACGCGTTCCTAACGCATGTCCGGCGAACAAATAACGTATATGGGCAGGGAAAAATTAGTTTGAACAATATTGATTAGCAATTTTCTCATCGAAGTTGTAATTTGCTAGACATCGTTATCATTAATGTATAAATATTCTGCTAATTAATTAAGAATTTGATTAGCAAATCGGCAGAATTGCCTAGCATTTTGTTATGCGATACTGACAAAAAATTTCCCTGATGGGCCGTGCTAAATGCCTTCTGGTTTATTCGTGCCTTGCGGTGGCGATGCGGGGTATATTCGTTTACTATGTCGCCCTGCTAACGCGCAACGCGGTGGCAAAACGCTGTGTATTCTCTGATTTATACACCTGATTTATATATAACACGTTGTATATTCGTCTAAAACATGCTGGCTCTTCTCATATCCTGACAAAATTCTTGGACGCACAAAGACGCACTGCTCAAATTTCCGTCACACAAGGCGTGGGCTGTGCGTCGTGTATGTGTGACTGGGGTATAAGCTCTTTCCGCTTCATTTGAATACCTATGTTATGGGTCTACGACCATTATAAAGATTTTAATTCTTTCCGTACGGGGACGTCTTTGTACGTCAGATTCTGACGTCTACAGATGTCAGATTCTGACGTATAAAGACGGTCCCCGCACTGAAAAGGTTAACCCTTACACCACTAGGGGCGATTATATCCGTTTGTAAGCCGTTTGATTAGCCGTTTAAATCACAGTTTTTGGGAACGAAATGTGTGTTTAATCACCCATTTCCATATCGACAATTAAATAATGTGTACATCTGGTTGTGATATTTTATATTAAGCAACTTTTCGGTCCAATTGTTGATTGCAGTGGCTAGACACAGCTTTAGGTGACTGAAATGTATACCTGAATAGAAATATATAATACCTGTATTAGCCAATTAGACGGTACTGTTGATGAATTAACTTTTTTAGATGAAAACACTTTACCATGAAATTTCATCTGTGTCCCTGCCAGCGAGGACTTTAGATATTTCCTCGTAACATCTCTGCTGATGCACCTCATGTAGTGCTAATGTGTACAAAGCCCACGATATGCCACTGGCTGTTGTATCGTGACCTAAAATTATGAGTGTATAGTTTTTTTAAAAATACAGACAAAAGCAACCAGAGCGTACTTCACTTTATACAGTTTCCCAGCATATACATATTTATGATTGCTAAAATATAATCACATACAAAACAGTATTGAAGTATTTTATGGGCTTTTTGTAGGACATATAAATTATTGCACATTCTAATTCACAAAAAATGTCTGAAAATGTTTGAAGAAAAACAAACACGCAATCCTCATATCGTCTCTTAACGGTCAAATTGCATTTAACATGTAGCGCCAATTCAATTAGCACCCAGAACACTCAGGCATCTATGGAAAGATAAACTATAATGTAGAGTAAGCCATACGTTCTGTAACATTCTGTATGTGTATTTAACTCCTGTCCTGCTGAATTGTTTGTTTCTTTCTATTTTTCATTCCGTTAATGCTGGACATCTCGCAAAATTGACTTATTTGGTGAGCTGGGCATCTATCACAATGTATTTATTCATCTTCAGTAGCATTGATTTGCCTTGAAACATGATTGAAAACGTATACATACGTGTTCAGCAGCATAAGGAATGATTGCAACAGAACCTGCTCGCCAAAGTGTCGTATGGTGAGTGGCGCATACGGCACGGGGGGAGAGCATGTGACTGAAATTTGGGGTATGATTCCAATTACAAATAGTTTTGAGCGAAATTGTAAATGTCATCAGATTCATGTAGCGATGCGATGCAAGTTCTGTCATTCCGATTTATATTCAATACCAGTACAATTATTATTCACTTACGGATACAAAATGATGTTTTCTAACACGCTAATTTATTGTGCCATTGTGTGGAAGACGAAGTGGTCACCATAGATTGATATATTATAGAAGGAAGTAATCTAAAATTAAAAAAATGATACGGTGTTTATAATACACGTGGTATATTATCATTCCATACATCCCTGCAAAAGAGAAAAACAGTACCTGCTGTTGCTGGCCTTCTTACTGCAATGTGTCAAATACCTTCAAAGAGAAACGTATCCACCTCATCTCGTCAGAGTAGTATGTCTAGAAAATCAGGATACCGCTTCTTAATGTCGTCCGGTTTCGTCTCCTATTGTTTCAAATAAAAATAAAATGCATTTTATGCGTCGGAACAAACACGAGATATTGCAATACATAGTTAGATCTTTGTCTACGACGTTGGCCCAACACTAATCTAGCATTCGCTCAATGTGTTTACTGAGTTGTTCTGATACAGATAGTTTATAACTCTCTTGAGTTATTGTTATATATTTTCATATTCAATCGTGATAGTTCAATCAAGTTTTAAACGTTTTAATTATTTTCTAATGTTTTAATTTGTCTTTTGTTTATTTAATACTGTATGTGATGTCACATTTTCATAGATATTTATACCAAAGTGTGTTCCCTCTTTTTGATAACATCGGCGGAAACATCGTGAATAAATTTTGTAAGTCTGCTAAATTTCCTTCCTGTGGCAGAAATGTTAAAGATGATCGGGAGCTGAAGTAACGAACTTCTGAAATAGAGAGAAATGATCTTAGGTATCCTCAAGAGGTTGTCCTGGTCCAGTTTAACCTTTATGTGCACAAGTGTGGCCTAGATAACAATCTGGCCAATTGAAGCAGTTGCGTCGTTTTGCTTCGCTGAACCATAATATTTAAATTGCGGCGGATCCCAACTCCTGTGGACATTGACCATGCATTGTTCGCCCGCAATTATACTCAGCGAATCAGGACGACCCATCTACTTTAAGTGATTATTTCGCCACATGGATGATGTTTGCCATCTATCGTAAGCTACATTATCTAATAGTTTAGTAGATAAGGTAACCTATTGTGCATTTTATGTTTAAAGCATGAAATTTCTACCACTTGTAGAACATATCCTAAGAGTCATATTAAAATGTGGAGGTAAACTGGATTTGACCTCTGATGACCTCTAGAGGTCATTGACCTCGAAACGTCAAAATATGCACTTGCAAAACCAAAAAGTGAAAAATGTATATTACAATGTCTATGATTTGTTTCTGTGTCCCAAAAGTATGTCAAATACTCGAAGAGACTGATTTGAATCATAAACATAACACAAGGTCATATCAAGGTCACACCAAGGTCATTTAAAGTTCAAACTGGCAGACAATAGTTAAAATGTCCACTTTTTATCAATTTCCACGCTGTTGTTGTGCTGTCATTTATCACAAAGGACTGGTTTTGACATACTCTTCGTCCTATGTATTTTCCACACACATTTTAGGATATTAAGGGCAGTATCAACCTTGGGAAGGGGGGCTATCTCCTAGGTGTTCCACTTATTACAATCCTTCTTCAATATTTAGTTGAACGGGCCAAATTACAATAATATGCAACATTGTAAGACATTAGCTTGAACTCTCATAGCAAAATATTGATAAATAATTGGGGTATGAAGTTTGATATGGGGTGGGGTTTTGTTTTACTGGCGTACCATCCGAAAGCAATTTGAAGGTCATGTCAAGGTCATTTCAAGGTCAAACTGGCAAAAACTGTTACCATGATCACGTGTCTTCTTCAGAGCTGTTCCAATATCTTTTTCAAACGTGTCTTCATTTAAAGGAGCCTGAGCTTCAGTTTGGTGGCATGTATACATTTTTTCTAGAATCACATCTACCTACATCAACCTAACTTTATGCAGGTGAGTCATATCTGTTAATTTAAAGACAGTTCAGTTTTATTATCGTGACTTCCATTAATGTAATTGGTCTCAGGCCTATTGGTTATACATTTACTAGCCTTCGTGTAGCAATCATGTCATGTAGATACATGCATAGTGTAAGCCATGTGAGCCATAGGTATGGCGTTGATGCCATCACCTTTATCTAGTCTCTCTAGTATAATGTTCCAGGTAGCTGGAAGTTGTTAGAAGATCACTTAAATTTACAGAAAATGAGGGTCATTTATACTGATTATAATTGTTGGATTAGAACATTGAATTGTATATATATATATATTCTTAGCGTGACCCTAATATCCTAATAGAAATGGCGAGCAGGTTTTTATTCCTTCCGCAGGGGAAGGGGGGGGGTTTAGTCATGCTGGGATCTATCAAGCGTGAGGCATCAGGCGGTACTTAATTTGTGTGGGTGCACTAATTAAAAATTTAGTGGTCATTTTTTTCAATTTTTAAATCACATTCTCAGCAGCATGGGGATGTGCAAGTGAGTTTTTATACATGGTACCAAAATGCAAAATATCTGCCAGAGTTCAACTTCATAATTTGTTGTGGGCGCAAAAACTCAAAACCTTAATCAGAAATTATCCAAATCTTACAATGACATTCCCCACGAATGTGACGATATGGAGATGTACAGGCAATTTGTTCAAGATTTCACTAAAATTTTAAATGGCCGCCACAAATCAACTTCATAATTTATTGTGCCGCAAAAACTCAAACTTTGTAAGAAATTAGTCAAATTTTACAATCAAATTCTCCACGATATGGAGATGTGCGGGTGATTTTTTAAACATACCAGATACTAGAATTAATTTCTAGGCTACATCAATTTTTCAGAAAGCTCGGTAAAATATCGATCTCACGACTGCCAAATAATTGTCTCGTAGTAGTAGTAGTAAATCTTTGCTTTATGTCACTTTTCGGCACAAAAGGTCTTTTAAGTGACATTATAATACGATAAAAACGTTGTATTCAATTAATGAGATGAATGATGTACAGATGATGATGTGAGAGTGGGGTGATAGGGCATGGTGGGTTATTGAGAGCGTTTTCCTTCGCTCGCCCGATAAGGGGTTCTGGGCATGTCTAGGGGATATACCCCCAGACATGCCCAGACGGCCGGAGACTTGAGTTTCGCTGTACAATTTAATGATGAAACTCTTTGGCATTTTGCACAGCTCCGCTATCCTCGGGTCGGATAGTCCCCAGAGTAACAAAAGGAAGGATCACTCCCTCTGGGTAACTCCATTCATCCCACGTGAAAGACCTAATGTCAAACACGCTATTGCCGGTTATTTAAGGCTACCACAGCCTACATCAGCGCCAGCACTGATGCGGGTGCTGCATTGGCTCCGCTGTTGAGCGGAGGAACCAGGGTACGCCACTGGCAATCCGCCCGAAGATTATAGCCAGATACGAGGAGGCTGCAGCTGCCCTTGGATGATTGCTGTAGACTAGTGCTTCCGTACAATGCCGTAACAGCATCCAACAGACGAAACAGATCCCTAATGACCCTCCCCGGATGGGGGCGAAAAGTACTACTACTAGCAATCATCCCAGTACCCCAATTGTCTCGTTAAATTAAGACCCTGTCACCACGATATATATAAAACTGATAAAAACTGATATCGTTCGGTATTCAATTCATTCTGAATAGGCTCCATTATTTTCTATTAGGACATGACGCTTTTCCATGACTTGTCGACAACAGTTGCATTATAACTAGACTAAACCTTTCACAGCCACCAAATAGGATATATAATATTAACTACTTTGTTCATTTAATATTTCGTTATAACGGTATAGTATTTCGTTTTAACAGTCTACTATTCTGTTATAACAGTCTAGTATTTTGTTATAGCAGTCTACTATACCGCCATGACGGTCTAGTATTTCGTTATAACGGTATAGTATTTCGTTATAACGGTTTACTAATCCGTTATAACGAGATACTGTTCCGTTATAACGGTCCAGTATTCGTTATGACGGTATACTATTTCGTTATAACGACCTACTATTCCGTTATAAGGGTCTAGTATTTCGTGATAACGGTCTACTAATCCGCTAAAACGGTCTACTAATCCGTTATAACGGTCTACTATCCCGTTATAACGGTCCAGCATTCGCTATAACGGTGTCCTTTTTGGCTACAACGGTCTACCAATCCGTTATAACGGCCTACTATTCCGCTATAACGGATCATTATTGCGCTATAGCGGTATATTATTCCGTTATAACTGGCTACTATTTCGTTAACGGTCTACTAATCCGTTATAACGGTCTACTATCCTTTTATAAGGGTCTAGTATTTCGTTATAACGGTTTGTAATTTTGTTATAAACCGTTATAACGAAATAGTAAACCGGTATAACGAAATACTAGACCGTTTTAACGGATTATTAGACGGTTATAACGGATTAGCAGACCGTGATAGCGGATTAGTATGCCGTTATAGCGGATTAGTAGATCGTTATGACGGATTAGTAGGCCGTTATAACGGAATAGTACACCGTTATAACGAAATACTAAACCGTTATAACAAGATACTAGACCGTTATACCAGAATAGTACACCGTTATAACGGAAGATTTTACCGGCATAAGGAAATACTAGACTGCTGTAGCGGGATAGTAGACCGTTATAACGAAATACTAGACCATTATAACGGAATAGTAGAACGTAATAGCGAAATACAAGACCATCATAACGGAATAGTAGACCGCTATAACGAAATACTGGACCGTTATAACGGAATGGTAGACCGTTATAACGGAATAGTAGACCGCTATAACGAAATACTGGACCGTTATAACGGAATGGTAGACCGTTATAACGGAATAGTAGACCGCTATAACGAAATACCAGACCGTTATAACGGAATGGTAGACCTTTATAACGGATTAGTAAACCGTTATAACGGATTTGTAGGCCGTAATAGCGTGATACCAGACCGTAATAACGAAATACTAGACCGTTATAACGGGATAGTAGACCGTTATAACGGAATAGTAGACCGCTATAACGAAATACTAGACCGTTATAACGGAATGGTAGACCGTTATAACGGATTAGTAAGCCGTTATAACGGATTTGTAGGCCGTAATAGCGTGATACCAGACCGTAATAACGAAATACTAGACCGTTATAACGGGATAGTGGACAGTTATAACGGATTAGTAGACCGGTATAACGAGATACTAGAGCGTTATAACGGAATAGTAGACCGTTATAACGGAAGACTTGACCGTTATAACGGAATAGTAGACCGTGATAAAGGATTAGTACACCGTTATAACGAAATACTAAACCGTTATAACAAGATACTAGACCGTTATAACAGAATAGTACACCGTTATAACGGAAGATTTTACCGGCATAAGGAAATACTAGACTGCTGTAGCGGGATAGTAGACCGTTATAACGAAATACTAGACCATTATAACGGAATAGTAGAACGTAATAGCGAAATACAAGACCATCATAACGGAATAGTAGACCGCTATAACGAAATACTGGACCGTTATAACGGAATGGTAGACCGTTATAACGGAATAGTAGACCGCTATAACGAAATACTGGACCGTTATAACGGAATGGTAGACCGTTATAACGGAATAGTAGACCGCTATAACGAAATACCAGACCGTTATAACGGAATGGTAGACCTTTATAACGGATTAGTAAACCGTTATAACGGATTTGTAGGCCGTAATAGCGTGATACCAGACCGTAATAACGAAATACTAGACCGTTATAACGGGATAGTAGACCGTTATAACGGAATAGTAGACCGCTATAACGAAATACTAGACCGTTATAACGGAATGGTAGACCGTTATAACGGATTAGTACGCCGTTATAACGGATTTGTAGGCCGTAATAGCGTGATACCAGACCGTAATAACGAAATACTAGACCGTTATAACGGGATAGAGGACAGTTATAACGGATTAGTAGACCGGTATAACGAGATACTAGAGCGTTATAACGGAATAGTAGACCGTTATAACGGAAGACTTGACCGTTATAACGGAATAGTAGACCGTGATAAAGGATTAGTAGACCGTTATAACGGACTAGTAGACCGTTATAACGTGATACTAGACCGTCATAACGAAATACTATACCCTTATATCGAAATACTAGACTGTTATAACGAATATTACACTATTATGAAGGATTAGTAGACCGTTATAACGGATTAGTAGACGTTATAAAGGATTGAAACGCCTGTATTGATATCTGGGCGAATGTAGAGCTCTCATCCTTCAGAATTGAAAACAATCAAAATGGCTGCCAAGAAATCGCCGAAATTATTATGCTTTTGCTAATTCTAAAATCCCCCTCTCAGAGTATATTACACGCCGTAATAATTACTTAATGGCCCATCTATTCATTATGCAAATATTAGAATGATCAGTAATAATCTACTTGTTCACTTGTATCATACATAAGGGGGCCACCTTCAATTACAAGGGGAGATCGAGGGCGGAGTATTTTTGAAATAATATTTAAATTTGAATTAAATAATGATTTCAGCTTATGAGAAACATCATCTAATAGTCCTAAAAAAATTCGAGCCTCATTTATCTGGCATCATTAAATGACCTTTAAATTTATGAAGCCTCGGTTTGCTCGGATTGTTTGCCTCCAGATCAAGGCTAGGATTAGTTTGGGATCCAAATTTGTAGACAGAAAAATATATAAGGAAGTGAAATAAATGTATATATCCACACACAAGCTGATATAAATATATTGCTCGAGTGTGAAAAAAGTTAACTTCTGCAGATAGAAAGTGAATTATATAATTTGTCCAATTGAAACCCCGCCCGTAGTAATTGAATGGTGCCTTAATAGATACATATAGGTTTAAATGTGTGGTATAGCCTAAGTCATGATACCACGAACACATATTGGTACTGGATTATAACACTGTGAGTAACATCATATCGCTGTATATTTTTGAAATACTGATTAACGTTGCCTCTCACTCTTGTATAAACCAATCGATGTACAAGATGTCTACAGTTGACATACAAAAAGGGCACCCTTCGGCTTCCTGTAATTGGGCTTTCAAGGTCAAATTAAGGTCATTTCAAGGGTGTGTGTTTACATACAATATATTGGGACATATAATGACTGTGTGTTATCACTATCACCAAATTATCTATCTGATACGTATTCTGCAAATAAATATTTTGCCCAAGCTGATGTTTCACACTGCTGCACGCTGATAAAAAAGTGGATATTTTCAGATTTTTTTGCTATTTTGACCTTGAAATGACTTTTATGTAAATTCAATATGACTTTGGAGTTATTCTTATCATTAATAGTCTCTTTGAGCATTTGACATATTTATGGAATACAAAAATAGTTTATAAATATGGTAATACACAATTTCCACCACTTTTGGCTTCGCGAATAAGTATTTAGACCTTACGATGTCGATGACCCCTAGAGGTCACCATGGGTCAAATCTAGCTTACCTCCACAATTTAATATAAATAACAGGATATGTGCCGCTAATGGTAGGAGTGTCATGCTTTAATTATGAAATGCACAATTGTTTCATTGCAGGAGCCTAACCACTACAATATTTTCTAGTATTTTGTGTATTTTGCCGAATTTTCTGAAAAATTGATGCAGCCTAAAAATTAATTCTGGTATCCGGTGTGAAAGTAAAAATAAATATTTGTTATGGTTTTTGACAGTTTGACCTTGAAATGACCTTGATGTGACCACCTTAACGTTGTTTTTCGACGGTACCTCAGTAAAACATAATCATAACCCATGTCAGACTTGTGTTTCTTCCCTATAAAATATATATGAATCTGATGACTTTAACCCATGGAACCACTTTTCTCGAACATGTTAGTATCAAATATGTCACGCGTTTTTATTGTATTTCTATAATATATATTCAGCTTCATCTCATCATCTGTACATAATTCATTTCTCATCTACAGTTTGCACTGTTTTTAATGAATAACAAAGTCCCTTTCAATAAGTGACGTTAAGCAACCTTTTTACTCACATTACCGGCCGATATGTATATTTTATATATAATGTAATTCATTGTTTATCATTGTTGTAGGGTGGCTCCTTTGATAGCGACATGTGCTTATGTCTTAAAAGGAGTCTCCCTCACCATATTGTATTATATATTGGTGGAATAAAGCTATCTGTCTGTCTGTCTGTCTGTCTGTCTTCATAGCCCAATTATGCCTCAATAGTTTGCCATAGGAGCCCAAACTGATGTTTAAAGCTGCATAACTGTTTTGTTTATTTCGATAACAATAACTTAAAAAGTAAAAAAACAATAATTCATATTGTCTTAAAGGCTTTATAAATCCGCTGAAGCTGAGTAAATGTAGCGGAAATTCTCCACGATATGGAGATGTGCGGGTGATTTTTTAAACATACCAGATACTAGAATTAATTTCTAGGCTACATCAATTTTTCAGAAAGCTCGGTAAAATATCGATCTCACGACTGCCAAATAATTGTCTCGTTAAATTAAGACCCTGTCACCACGATATATATAAAACTGATAAAAACTGATATCGTTCGGTATTCAATTCATTCTGAATAGGCTCCATTATTTTCTATTAGGACATGACGCTTTTCCATGACTTGTCGACAACAGTTGCATTATAACTAGACTAAACCTTTCACAGCCACCAAATAGGATATATAATATTAACTACTTTGTTCATTTAATATTTCGTTATAACGGTATAGTATTTCGTTTTAACAGTCTACTATTCTGTTATAACAGTCTAGTATTTTGTTATAGCAGTCTACTATACCGCCATGACGGTCTAGTATTTCGTTATAACGGTATAGTATTTCGTTATAACGGTTTACTAATCCGTTATAACGAGATACTGTTCCGTTATAACGGTCCAGTATTCGTTATGACGGTATACTATTTCGTTATAACGACCTACTATTCCGTTATAAGGGTCTAGTATTTCGTGATAACGGTCTACTAATCCGCTAAAACGGTCTACTAATCCGTTATAACGGTCTACTATCCCGTTATAACGGTCCAGCATTCGCTATAACGGTGTCCTTTTTGGCTACAACGGTCTACCAATCCGTTATAACGGCCTACTATTCCGCTATAACGGATCATTATTGCGCTATAGCGGTATATTATTCCGTTATAACTGGCTACTATTTCGTTAACGGTCTACTAATCCGTTATAACGGTCTACTATCCTTTTATAAGGGTCTAGTATTTCGTTATAACGGTTTGTAATTTTGTTATAAACCGTTATAACGAAATAGTAAACCGGTATAACGAAATACTAGACCGTTTTAACGGATTATTAGACGGTTATAACGGATTAGCAGACCGTGATAGCGGATTAGTATGCCGTTATAGCGGATTAGTAGATCGTTATGACGGATTAGTAGGCCGTTATAACGGAATAGTACACCGTTATAACGAAATACTAAACCGTTATAACAAGATACTAGACCGTTATACCAGAATAGTACACCGTTATAACGGAAGATTTTACCGGCATAAGGAAATACTAGACTGCTGTAGCGGGATAGTAGACCGTTATAACGAAATACTAGACCATTATAACGGAATAGTAGAACGTAATAGCGAAATACAAGACCATCATAACGGAATAGTAGACCGCTATAACGAAATACTGGACCGTTATAACGGAATGGTAGACCGTTATAACGGAATAGTAGACCGCTATAACGAAATACTGGACCGTTATAACGGAATGGTAGACCGTTATAACGGAATAGTAGACCGCTATAACGAAATACCAGACCGTTATAACGGAATGGTAGACCTTTATAACGGATTAGTAAACCGTTATAACGGATTTGTAGGCCGTAATAGCGTGATACCAGACCGTAATAACGAAATACTAGACCGTTATAACGGGATAGTAGACCGTTATAACGGAATAGTAGACCGCTATAACGAAATACTAGACCGTTATAACGGAATGGTAGACCGTTATAACGGATTAGTAAGCCGTTATAACGGATTTGTAGGCCGTAATAGCGTGATACCAGACCGTAATAACGAAATACTAGACCGTTATAACGGGATAGTGGACAGTTATAACGGATTAGTAGACCGGTATAACGAGATACTAGAGCGTTATAACGGAATAGTAGACCGTTATAACGGAAGACTTGACCGTTATAACGGAATAGTAGACCGTGATAAAGGATTAGTACACCGTTATAACGAAATACTAAACCGTTATAACAAGATACTAGACCGTTATAACAGAATAGTACACCGTTATAACGGAAGATTTTACCGGCATAAGGAAATACTAGACTGCTGTAGCGGGATAGTAGACCGTTATAACGAAATACTAGACCATTATAACGGAATAGTAGAACGTAATAGCGAAATACAAGACCATCATAACGGAATAGTAGACCGCTATAACGAAATACTGGACCGTTATAACGGAATGGTAGACCGTTATAACGGAATAGTAGACCGCTATAACGAAATACTGGACCGTTATAACGGAATGGTAGACCGTTATAACGGAATAGTAGACCGCTATAACGAAATACCAGACCGTTATAACGGAATGGTAGACCTTTATAACGGATTAGTAAACCGTTATAACGGATTTGTAGGCCGTAATAGCGTGATACCAGACCGTAATAACGAAATACTAGACCGTTATAACGGGATAGTAGACCGTTATAACGGAATAGTAGACCGCTATAACGAAATACTAGACCGTTATAACGGAATGGTAGACCGTTATAACGGATTAGTACGCCGTTATAGCGGATTTGTAGGCCGTAATAGCGTGATACCAGACCGTAATAACGAAATACTAGACCGTTATAACGGGATAGTGGACAGTTATAACGGATTAGTAGACCGGTATAACGAGATACTAGAGCGTTATAACGGAATAGTAGACCGTTATAACGGAAGACTTGACCGTTATAACGGGATAGTAGACCGTGATAAAGGATTAGTAGACCGTTATAACGGACTAGTAGACCGTTATAACGTGATACTAGACCGTCATAACGAAATACTATACCCTTATATCGAAATACTAGACTGTTATAACGAATATTACACTATTATGAAGGATTAGTAGACCGTTATAACGGATTAGTAGACGTTATAAGGGATTGAAACGCCTGTATTGATATCTGGGCGAATGTAGAGCTCTCATCCTTCAGAATTGAAAACAATCAAAATGGCTGCCAAGAAATCGCCGAAATTATTATGCTTTTGCTAATTCTAAAATCCCCCTCTCAGAGTATATTACACGCCGTAATAATTACTTAATGGCCCATCTATTCATTATGCAAATATTACAATGATCAGTAATAATCTACTTGTTCACTTGTATCATACATAAGGGGGCCACCTTCAATTACAAGGGGAGATCGAGGGCGGAGTATTTTTGAAATAATATTTAAATTTGAATTAAATAATGATTTCAGCTTATGAGAAACATCATCTAATAGTCCTAAAAAAATTCGAGCCTCATTTATCTGGCATCATTAAATGACCTTTAAATTTATGAAGCCTCGGTTTGCTCGGATTGTTTGCCTCCAGATCAAGGCTAGGATTAGTTTGGGATCCAAATTTGTAGACAGAAAAATATATAAGGAAGTGAAATAAATGTATATATCCACACACAAGCTGATATAAATATATTGCTCGAGTGTGAAAAAAGTTAACTTCTGCAGATAGAAAGTGAATTATATAATTTGTCCAATTGAAACCCCGCCCGTAGTAATTGAATGGTGCCTTAATAGATACATATAGGTTTAAATGTGTGGTATAGCCTAAGTCATGATACCACGAACACATATTGGTACTGGATTATAACACTGTGAGTAACATCATATCGCTGTATATTTTTGAAATACTGATTAACGTTGCCTCTCACTCTTGTATAAACCAATCGATGTACAAGATGTCTACAGTTGACATACAAAAAGGGCACCCTTCGGCTTCCTGTAATTGGGCTTTCAAGGTCAAATTAAGGTCATTTCAAGGGTGTGTGTTTACATACAATATATTGGGACATATAATGACTGTGTGTTATCACTATCACCAAATTATCTATCTGATACGTATTCTGCAAATAAATATTTTGCCCAAGCTGATGTTTCACACTGCTGCACGCTGATAAAAAAGTGGATATTTTCAGATTTTTTTGCTATTTTGACCTTGAAATGACTTTTATGTAAATTCAATATGACTTTGGAGTTATTCTTATCATTAATAGTCTCTTTGAGCATTTGACATATTTATGGAATACAAAAATAGTTTATAAATATGGTAATACACAATTTCCACCACTTTTGGCTTCGCGAATAAGTATTTAGACCTTACGATGTCGATGACCCCTAGAGGTCACCATGGGTCAAATCTAGCTTACCTCCACAATTTAATATAAATAACAGGATATGTGCCGCTAATGGTAGGAGTGTCATGCTTTAATTATGAAATGCACAATTGTTTCATTGCAGGAGCCTAACCACTACAATATTTTCTAGTATTTTGTGTATTTTGCCGAATTTTCTGAAAAATTGATGCAGCCTAAAAATTAATTCTGGTATCCGGTGTGAAAGTAAAAATAAATATTTGTTATGGTTTTTGACAGTTTGACCTTGAAATGACCTTGATGTGACCACCTTAACGTTGTTTTTCGACGGTACCTCAGTAAAACATAATCATAACCCATGTCAGACTTCATAGCCCAATTATGCCTCAATAGTTTGCCATAGGAGCCCAAACTGATGTTTAAAGCTGCATAACTGTTTTGTTTATTTCGATAACAATAACTTAAAAAGTAAAAAAACAATAATTCATATTGTCTTAAAGGCTTTATAAATCCACTGAAGCTGAGTAAATGTAGCGGAATTAGTTCACCATGCGATACACCATCAAGTATTATGAAGTAGTGAATCGGTTTGTGTACAATATGTATCCAATAGTTATGTTATGATCCAATATAATGTTACATTGGACAACACAAAACCTCCTTAATTGGGTGGCTTTGAACACAGACAACTATAATGCTCACTTTGACATATTTTGTCACTTATATTTCCATTTATGTTCACTGTGCCTAAAACGACAGAGAACTCCCACATGACATCGGTGACAGATGGATAACTAAGAAGATCGATTATTGTAAGCTCAAAAAATTAAACTAGGTAAATTGATGAAAAACCGGAGTCTAGTCAAATAGCATTAAAATACTACCAGCAAGATATCACAAGCGCCGTTATAGATTTTCAAGTACGGTTTTAAATCATCAAAATGAAAACCAGGAGTTAAGAGTGTTCTGTTACAAAACCATTTTGAGTCCGAGCTGGGAAGTAAGCCATCGCCTAAATAAAAAAGACAGTTTAGTAAAAACATTCCATAGCATTTAGATAATTTTAAATGACATTTTTTATGTTATTAGAAGTTAACCATTGTCCTGCTAAATTGTTTTCCCTATTTTTCATTCATTTTGAGATGAAATAATATTGTTAAGGCAATTCCCATCTTAAAATGACGAAAACTATTTATATTCATGAAAAATAGGCAACTTCAAAATTGAATTTGATTAAAAATTGTTTATCAATTTTAGTGACATTTTATTTCATTTAAAACATGGTTAGAACTGTCTATATAGGGGTGTAGCAGGGAAAGGGAAATATGTTGTGCTTATACATTATTATGTTTGTGTGCTCTTTTTGTGCTTACTTGTTTTTTTACAGATAAATATCATCTCAAATAAAATAATATAGTCGACTGATTCAGAAACTAAGTAAAAACCGGCAGCAACAGTGAAAACGGTCTGAAAAAATACAGGTACCCTGTTACGTAACACTAACTACGAACGCCAAGATATTATATTGGTAGCGTAGTTGACTGCAGTGATACCGGCTTTAAATCCCACTGGATTCAATATTATAGGCGAACACAGTGACCATAACTGTTCAAATACACGGGATAACAATATTAACACTGCATTAAAAATACAGTACAAAACTAGGACAAGAGCTTCTGAACTCCCGATGCCCGGCTTCAGTCTGTTTGAGTGCTATAAACAAAAATCGGCCTAATATTTTATAAACATAACAGTGTATTGGTCTTCCTCATGGACCAGAATTATAAATGTCCATGTCTAAATGTTTTTTTAGTATCAACATTTACTGTAAGAATGTATCACTCACACCAGCCTTGCTCTATTTAAAAGACGGTACTATGGTAATAACGCGCTCCTAAATTATATTTACGATTTTATGCATGTGCCCGTAGAGGTTTTAACATTTTTTTATTTGGTCTAATCTTGCTAACGAAAAAAATAGGTATAAGTCCAACTAGCGGGAATATAAATGAAGGCATTTCGTTCAATGAGTGAATGTAACTTTACATCGTTTTTATGGTTATCATATGGAGACAGGAGAAGCTCGAAGCAGGACATATCCTCTGGTCTCATCAAAATACTTCAAATGTTTATTTGGAGGGCACAATATCAGATTATCATTCCTGAATAGCATAAGTACAAGAAAATGGGAGGGGCAGTTATTTCCCTTCCATGTGACACCCACCCGCCCACTGACTAAAAATTAAATTTTAGCTCTCTAGGCGAAACACAACTATGATCTGTCTGATCCTGTCTAATAGTTATTTATGCAATGTAATACAATGTAGTTCAACGAAAAGCAATATAATGCAGTGCAATGCAGTACAATGTACAATGTAGAACAATTAAGCGTAACGAAATGATATGCAGTGCAATGCATGTACGTAATACAGTATTTGTAGTGCAATACAGTACATTGTAATGTAATGCAGTACAATACGGTGTGATGTAGTGCAATAAAGTGCGATACAGTGAAATGTTATGCAGTGCGATGAAATAAAATAAAATAACACAAAATAAAATACAAGTATTATCATTTTTAATAACAAAATATATATATATGGAATTGCAACGGCATTACAAAGCCCTTTGAGTCTTCCACCTACTTAAATTGACGAAATGTAACCTACAAATAAAACATATAATCCCACCATATATGGAGGTGTGTTGTACAAACTGTATATTAAATAGGTTTAATTTACATTCATCCTATTTTGTCAGATGAAGTCACGGATAAGTTATGAAATCATTTTCAATAATTGAAGAGGAAAAAAATAGCACCAGTTTTCTGAAATTAAGTTGTGACAGCTGCAGTTGTAATTGGTTCTGTATGAGTATTCGTCAAGTGTTTGAGCTAATTATTGAGCCTCAAAGTGATAGACTACTGTTAACAACACGCGGGATAAGGGGGGGGGGGGGTGAAATCACCGAGCCATATACATTATAGGGTAGAGTACGTAATCTGGGAAAACAACACTTCAATATATTTTTAGTCCGTAGTCCACTTCTTAAATTTCGAAATGATTGACTAAAACAATGGAGTACCGCATCATACATTTTAAATCTTGCACGCTGAAAATTGCTTTTACACATCCAAATATATCTGAAGACGCCTGGGCAAATTGCTCAGATTACCGACTGTCAGGGCATGAACATTGCACAGTAGAAAGCAGGTGCAGCACAATTTGAATCCTCTTGAAACCGTTTTGTAGATTATCAGAGTCTGTGAACTCAGCCTTTATTGCATGTTTAGCGTTCAATGTTTACCACGAGTGTGAATCAGCTCATGTCGTCTCAGATGTCCTGATTCCCTGAACTGTTTATCACATGTTCTACATTGATAAGGCTCAGACCCTGTGTGAATTCGTTCATGTCGCTTTAAACTTGCCCATAGTGTGAAATGGCTGTGACATATTTCACATTCAAAAGGTTTAACTCCAGTGTGAGATCGTTCATGTCGCCTTAAATTCCCTTTTTCCCTGAAATATTTATGACATGTTCTACATTCATAAGGTTTAATACCAGCGTGAACCCGTTCATGTTGCGTTAACTTCCCTGATGTTGTAAATTTGTTCTCACATAATTCACATTCATAAGGTTTAATACCAGCGTGAATCTGCTCATGTCGCTTAAGACCCTCTGGAGTTCTACAACGCATTTTACACTTCCCACATTCATAAGTTTTAACATCAATGTGAATCAGTTCATGTCGCCTTAGACAACCTGATTTTCTAAACTGCTTATGACATGTTTTACATTCATGTGGTTTGACACCAGTATGAATCCCTTCGTGGACTTTTAAATTACCTGCTTCGGCAAACTTTTTATGACATGTACCACATTCAAATGATTTACTGCCAGTGTGAAGGCGTTCATGCTTACTTAGAGCCCAAGAATCTGGAAACATTTTCTGGCACGTTCCACATTTATAAGGTTTCAGACCAGTGTGAAGCAGCTCATGTCGCTTTAGATGACTTGATTCCCTGAACAGTTGATGACAAATTCCACATTCGTGAGGTTTTGCACCAGAGTGAATCCTTTCATGTCGTTTCAGTGACCCTGCTGTTGTAAAATATTTATAACACGCTCCGCATTTATACGGTTTAACACCGCTGTGTATCTGTTCATGTTGCATTAGATTCCTTGAACTTGAGAGCTCTTTGTGACA
This sequence comes from Flabesymbios commensalis, assembly GCA_964017125.1. Taxonomy (NCBI): domain Eukaryota; kingdom Metazoa; phylum Annelida; class Polychaeta; order Terebellida; family Flabelligeridae; genus Flabesymbios; species Flabesymbios commensalis. Next base: position 90,647,611 of record OZ024903.1, on the reverse strand, counting down.
TGTTCGACATTGATACTTTTTAACACCTCCAGTAGAATCTAGTTTTTTCGTCACATCTTGTTGCATATTTATAATCTTGTTTAGACCCGCATTAAATGGTGGACATACGTTGAGCTCACATTCACCAGTCTTTCTGACATCATGCTCCATTTTCATACTCATCGAATCATACTTAATTCTTGAACCACTGATGTAAACACGGCTCCCGTTTTTAATATTGTGGAACAAAATATCATATTGAGCAGCAATTAAGAAAGAAAAGCCTAGTTCGATTTGTCCGTCCTTTGTGGAATATGCCATGATAAGCGTCGAGAAGATACTCTTCAAATCAGAAAATGTAACCAATTTCAATCTGCAAGAAAACCAAAACAACATTTAAAGATACATTGCTCATGCATATCTTTGCGGGTAAAAAGAGGTATTTACATGGTGAACCAATGACAGCCCAGCATTGAACTTCCTGTACAGCGTTTGGGCTTCCTCCTGACCTGATATACTCTCTTGTCCCTAATAGACGAACCGGTTCGTTTGTTAAAACGACGGCATATTTTTTTTTTGGGGGGGGGGGGGGAATTTCATGGGCAACCAGAGTCGCCCACAGCAGGCTGATCTTGGTGTATTTGGGCGTAATAGCAGTGTAAGAATTAATACAAAACTCTTCTAAAATGTGGTCAAAGGATTAGATACATGTACACAAATATCTGAATAGTACAAAATGCACAGAATAAAATGATGTCTAACTTTATTTACAAGACAAACTGATAAAATTTACTATAATCGTCGACATTAGCATTCTAGGGTTTAACGTGCACTTTATGCGTTCAACGCGTTAGCAAAGCGATGTTCATTCGCCGTTTGCGTTGAAAACACGCTGTGCATTCGCTACAAACTTGCTACGTTTTTCATAATCCGGACTCAAATTGTTATTTTTTTATGCGTGGACTGTGGTTCGTTTATGTGTGACTGGGACAAACCTCGGTCAACGAAAACACAACGAGTTTAGAGCGTGTGCTCTACTTGTGCCTAGCGTTAGACTTGCGCTGGTCTGACGTCCTACAGTCAGACGTGGAAAAACGCTCACATTTTTGAACACGCAGAAAGTGTGCGCAGAGGTTGACGGCTTGACGCACACAATGAATGAAAAACGTTCATCCGGCGTTCTCGCAAAATCATCAACGAATTCTGACGCACGCCCAGCGAATCACAACGCACTGTCCAAAATTCTTCATTTTTTGTGCGCTGGACGTGCGTGATGGTACAGTACTGTTCATTTGAAACTTGCGGGGAATTCACCGGGAATATTCACATGAATTCACCACAAGAGAATTCTCCATGGGGAATTCCCCTTGGGGAATCTGATTCTTTGCCCCAGGCAAATTGGTGAATTCACGAAGAATGCCCGGGGAATCAGATTCACGGTGAATTCCCCATGGTGAATTCACCGTGGTGAATTCTCCATTGGGATTCTCTGGGGAATTCCTGATGGTGAATTCCCCATAGGAAATTCCCCATGGTGAATTCCCCACGGAGAATTCTTCTTGGGAAATAGGATTCACAGTAAGGAATTCACCTGATTCATCCTGGAGAATCTGGCAATGCAACATCAAAATGCTGCTATCTATGTATGCAAGGAGGCGAATTGTCAACTTAAAACAGACACAGAGGGTCACAGAGGCTTGTGCCGTTATCAAGATGTCATGATGGCCTGTTGTCATATTGTGACAGTCATTTTTTTTTCGTTTGTCGTCCGAAAAATGATCAATTAATACCCCAGATAAAGGGCCGGAATGCGTATTTCGCGCACTGAGTGTTTACATCTAGTCGTCTGCTCGATATGAGTAACGTGAGAGCCTCATTTGACCAATCCAGCGTAAGCCTGGCTAATTTATGCGAGCCGATGATTTCCGGATAATCACTCGTTCTTTTCCGGAATTCCAAAGATGCCGGCGCTCACTCGCACACATTTCTCGATATCAGTTCCGCATTCTCTGCATAACGATTAAATAAGTAATGAGGTATAAATATAAGACAATAAATAATGATTTTATTTTTTCAATAGTGACACGGTTTCAGAATATTTGAACGATCATAGAGAAAAATACAAGTCGTAATGTAATCGATAGTTTACACAGTCAAACGTAGGCCTACTGCTAGTACTGGTGCGGCACAGCGTCACTAGCATATAGCTACGCGAATTGCGGGAAGTGCAAATTCCCCACCGCGAATTCGCCGAATTCCTCACCGCGAATCCGCCGACTTCCTCACCGCGAATTCGCCGACTTCCCCACGACGAATTCCCTACCGCGAATTCGCAGACCTATCTCTATCGCTGGCGAATACCGATCAGTGAATTCGCGGAGAATCCATGGCGAATGTTCGCCCAATCATTTGTGTTATCGGCGAATATCATTCATCGCGAATTCGGCGAATTAAATTCGTGTGAATTCGTGGCGAATATTCACCACGTAAGTTTCAAATGAACAGTACTGTATGTGTGACTGGGCCTTTAGGGACAAGAGAGTAGTCAACACAAGCAACCTAAAACCATATCTAACCCTTAAAACGCTGAAATATTTTCCTACAAACCATGCAGATTATTTTAATTTGAAATCATTATAAATGTCTTAGTTAGCTCTTTCAGCCTCATTTGAATACCTATGGCATGGGCCTACGGCCATTATAAATATTTTACTTTTTCAGTGCGAGGATCAACTTTAGACGTCAGATTCTGCCGTCTAAAGTCGACCTCGCGCGGTAAGGGTTAGTCTCGCTCACCTTTGAATAACTTGTAATATGTGTAATGATGCCAATAATGTAAATCTCTCTATACAATTGGTATCAATATATCGTCGCCTCGGTGCTAAAGGATCCTATCTGACACTCGTTAGAGTGGCAGATAGGATCCTTTAGCTCCGAGGCGACGATTTGTTCATCGTAACATACATTATATCCGCAACAACACGTAAACCTACATTTTACTGAGACTCTATCGCCGTGAAATTCAATATCAACTCCCCAACACAGGTGTGCTGTCCAGTCATAAGCGTTTGCAGTGGTAGCATTCACAGTTGCCTTTGTTGATTGGTGTCGTACGTGATTTGTCCAACTTGTCACTTAACTCTAGATGAGCCGTGAACGCTTGGCACTCTGGTACACAATCCTGTCACTTAACATAAAAGAGCCATGAACGCGAGGCCCACCTCTCGAACGTAAATTAAACAAACCTGACCGACACTTAGCTCCAGACGAGCCGTGAACCCGAGCCCTCCTCTTACACATTTACAACTAGCGATCGAGGAGCCCTAAACGCTGATAAACGATCCTAGCTTTTAAAACGCAACACGTCGAAATTTGTTCAACTTAATGATTTTTTTTCTTTGACATCGCCTTTTTTCGGGAGGATGGGAAATAGTATGGACGTACTATCGCTGGTTATAATGCAGAAAAAAGGTCTATGATCTAATATCTGCATATGCCTATTTGAAAAAAATTAAATTCTATAATTACGCTACATAAAGCAGTTCGAAAACTTTTAATGGTGTCGCCCGCACTGAAATATTCAAACTGTTACACATGCATGACATATGGGATCACAGAAGCACGAAGATGATGGAAAAACATAAGTAGAGAAGAATAGAATGAACTCATAGTAGAACTGGTGGGCTGACTTTAACTCTAAGTAGACAGTGAGTCAGTGACTGCTAACCTGCGCCGAAAATAATGAATTGTTCCTTGGCCCGAGGCACAAATCTGGTAAAGTTCCATTCAAATCTGCGCGATCCGCATCGTAATCCGGACCCTGAATCCGAATCGTAATCTGTATCATTCCCAAAAGGTAATCGATTGTTCTCTGGCCCGGCACACAGCTTTGGTAAAAGTTTCGTGCAAATCTGTTTACCATTTTCAACTAATCTGGCAGACGGTCACACAGACAAACAAACGCACAAAAACATAGCCGTCTTGGCAGGTGTAAATATGCCGTACGATAATATATATGTTTCATTGTGGAATTGCAATGATCAGGTTACTTTTCAACTTTATTTATTCATTTATTTTTGGCGATAGTGTCAACAGATGTAATAATGCCGCTGAAATACAATATAAAAATGGACCTATAATAATCCCAAACTGCATTTGACACCCACAATTGATCATTTTTCAGTTATTTTCAATCAATATTTATCTTGTGATAAATGAATATAACTTTTACACAGAATAGCCCATATAACCTGATAACGAGTTAGCGCATTTACGTGCTAATTGGTTCCACGTTGTAGCGTGCGACCACTGAAAGGGTCAAATGATTATACTTGGTAATTGTTCAATTTTTTTGGCGAGTTTATTGCGTGTATATCATGCAGGATATTGTGTTCACCTGTGAGATGCTGTGAAGGAGAAGTGATTCCACAACAAGGGAATACAATGATTGAGACAGATAGTGTGAAGATAATGGCGTAACGAGAAATAATGTCTCATGCTGATACTGAGCTGATTCAATATCAATGCCAACAGTTCTGGTACTTTATTGAGCCAACGTTATGCTAATGTGTTTCCCTAATAGACTGGTGGAAATCGGAGCAAAATATTGACCCAGAGTAGGAAGTCTGCCCATTTACTTTTTTCACCACTTTTAACCATTTTCGGGTATGGGGAATCGAATGCGAAGTCGTGTCAAGCCGATTTTTTTCTCTAAAACGTTATATTTCGCGATTTAAACTATGACGTCTAAATCATATAATTAATAGATTAAATCTCGTCATATCACTATTAGTTTGGCAGAACTAGCACTGGACCTCTTTTTGGGGTGCAACGTTTTTGTATTGTTGATTATTGATGGTGAGGATATTTATGTATTCAGAATTTGCCGGGAGTCATCTTGTCATTCCTAACCACTTTGCACTATGGGGTAAATTCAAGGTCAAAGTTCAATTTCAAGGTCAAATATGATTTTTCAACAAATAAATGTAGAAACAACTGTAATACCTCATTGTTGTGTAATTTTGACTGCAAAATTCATTTCTGGTACCAATTTTGTGATTGGAGTCATCCTTAAAGACAGAAGGCCAATTTCAAGGTTAAAAGGTCAATTTTAAGGTCAAGTAAGCAAAAATAAAAAATATGATTTTTACCAAATAAAGCTAGAAACAAGTGTAATACCTCATTTTAGCGTGATTTTGACGGCAAAATCCATTTCTAAAATTTTTTTTGGTGATTTGACGTTATCCTCAAGGTCAGAAGGTCAATTTTAGGGTCACATATATTTTAGCATATGGGACCCTCCATGCGAGAAGGTACGTCCCCGCAGCTTTATTACAAGTAGTTATTTATGGTGTCAAATTTAATTTTATTGATAACATAATCAAATTCAAAATATTAGAATCTCATAGTACACAAAGTCATAAAAATTATGAACAAAAAAGTTATTGAAACAGGAAAGCCTGCAGATTATACATACATGGACAAGGCCACAAGGGGTCATCGAAGTATGGTACCCTTGACCCCTAGGGTGGTATGAGAACGTGGCATATACACACTGTCAGTGGAAAGGAGTTTTGCTCAAAAATATTTCTTTTAAATAGATTATTGGATCAGTACTTCCAATAAATCGATCGGAATCCAACCCAAGTACACATGGTGACATGGGTTGGTGTTCGGTTTCATAGGGGAGTTATCCAAAGGTCATGGGGAGGTCATCTCAAGGTCACAACAAGATCAAATCTGCCCAAAACGGTTGAAAATAGCTTATTTGTGTTGTTTTTGCTAACATTATGTTCACTTGAAATGTACACGATGTCTTGAAACATACCTAGATCCCAACACGGACCTACACAAAAACACCCCCGAGAGGTTGCAGAGATATCATTTAGGGTTGGAGGGTTTTTACTCCCCCCCCCTTCAAATCACCCTTGTGTCAATTTGATACTGTCTCACATGGCACAATGTACAAAATAACACACTGATGTTATATTTTGACCAATGACCAATACATTTATTACATTTGGTAAGGCCCAACCCAAGTATACATGGTGAAATAAATTGGGGTTTTATTTTACAGGATTCATACCCCAAAGTCATGATAATGTCATCTCAAGGTTACAGCAAGGTCAAATCAGTTCAAAATGGGTGAAAATAGATTACTGGACCAAAACTTCCAATAGGTCGAAACACAACCCAAGTACGCAAGGTGAGTTGGGTCGGTGTTGGGTTTCATAGAAGAGTTATCCCAAGGTCATGGTAAGGCCATCTCAAGGTCACAGTAAGGTCAAATTAGCTCAAAATGGTTGAAAAGAGCTTATTTTTGTTGTTTCTCCTAACATTATGTTCACTTGAAATGTATAAGATGGTTTGAAACATACCTAGATTAGTAGATCCCAACACGGACCTATACCAAAACCCCCCGCGAGGTTATAACAAATACCATGTACAATAAGATGGTCGACTTACGGATTTCACCATACAAATGCGTGTAATACATTGTGCAGTGCTGTCCCCTTTTAACGGGAGTTGGAACTACGCTTTAGCAAGTGTATTATCATATAAAACAAGTAATAATTTCACCACTTTAGCCTCCAAATAAAATAATGTTTTTCTAAGTTTGACAGTTATGACAATAGCTCTGCAATATTTATTTTTGGAACGAAAATAACTGCTAATATAGCAGAAAAGTTATATTATCATACAATTTTAGAGATTAAAATGTCTTCATTTAAATAACAGAAGAGCTGTGTACAGGAAGTACACAAATATGTGGGCACAGAACGGGAACGATATGTCGTCAAGCTTAGCAACCACAAAGGAGATCGGAGCAAAACATTGGTAACAATCATAACTTGGCAGACGTGTATTTTGATTCAGACTTTTATTATTTGAAAAAAAAAATTAGAACACAAAAGCAATCTTATAAAATTATATTTCTGTTCAGGTACATTCCGAATGATAAACATGACAAATGATCCGTGTCATTAGACTATAATATTTAGTAATATTATTTATATAGTATATATATCATTTCCATTGCCCTTATCTTGGTTTTCTTTGCCCGTATCTACCCTTGCACACATGTCACCTGCCAGCATATACAAGAAGAAAAACCAATGATGGGGTAATGCTGGACCAGCATTACAAACTTTGGACCAGCATTACACTATAATTGAGTCGACGTCTCCTGTTAGCTGGGCGTCACCTGTTGTTTGTAAACAATGAATATGCATACTTGTTTATACGGGCGCATACACACCTGAGGTACCAAAGGGAAAAAGACTATTGAAAGGTATTGATAACTAACCAACAAATTATTGGATAAAAAATAGAAGTAAACCTCCGTCAATACTTATTTTTCTGATTTTTATGATGTAAAGTATATATTGTTTTTAATAGAATCAATGTCATAATTAATCGTCGTAATATGGTAAAATCATACTTGATAGATGGCAAAAGCATTAGTTCCAACTCCCAATACCGGGGGACAGCACTGAGAGCGATTTCACGTTTTGGAGAGAGTTTGTACATGGTCTTTGGTTATAATGGATAAGTCACTATTTCTATACAGATTATAGCATAATTTTCTAAATAATAAAAATAAATTAGCATCAGTGTCAAATTACGTAGAAACATAGGTGGTCAGAATAATTTATAAACAATAATAAGCCTAGTTATCTTCACCAATAGTGGACCAACATTGGCCCAACATTACCCATATGAATCGTAGATATCGTGTGCGGCCTAAAAGCTGCTGAAGAACAAACTAGAGACATTTTGTAGGCATTATCATATTTTCTGCTGGCACATTAGGCTTCATAGGCGTGCTGTATTACGGCCGCCGATAATCAACATAGCTAAAAAATAATGTATACTATTTTCACACTCCTAACAGCCGTGTCTATTATCCACAGGGATGACGAATTGTCCTCTTGTGGCCCAATCATATTTGTAACAAATTGTCAACCGTCATCAATAACTAACACCATGTTTTCAAATTTGGTCATAGCAAAATGACCTTTTTTAAATGTATCTTTCAATTGCAACATCTAGGCCTGCTGGCAGGAGATGTCAGCTTAAATACGGGTCCCTCCGGCACAAATGACATAATTAAATGTCAATAATCAATGCGAGATCTATCAAACCGAAAACAGTCCCTTTTTTTGAATATGTAACATCGAAAAATCTTGACATTTGGCAGTGACAGAAACAGGGTTAAAACATGATAAAACGCTATCAACGATAGCTGATATCTCCTGGCTGTTCGTTTTTCCATGAACCTCGTGCGGATCAGCGGACAGGAGGAGGTGTAGGCATACTAGTGTCTGACCAATTAAAAACTGATATTCATCCTCTGCCATCATTTAAAACGTTCGAGGCGATCTCTGCACGTATTGGAAACTATTCGTTCAGTAGTTATGTTGTCTGCCTGTATAGGCTGCAAAACGGGACATGTCAATTTTTGATGAATTTCAAGATTTACTAGAGAACCTATTCCACTAAATGACAATTTGTATATATTGGAGATTTCAACTTACATCTAGATAACTCAAATGGAAAAGCCAATAAATTCAATGAAATCCTCACATGTTTCGATCCCATGCAGCATGTTATTTTTCCGACTCACGTTCATGGTCATTGGCTAGATCTTTTGATCACCGAACGCATTTCTAATTCTATCAAATCAATTTTTTTCGGCAGTAGGTATTACACACCATCTCGCTGTCATATCAGAAATTGACGGTTGATACACAAAATGGAGAAAAGAAAAAACATCGTTTTGAAAATATACGAAATTGTTATGAATCGTTTCATTCGATATTCTCAATTTGGATCCAATGAAGAAACCAAGATCGCTCACGACTCTGTCGACAGTTTGATTCTGTCCTTAGCTCTACTCTAGACTATAATACGCTCTTTTAAGATAAGTCAGAAAACCACCATATCCATAGATGACTCAAGAAATAATGAAGGCTAAAACCTTTCGCCACAATCTCAAACGAACATGGCGCAGATCTCGCACACATCTAGATCGTTCTCGTTACATTAGTGCCACCTGTGTAACAGAATGATGACAAAGCAAAATCAAAATATTTTGCTGATCTTATTTCAGAAAATTCGGACAATCCTCGTCGTCTATGGGACTCAATAAATAACATTCTGCATAGAATTCCACGCGCCGGTTCTGCCAGAATTCACATCAGTAAAATCACTTTGTGACCATTCCTTTGAATATTTTGTTGCTAAAATCAAAACCAATTTCGAGATAAAGTACAGAATATTCCATCAGTGTAAAAAAAAAACAGAAATTAGATTCATAATGAACGTTTTTGAACGGGTGACAGAAGATAAAATTAAAAAGCTTATTTTGAGCTCATCGTCAAAATGTGATCTGGACCCCGCTCATACAAGCGTGCTGAAAAATTGTCTTGATATATTAATAATTCCCATCACTGATATAATTAACATTTTAAGGAACCTTTCAAAGAAGCTCATGTGAGACCACTACTTAAAAACACCTCTCCGTAAAAACTAACTGAAAACTTACAGGCCTGTATCCAACTTGAGTTTCATTTCCAAAAAGGTAGTAGTAAATTGGCTGCAAGCTCATATAAAACATAATCATCCATCTAATCCATTAAAATCCCCTTACAGGAAACATTATTCTACAGAATCAGCTCTACTGAAAGTACATAGCGATATCATCATTAGTTTACAAGGGTGAGGTTACAGCTCTGCCCTTGCTTGACTTGTCGGCCGTTTTCGACACCATTACCCATGCTACATTAACAAATGTACTTTCAGATTGTTATGGAGTATCTGGGCAGGCTCAAATTAGTCCACACCCTTACATCATCATGTGTACATCATTCATCTCATCAATTGACTATCGTATTACAATGTCACTTGAAAGACCATTTGTGCCGAAAAGTGACTTAAAGCAATGATTTACTACTACTACCTCGTTGTATTATTGATTAATCCCTGTGGAAGGGATGTCACTATTCCGGGATATCTTCTCTCTAAAGGAATTCCACCATTTATGTTTACTAAGATACCTAGACATGAGTGGTTCTCCACTTATTTTTTTCCATAATATGTGATATGTATAGCATTTACAGCAATATATCTGCATTATCCATATTGTGAGTGATCCGCATTTATTTATTACGAAACAGTGTGCATTTTGACTAGCCCCAGTGCTGAAACAGGTTTCAGCAACAGATTGACGCGTACAACATCGTGGGACATTTCTTTGGACGGTCATAAATAAGACTTCCGGTGGGATAATCAGGGCGAAAATAGATTATTTTAGAACCAGTAACATTTGAGCTCAAAGGTCGCACAGTCATTAAAAAGGTATGGGCATTTTTCGGACCGTGGGGTCGGGATCGCTCTCAGTCACCGCCATGTTGGGTTTTTTGGGTAAAGCAAATACATCAATCCACGGAGTCGGAGAGGACGACACGGCTACATTAGAAAGACGTTTTTTATGTTAAAAAGCAAAACAAGTTTCCAAAGTCGTTTTCAAAATCTGTCCACTATGCCTACGGAGACCTAGTCGAGTCTTGTTTTTTATTAAATTATTAAATAATGTTTGCTGCATATACTGTCTTTTACCCAGTCATTATGCCTGCCGATCCATGTAACGTATTAATCTTAGTATTACATAATTTGTATATGTATTCTTATATATTTTCGCTAGACCGCATATTCATTACTCAGAAAGGATCTTTAATTGATTTTAGATTTTTTTGCAGATACAAACTAGCGAATTCGAATGTAACAGATTTTGGGGCGACTTGAGCATAAATTCACTTTACCAAGGGACAATATAGGCCCTACTACTTTTTGGAATTCTCTTTATTAATACAATCACCACTATATGTCCGTCGAATTCAAATAATCATGAACAATCATGAACAATGACATGTCAAAGACGAAAATGTATTTATTTTATTTATTCGTTTATTTATTTGTTTAAGACATGCAAAAAAATTGTTAAATATCATTATTATGCATTGAGTGATTTTGTTCTACATGCTATCAACTTTGGTTGATGGGAAAAGGCCTGCTGGCCATTGGTCAAATCATAACAATCACATTGTCAATTTGTCTATTTTCATTTATCAGTCAGGGGTGATATAGGAATAAGTGTGAGTTGATAAGGGTAAAACCCCTCCAAACCTTATATTACCCATGTAATCTCTCGGTGAGTATACGGCGGGTTTCAACAATTCATTCAATTATTTCTTATGTATTGCTAAAAAAATAATATCATATATATTTACTTCTCCAATAGCTCAGAAGAGTTTGAAAATGGTTGCGAATAATGTAAAAACAAGGTCACGGCGGGCAAAATTCACGATTATCGGTTTTCATTTTAAATATGCATAATATTTGTAAAACTGTGCCAGATAGCTAAACTATTACAGAACATACGTGCAGTCTCAAAGAGGGATATCTCCTGAAAAATGTCAACTTGATCAAATTAAAAATCAACTTGATCAAAAACCGACTTGACATAGACATATCAAGTGAACAGAATTGGAGCAAAAACATAAAAAATCATCTATTCTTCCTTATTTATGAGCTTCTTTGACCTTACTGTGACCTTGAAATGACCTTAGAGCGACCATGGTAATACCCCTATGTAGCCCAAGCCCAACTCATGTCAACATGTATACTTGGGCTGGGTTTAATCAAATGTATTTATTCACTGACTTATCAGTGAGTGCCACAGTAGGCCTACGTCACCCACTGATTTTTCGTCGCAATTGCTCTTAATCAACACCAGGGGTCATTTTCATCTGGACGCGGCAGTACAGACAGTGGCTGTGAAAGCTCTGACCCCTGGTGGTGATTATTAGGTAGTCGGGGGGGGGGGGGGGGGTGAATACCAGTGTCTGAAGTAGAGACACTGGTGACACGAGTGTAATGTATTAAAAGTAGGCCTTCTGGCCATTGGTCAAAACATAACAATCACGTTGTTATTTTGTCTATTTTTCTATATCAGAAAGGGGTGACATAGGCCTAAGGATGAGTTGATAAGGCTAAAACCACTAGAAACCTTATATTACCCATGTAATCCCTTGGGGTGTCTATGGTATAGACACGGTGTCTAGGCGGGTTTCACCATCACCGACATTTGAGATGAACATAAGTGTAGCGAAAGCAACGAAAACAAGCTATTTTCACTGTTGAGCTGATTTAACCTTACTGTGACCTTCAGATACACTGGCCATGACCTTGTGGTCTCTCCCCTTTGAAGCCCGACCCCCACCCATGTCACCATGTGTACTTTGGATGGGCTTCATTGGATTTATTTAGATATCGGTCACACATAAATTCAGTGTGTTATATTTCGTCACTTTCTGGCATATCAGACAGGGCTGAAACAAGGGTGATTTGATGGGGTATAACCCTCCCAACCCTTTTATTACCTGTTACCTTTTGGGGCGTTTCTCGATATTGGTCCGTTTTGGGGCTCTAGGTATGCTTCAATCCAGCATAGACATCTCAAGGGAACATACTTGTAGCAAAATCAACAAAAACAAGCTATTTTCACTCGTTTTGAGCTGATTTGACCTTGCTGTGCCCGTGAGATGGCCTTACCATGACCTTGGGGTAGCACCCTCGTGAAATCCAACCAGACTCATTTTAACATGTGTACTTGGGTTGAACTCCATCAGATGCAATTAATGTATACTGGCCATTGGGCGAAACATAACATCATTGTGTTATTTGGTCCATTTCTGCCATATCAGACAGGGGTGACACGGAGGTGATTTCACGGGGAGTAAAAAACCCTCCAACCCTTATATTATCCCTGTAACCTCTTAGGGTATTTTGGCATATGTCCGTGTTTGGGTCCAAGAATGCTTCGAGCCATCATAGACATCTCAACTGAACATATTTTTAGCAAAAAATAAAAACAAAGGTATTTTCAACCATTTTGAGCTGATTTGACCTTGCCGTGACCTTGAGATGAACTTACCATGACCTTGGGGTAGCTCCCCGTGAAGCTGATCACCAGTACATGCCACCATGTGTACATGGGTTTGGCACGGACCGACTTATTGGAAGTGCTGGCCATCGGTTCAAATACAATGTCATCACTTTCCTCACATCAATTCATGATATTTGCAAAAGTACACAAAATACACATTATGACGTCATATTTTATTCTTCCAAATTAAAGGAATTTCGCGGATTATTTTCGCTTAACACGACTTCGCATTCGATTCGACATGCCCGAAAATGGTTAAAAATGTTGAGAAAACCAAATGGGCAGAGTTCCTACCGTGGGTCACTTTTTCTGAACGATATCTCAGATTTCCACTAGTCTATAACTAAATGTTACTTTTCCAGGTCGCGAACCAGACATAGAAACAAAAGGACATCCTCAACTCTGAATACGATAATTTATTAGATTCCTCTATGTAGATAGATCCAGGAAGATTACTATTTTGAACGCAAGGCGGGTAAACATTTGTATCTACGTTATAAAAAAAATGGGCTCGAATTTCGAATCCTGTGTCTGGAGGACAGTGTCATCTCAATCATCTCACCATCCTCAGGAGGTTCTCCTGGCCCAGTTTAGCCTATATGTGCACAAAGGTGGCCTAAAGCCCGATTCATTTCATTTCATTTCCGCCCGTATCTACGTTACAAACTGCTATATTATAATGTCGTGATGCAATAAAAAACTACCTATTATTTTGTAAGTGTGAGCAAAGCTTTCAAGCATTTTGGAACCACGATATTGGCCTAACAATGATTCAGCACCGGTCCAACGTCTCGTGTTTGTTGGGGACAATTGTGAAGGAAATGTCTGCATTGTTTTTATTGTAATTATGTTGCCAGCAGATTGCGAATTGCGGCAGATCTGTGAATATCAGGATTTTTCCACACATGACATACACTAGCTTTATGTATAATCTCCAGAAGCAAATTCAATTAATTACAGCAGTATATCACAGATAAATTAATAAAATGTTGTTTACATTTACCATATTCACATCGTATTGTATTTGTCAAGGTCTAGGGATAATTAAAATATAAATATTGTAAGATTACAGATAAATCCTTTTTTATATCGCGGACAGCGACATAACATTATATCTGCATTTTTTTTAAATAAACATAATTATTTATCTGCGCTGGTGATGTATGATGAATATAATAATGACGTACACTATAGTGCAATTCGGGACAAAAAGAGCAGATGTAATTTTAATAATTCAGCCATGATTTATCTGCTTGTTTACATCACAATCTGCGATGAACGAAACAACATGTATTCTTCCCCAAGAAATAATGTAACAGTAGTAGTTCTTGGAGATGTAACCGTGATGAAGGAATGATTACGTGCCGACTGAGCTGGTCCAAGTATAGGATGATACTGCAGGACACCAAAAACCAAGATAAAAAAAATAAAAAAATAAAGCATAACAATATACCATAATAAAAACAGGAAAAAAGCGACCGGGGAAGATCAGGTACTAGCAGGTCACGATATATGTTTTATTCCAATTGAACATAAATTACATGAGACAGAGTTGAGAGTGCGAAGGAGCTCAATTACTTTATCTGTACATTCTGTATATATAAAAAACTTAGTCAAAATATTGGCATTTTTGGCCTTCAGGTCATCACACTCACAAATTTTAGACCCAATGAGTTTGACTAGGTCTAGGTTAGATTGTTCAAGAGTTTTAACGTGCATAAGTTTAGCCAAACCCTTGTGCACTTCATCTTGTAGGAGCTGGAGTGCCACAACCTGACTGCTTACATCCTGCAGTGCACGTTGACATTGCTGCAGTATGTCTGTCTGGCAACGGCACCGCGGACAAGGCCAGACGCCAATGCTTTCAGACCTATGTAGGTCTACGCAGTCCAGATGGTGCCAAATGGCACAGTGAGAGCACTGTACCATTTCTTGAGTACATTGGTTTATGGTTGGACTAAGCTCTGAAGGCCACTAAAAATAAAGACAGCTAATCGGATGGATTGCCCTCTAGAGGCCCAACCATATTCTTAGACAATTGTCACCAACCGTCATCAATAACACCGCAAAATTCCGACTTTTAGATATGTTTCAAGTGCCAGTCACTACCACTTCCACTGATAATTCATGTTCCATGACGTATATACTAGTATCCCTCAAATTTAAATTGGCACTGTAAATTTTTACTTTAAAGACCATGTGAATTGATTTTAATTTAGCAACATAATTTACGTGTATGTGACGGTGAACTATTGTGTGAATTATCATATAATTTTAGTCCTTTTATTATTAGTTATTAGCAAAATATCATAATAGAAATGTACACTCTTTCTGGGCTGGGTGGAGTTTCAATAAATGATATTACGCCCATTATTAAGATGAATAATTTGAGACAAATATAGTACAGATTCTGTGGCGCTGGCCTAGCATTCTTGCGGTACCGGGTCAACGTCTCGTGCTCGAATAGCTGTGCACGACTATTTCAATCACTGTATTGAACCCGAGTCACTGTTCTGCTGTACACTTCCCAGGTGAGCTGACGAGCTGCTGTCACAATGGAAAGGTGCTCATATCAGCTCTCAGTCCCTATTATGTTAAACTCAATAGCTTTAACCTGTAATGTTTCACCTAGCAATCTAATACAATGAAGTATGACTCATATAACATTGTTTCCGCCGAGTTGCCATTCTAAAGGGCTTCCGGTGACTTCACTGCGTTTCACAGAATACGCTTCCATCCAACCTAGCTTTTACTCGTGCTTAGCACGAGTAAAAGCTAGTCCACATGAATATGTGCATGAACTGAAACCAATGAGACAAAAATGCCCCACCTGACGTCAGAAACCACCGTCATGACAACAAATAAGCTGCGCCTAACACCTTCGATTACGGGAGATCGGTCCTAGTGGGCTAAACGCGCGATGTAGCACTCCCGCCATTAAAATTTACTTTAATATAGAATGGATAATTACTTCACTAGGCCTTTAATTGTGAAAGTAGAAAAATGATCACGAGCGTGCATTTACTACAAAGAACAACAGCTCCCTCCACCTGGAATTCACTGACGGTTAATTTGAGAACTGCGAGCACAGTCACCTCATATAAAAAAATGCTGAAGACTTTTCTTTTCAATTCGGTTCCCCCCCCCCTAATTCCTCGGAGATTCGGCACCCAGTTGACGACTTACGCTTTGACTCTCGACATTGAGCTGGTTTCGATTTGGATTCTGCGCCTCTGAGCTCGCATCTCCGAGGATTTAGGCGCAATAGAAGTTACCGAATTGAATTGAATTGAATCTGAAAAAGTTAATCTTTCAGAAAATAACATTAAGATGGCATATGACCACCAAAGGCTATGGAATCCTAGAGTGTGTTATGTGTAAACATCACTCCGAGATTATCAGAATATTTGCAATATTTTCAACTTATACGAAAAATATGATTCCGAGACATAAAAAAATATCCCACACTGTTTTTAAAGGCAGGCTAAAATTGTACTATCATGCTGAATGACAATGTAAATTGCATTTGCTATTATTTTTAATAAAACAAGTTATAATGTTCATGTGATGTGGTAAATTCTACAATAATTGTATCATCGAACAAATACGACAGTTTAAAACAAAATATCACAGATTGTATTGAAATGAATCACAAATTACCCCTCTATTACAAAATATTGAATAATATTCTACTTTCCAAGCCATTTCATTCCCGGAATACAGACAGACAGACAGACAGATATTTTATTGACAGAAATAAAAATCATTACAGACTTATTTGTCATAGTAATAAGAGAGATATATGTACATGTATATACAAGAATGTTAGTTTGGTAAAATCATATGACACTATACATGGTATGACAAACAACTAAGATCATGTTAAGTGGCATTGCCATAATAAAAACTGGGTATTTCGGTAATATAAATGACTACTTCTTATAATAAAAATAAAAGGCGTTGCCAAGATAACATGGGGGTCTATCACTATGTATAACATACTAATTATAAATAGTAGCAAAAATGACAATCTGGAAAGCGTAGAAACCAAAAATATATACAAGTGCATAATTATGCTACAGTAACTGGAGTATGAAATAAGACAATGGTAAAAATGATATGGTATTTTTAAAAACCAAATATAATATAAGCGGTACAATAAATGTAGCAATCCGCGAAACAGATAGCTACGAGCCATGTGACCATGCAAACACAGTCGCTATGAGCTCGTAGGTCCCTGATATTAACCTGTTAACTTAATAACTTGTAACAGAAGTAATGGCGGTTAATAATTATTTGTGCAATTCACACTGGACATGGCCCTCGCACAAAAAAAATTACATCTTATTTTAATTCACTATATTTTTAATTCATACTAGCTGTAATTGAAAATTACTTATGTACAACATTAGCTGTGACAACTCGTATGGTAGCTCTCATAGGCTTAGCTTAGGGCTAGCTCGTGTAGTTTAGTTTGCTGGTCCAAAATTTCACGTGAATCGGTATAGTTTATGACAACAAATTATACAGTAGATCATATGCATACGGCATCGTTGGAAAGGCAATATGGGTTCATCTCAGCACAAGTCCGACACTTTAGGCGAGGGCTTGCTGTGGTGACGAGTGCTGATATCAGCCCATCTCGCCGTACCCGACGATGCAGTATGTATTTTCTCATACGAATATCTTTCTGAAACGGCAAAAGCAAACTGAGCAGTGAAGCTCATAGGAGTGAATGCGAGATGGGCTGATCTCACCATACGCCTCGCAGTGAAAGCAAACAGCATGAGTGCGAGAACAATTATATAATTATCACTTCTTCTTTCTGACAATGGTGATCATCTACAATTATTGTGCCTACCTATACAATAAATCAGGTATTTTTAGTGCCAAATGTTTATAACTACTCTGGGTTACTTTTAAGAAAAAATTATAAAAACATGGTGAACATCTTCAATTTAAGTGTGAAAGACAAAAATCACCTCTCTAAGCGATATAATCACGCATATCAAAAACGCAGCCGTCTTGGATTTCTGGGGGGGGGGGGGGGTACATAGGCAAGAATCGTGGATTAGTGGGTAAAAAATAAGGCAATTATTAATTATTATAAAAAGGCAATTAATTTCTATACCAGAATCGCATGGAAACCATAAATCAATACGAATTCAAGTTTTATTATAATTTGGCGGTCATTTTGAATTTTAAGCTTTCAGAAACTCCGTCCATACTTTTCCGCAAGTAATAGGTTTTTTTTCTTAATTTTATAAAATAATCAAAACCTAAATTTGAAAGCAGCCATCATGGAATTACCATATAAATCCCAACTGATTTTACAGTGAACATAACTAGATTATAATAATCATATATCAATCTGGGTTACTACCGTTGCCCATTTAAAGTAAGTAAGTAAGTAAAATATTTGCTTTACTTCACTTTTCGGCCAGTATATTAAGTGAAAATTCCAGGTATTACAATATCCCATATTGTATAGTTGAAGTAGTAAATGAAAGACAAAGCTAATAAAAGCATGTTCGTACTAAACTATTCAGTTTAAAGTGTTTGATATGATAAGATGACGATGCTCCTGGCACCTATATGTAACGAGTCTGATGACATGTTGAAGCGCCTGCACTACAACACAGTTTAATGGGTATAAAAATATCAGTATAAATAATGTAAAATATGAAGTGATTATAAAATGAACGATTTTCAAGTCACTTTATCTCCATGAAATTGGGGTGATTGTGTAAAAACTACAAGTCTAAGTCAAAACAGTGTCATTGTCAAAACAAATATATAATATATACTATAATACTATATACTATAATAAAAAAAAGTAAGCCCATTTAGACATAAATAGGATGACATAAACAATGAACAGAGAAACCATTAGGTAAGTAAGTAAATGTCTTCTTTACTTCAATTTTCGGCCAGTATGGCCAGAGAAATC
The DNA here is from genome assembly GCA_964017125.1 of Flabesymbios commensalis. Lineage (NCBI taxonomy): Eukaryota > Metazoa > Annelida > Polychaeta > Terebellida > Flabelligeridae > Flabesymbios > Flabesymbios commensalis. Next base: position 90,628,673 of record OZ024903.1, on the reverse strand, counting down.
ATTAAACCACAAAAAATTCCCAAAAATTAAAGACTTACAGTGCCCCCACAGTTGGTAACAAGGTCTGTGATATTGAAGAACATCACAGAGCGATCACGAACCGTGATGACACCGTAAGTCACCACAGGCTAATTGTACGGCAATGGCTTCTCTATGACATGCTGCATTATCCGCCAGGATGCCACAGAGAAACCATTAAAACAATGAAGTGAAAAAATAATTATATGGCAATGGTTTCTTTTGGACATCCCGTCCATCGCCAGGATGCCAAAGAAAAACCACTGCAAACACAAAAAACAAATCATAGGAATTATGAGTAGACCTACAATGCTCCCACAGCTGGGGATCGGGTCTGTCATCGAGAGTTAGCACGACAGAGCGATCATAATCCGTGAGAGCACTGTAAGGCACCACAAGTACAATGAAAAAATATATAAAATATATAAATATGAATATATAAAGAATATATAAAGAATTTGAACTGAACACTGTTCGAAAATAAACATAACAACCTCAGTGAAAAACCCTAAACCACCAGAAAGCAAACACAAAAAAACTTCACGTCAAAAAAATAGAAAAACCTGGTTCGATGAAAGGTTTGGGTGTACTTGGTCTTCTAAGAAGTTGCCCAGGGGGGACCACGCGGAGGTGACACCCATCCCCCCCCCCCCATTTAAAGTATGATGATAACACAATACATTGGCCCAATGCTGATGTATGGCTGGGCCGCCGTCTGTGACGCTGGGCCAACATCATTCCAACCAAAACCCTTTAATAGGGTTTAAGCTTTTAATCACGATTACGATCGTTCATAAGAGCTGTTTCTCAGAAATGTCAACCGTTTCCCACACACGGTACCACTCTTTCCGCGACTTATTAGGACACAAACATATTGCAATAAACTTAATAGGCCCCTAGCCTTCGGCCGGGCCTAGCGATAGGGTGTTCTGTCCCAAGAATAAAGTATGACCAGATAGGCTTTCTCAGTTCTTCAGAATACATATACATTTCATTTTAATATGTAGGCTGTTGTTTGTATGTAAGAGGAGGCCCCGCGTTCACAGCTTCTCCAAAGTTAAGTGCCAGTCAGGGTTTGTCTTGTCGGTGCGTAAGCATGGTAAGGGGAGAGCCTCGCGTTCACGGCTCCGTTTGTAGTGTCAGCAAGGAAAATATATTTTATTTTCGTTGGTGTCAGTCAGGCGTGAGTTGTCTGTATGTAACCACTATATAAAAGGAGATCCCGCGCTCACAGCTTCTGTGCAGACTGTTGAACAATACAAGAAAGACGCCGAACATCAACAGCAACTGTGAGCGCCACCACGAACGGACGCGTTTGCTTGTACCACACACCCGTGATATGGAGCCTTAATGGGAATATAAGGTGTGCTACCATGAATACATTGATACAATTTATAGTATTGTCATCATTACAGATATTACAAGTTACTTGAAGGTGAGTGAGAGTAAATATATTTATGTCGCTGATATCACGTAAGGGGAGAGGTGGAACCCGCGCTGAACAGTTTTCTTTCGAATGTCTTCTATGGTTCTTATAGTGTACATCACTTGTCCATTCACTTGAGCAGTTTGGAGCACTGCACAATGACAGTTAGGTAATGTTGCAGAAACAATAAATTACTGATAAAATCAAACAAGAATTAATCGTTATAGGACCCTGATGTCGACAATAATAATATTATTTGTGTATTTTATCAGCACTTATGTAACATACTATGTTCACGGTGAAATATGCCTATGATTTGTAACACTGTAAATTTAAAACTGTGATACATTGTGACTTCAATTTTGCAAATCCGAGTAATTTTGTGGCACCTGCGGTTGTGGGCTGGGGTAGCGAGACACAACCACAGGTGATAATTGTAAAAAAAATATTTTAGTCGTCTAAAAGTTAATCCTAAATTGAAAGATAGATGATTTACTCATTGATATATTAACCTATGAAACATGATGACCCTGTGTTTAATCAATGTTTCACTCTAGTCATTGACCCATCATAAACGTATATGTATCGTTTTTACTTGCAAGGATGTTATGTGCGTCATGGGTTTTAAAATATTCTTTTTTTTTTTTGCAGATTATGTCCCCCCACATTTTCTGAATTGGAGAATAGTTTATCAACACTGAAATTGAAGAAATATTTCCTAATAATAGATTTAAAAAATCCATATGCAGGATTATAAAGTTATACAAGCAAACTCTGAACAAACATAAGTATATGTGAATATTTTATACTTATACTCCATATTTGTTAAGTTTGTACCTTTTCGAATAATCTTTGTTTCAAGAGTTGTGAACATATATGAGAAAAGACAGACTCGAAAATAAATTAAACACAAATTCACAGCATGCCTTATTGCACAAATAAAGACAAAATTGAATTTAGCTACGCCTTTTTAATGGCCGCTAAATGTGATTTTTTATCCCACGAAATTAAAAAAGGTAATCTTGTTTACATTAATCGTTCAAGTATTACCTACGATTCAATGAGCCTAAAAACGGAGAAAGATCTCACAAAGACTGGTGACTGTGAGCTCAACGTATGTTCATCACTGAACGCGTGGCGAAAAAATATTTCTATGACACATGATCTAACGCAAAAACTGGATTCTACAGGTGTTGAATCGTATCAATGTGGAGCATGTCATAAAGAGTTTACAAATTCACGGAATCTAAAGAGACATGGGCTGATTCATACTAGAGTTAAATCGCATGCCTGTGGAATATGTCATAAAAAATTTAAAACATCATGTAATTTAAAGGCACACGAACGAATTCACACTGGCGTTAAACCTTATGAATGTAAAACATGTCCTAAGCAGTTCACACATTTAGGGAATCTAAATAAGCATCAACGGGTTCACACTGGTGTTAAACCCTATAAATGTGGAACATGTCATAAAACGTTCTCACAATCTGGGAGTCTCAAGAAACATGAACGAATTCACACTGGTGTGAAACCATATGAATGTGAAATATGTCAAAAGAAGTTCACAGAATCAGGAGCTCTTCAGAAACATGAATTGATCCATACTAGTGTTAAAGCTCATGAATGTGGGATATGTTTTAAAAAGTTTACACAATCCGGGTATCTAAAAGCACATGCAAAGATTCACACTGGTGTTAAACCGTATGAATGTGGAATTTGTCATAGAAAATTCCCTGAATCCGGCAGTCTAAAAATACATGAGCGGATTCACACTGGTGCCAAACCTTATGAATGTGTAACGTGTCAAAAACGGTTCAGAATATCAGGACATCTAAAGCGACATGAGCGGATTCACACTGGTGCGAAACCTTATGAATGCAGAATATGTCATAACAAATTCAGGGAATCAGGACATCTAAAGAGCCATGAAGTGCTTCACACACGTGGCAAGAATTGACTGTTGCTCTTATGAAATATATAATCTACTGTGAACGGATTAAAATGACTGCTACAGAAATCATTACAACGTGTATACATAAAATGCTTACACATATATCTAGACTTATGCTACTGTTACGTTTTTCAAAATGATTTTTTTTATTTGTGCCTTCGTCTTTGAAAATGAATAGTGCCAATGTAAATAAATGGTATTTCAGATAAAATGTGTACGATAAACGTTCTGTTCAAAAAATATCTCGAATTTGTTTTTATATTATTTCCCCTATTCACTTTACATGACTGGAAGGTCACCATGGGGTTAAACATGTTAAAGAGAAACAATTGATGAGACTTGATCTAGGAAACTGCTTGACAGGCGGATCACCTTGACGTCCAAAATTTCCATATCGATGGTGGAAGAGCAAAACCACCTATGTAACAGATGGATGATGAAAGCGCAAAACCTCTTATATTTTAGATGGATGACGAAAGCGCAAAACCAGCTATCTGCAAAATAGACGTTTTTCGGATTTTGCATTCCAAGTGTTGCTTTGCCAGTTTTGTATTATCTGGCAACTTTTCTAATGGATACATTGATGGAAAATAGCTTTTAAGCGCATAAGTTAAAAAAGCGCATAAGTTAAAAACACCTATCTTTTTGGGTTCGAAATTTGACAGCGCAAAACCTCCTAACTGTCAAGCAAATGATGCTGAAAGTTGTGAGTCTGCGTTTATAATAAACATTTAGGTGGGTGTGATTGAGAGCTACTGAGAGCTGGGTTTGACGGCGAGCTACTGAGAGCTAGTTGATGGAGAGCTGCGTGTGTTAGAGAGCTGGGTGTGATGTACATAGAGCTACTGAGAGAGCTAGGTGTGATGGAGAGCTGGGTGTGATAGACAGTTACTGTGGGTTTGGTGTGAGGGAATTACAGAGAGCCGGGTGTGATGGGGAGCTGCTGAGAGTGAGGTGTAATGGAGAGCCATTGAGGGCTGGGTGTGATGAAGAGATACAGAAATATGGGTTTACAGGAGAGAGCTACTGAGAGCTGGGTGTGATGGAGAGCTACAGAGAGCTGTGTGATAGAGAGATACTGAGGACTGGATGTGATGAGAAGCTGGGTGTGATGGAGAGCTACTGAAGGCTGGTGTAATGGGGAGATACTGAGGGCCGAGTCTGATCGAGAGCTGGGTGCGATGGTGAGATACTGAGAGCTGGGTGTGATTGAGATCTACTGAGGGCTGGGTGTGATGGAGAGATACTGAGAGCTGGGTGCGATGGTGAGATACTGAGAGCTGGGTGTGATTGAGATCTACTGAGGGCTGGGTGTGATGGAGAGATACTGAAGGCTGGTGTGATGGAGAGATACTGAGGGCTGGGTGTGGTGGAGAGGTACTGAGAGCTGGGTGTGATCGAGATCTACTGAGGGCTGGGTGTGGTGGACAGGTACTGAGAGCTGGGTGTGATCGAGATCTACTGAGGGCTGGGTGTGATGGAGAGGTACTGAGAGCTGGGTGTGATCGAGATCTACTGAGGGCTGGGTGTGATGGACAGGTACTGAGAGCTGGGTGTGATCGAGATCTACTGAGGGCTGGGTGTGGTGGACAGGTACTGAGAGCTGGGTGTGATCGAGATCTACTGAGGGCTGGGTGTGGTGGACAGGTACTGAGAGCTGGGTGTGGTGGAGAGATACTGAGGGCCGGATGTGATAGAGAGCTCGGTTCGATGGAGAGCTGGGTGTGATGGAGAGATACTGAAGGCTGGTGTGATGGGGAGATACTGAGGGCCGAGTCTGATGGAGAGCTGGGTGCGATGGTGAGATACTGAGAGCTGGGTGTGATGGAGATCTACTGAGGGCTGGGTGTGATGGAGAGATACTGAGGGCTGGGTGTGATGGAGAGATACTGAGGGCTGGGTGTGGTGGAGAGATACTGAGAGCTGGGTGTGATGGACAGGTACTGAGAGCTGGGTGTGATGGAGAGATACTGAGAGCTGGGTGTGATGGAGAGATACTGCGAGCTGTGTGTGATCGAGATCTACTGACAGCTGAGTGTGATGGAGAGATACTGAGAGCTGGGTGTGGTGGAGAGATACTGATGGCCGGGTGTGATAGAGAGCTGGGTTCGATGGAGAGCTGGCTGTGATGGAGAGCTGGGTGTGATGGAGAGCTGGGTGCGATGAAGAGATACTGAGAGCTGGGTGTGATGAAGAGCTGGATGTGATGGAGAGATGGTGTATAGAGAGCTACTGACAACTGGGTGTGATAGACAAAAGAGTATATATAAGCGGGAGAGCAGGGAACATAACTAGGTAGTGTATGTGAATGCGAGATGGGCTGATCTCACCATACGTCTCGCAGTGAAAGCAAACAGCATGAGTGCGAGAACAATTATATAATTATAACTTCTTCTTTCTGACAATGGTAATCATCTACAATTATTGTGCCTACCTATACATTAAATCAGGTATTTTTAGTGTCAACTGTTTATAACTACTCTGGGTTACATTTAAGAAAAAAGTCATAAAAACATGGTGAACATCTTCGATTTAAGGGACGCAGGCAGGCAGTCAGTCTTGGATTTCTGGGGGGGGGGGGGGGTACATAGGTCAACTAATCTAGGGAAAGACACAAACAAATTCGATCTCAAATCATCTATAAACCATAAATTACTCATATCTACATTGTAATATTTTTCAATAATGAAACAAAACGGCAAGAATCGTGGATTGGTGGGTAAAAAATAGGGCAATTTTTAATTATTAAAAAACGCAATTAATTTCTATACCAGAATCGCATGGAAACCATAAATCAATACGAATTCAATTTTTATTATATTTTGGTGGTAATTTTGAATTTTAAGCTTTCCATACTTTTCCGCAAGTAATGGGGGCTTTTTGCTTAATTTTATAAGATAATCAAAACCCAACTTTGATAGCAGCGATCATGAAATTACCAAATAGAACCCAACTGATTTTACAGGGAACATAACTAGATTATAATAATCATATATCAATCTGGGTTACTACCGTTGCCCATTTAAAGCATGATGATAACACGATGCATTAGCCCAATGCTGATGTATGACTGGGCCGCCGGCTGTGACGCTGGGCCAAAATCATTCCAACCAAAACCCTTTAATAGGGTTTGAGCTTTTAATCACGATTATGATCGTGCATATATTTTTTAAACACTTTTTAAAAAACGCAACTACTTGACCTAGCGAACTCAAACGTTATATTTGACATGTTCATAAGAACTGTTTCTCAGAAATGTCAACCGTTTCCCACACACGGTACCACTCTTTCCGCGACTTATTGGGACACAAACATTATTGCAATAAACTTAATAGGGCCCTAGCCTTCAGCCGGGCCTAACGATAGGGTTCTCTGTCCCAAGAATAAAGTATGACCAGATAGGCTTTCTCAGTTCTTCAGAATACATATACATTTCATTTTAATCACTGTTAATATGTAGGCTGTTGTCTGTATGTGAGAGGAGGCCCCGCGTTCACAGCTTCTCCAAAGTTAAGTGCCAGTCAGGGTTTGTCTTGTCGGTGCGTAAGCATGGTAAGGGAAGAGCCTCGCGTTCACGGCTCCGTTTGTAGTGTCAGCAAGGAAAATATATTTTATTTTCGTTGGTGTCAGTCAGGCGTGAGTTGTCTGTATGTAACCACTATATAAAAGAAGATCCCGCGCTCACAGCTTCTGTACAGACTGTTGAACAATACAAGAAAGACGCCAATCATCAGCGGCAACTGTGAGCGCCACCACGAACGGACGCGTTTGCTTGTACCACACACCCGTGATATGGAGCCTTAATGGGAATATAAGGTGTGCTACCATGAATACATTGATACAATTTATAGTATTGTCATCATTACAGATATTACAAGTTACTTGAAGGTGAGTGAGAGTAAATATATTTATGTCGCTGATATCACGTAAGGGGAGAGGTGGAACCCGCGCTGAACAGTTTTCTTTCGAATGTCTTCTATGGTTCTTATAGTGTACATCACTTGTCCATTCACTTGAGCAGTTTGGAGCACTGCACAATGACAGTTAGGTAATGTTGCAGAAAACAAAAAATTACTGATAAAATCAAACAAGAATTAATCGTCATAGGACCCTGATGTCGACAATAATAATATTATTTGTGTATTTTATCAGCACTTATGTAACATACTATGTTCACGGTGAAATATGCCTATGATTTGTAACACTGTAAATGTAAAACTGTGATACATTGTGACTTCAATTTCGCAAATCCGAGTAATTTTGTGTCACCTGCGGTTGTGGGCTGGGGTAGCGAGACACAACCACAGGTGATAATTGTAAAAACAATATTTTAGTCGTCCAAAAGTTAATCCTAAATTGAAAGATAGATGATTTACTCATTGATATATTAACCTATGAAACATGATGACCCTGTGTTTAATCAATGTTTCACTCTAGTCATTGACCCATCATAAACGTATATGTATCGTTTTTACTTGCAAGGATGGTATGTGCGTCATGGGTTTTAAAATATTCTTTTGTTGTTTTGCAGATTATGTCCCCCCACATTTCCTGAATTGGAGAATATTTTATCAACACTGAAATTGAAGAAATATTTCCTAATAATAGATTAAAAAAAAATCCATATGCAGGATTATAAAGGTATACAAGCAAACTCTGCACAAACATAAGTATATGTGAATATTTTATACTTATACTCCATATTTGTTGAGTTTGTACCTTTTCGAATAATCTTTGTTTCAAGAGTTGTGAACATATATGAGAAAAGACAGACTCGAAAATAAATTAAACACAAATTCACAGCATGCCTTATTGCACAAATAAAGACAAAATTGAATTTAGCTACGCCTTTTTAATGGCCGCTAAATGTGATTTTTTATCTCACGAAATTGAAAAAGGTAATCTTGTTTACATTAATCGTTCAAGTATTACCTACGATTCAATGAGCCTAAAAACGGAGAAAGATCTCACAAAGACTGGTGACTGTGAGCTCAACGTATATTCATCACTGAACGCGTGGCGAAAAAATATTTCCATGACACATGATCTAACGCAAAAACTGGATTCTACAGGTGTTAAATCGTATCAATGTGGAGCATGTCATAAAGAGTTCACAAATTCACGGAATCTAAAGAGACATGGGCTGATTCATACTAGAGTTAAATCGCATGCCTGTGGAATATGTCATAAAAAATTTAAAACATCATGTAATTTAAAGGCACACGAACGAATTCACACTGGCGTTAAACCTTATGAATGTAAAACATGTCGTAAGCAGTTCACACATTTAGGGAATCTAAAGAAGCATCAACGGGTTCACACTGGTGTTAAACCCTATAAATGTGGAACATGTCATAAAACATTCTCACAATCTGGGAGTCTCAAGAAACATGAACGAATTCACACTGGTGTGAAACCATATGAATGTGAAATATGTCAAAAGAAGTTCACAGAATCAGGAGCTCTTCAGAAACATAAATTGATCCACACTAGTGTTAAAGCTCATGAATGTGGGATATGTTTTAAAAAGTTCACACAATCCGGGTATCTGAAAGCACATGCAAAGATTCACACTGGTGTTAAACCGTATGAATGTGGAATTTGTCATAGAAAATTCCCCGAATCCGGCAGTCTAAAAATACATGAGCGGATTCACACTGGTGCCAAACCTTATGAGTGTGTAACGTGTCAAAAACGGTTCAGAATATCAGGACATCTAAAGCGACATGAGCGGATTCACACTGGTGCGAAACCTTATGAATGCAGAATATGTCATAAAAAATTCAGGGAATCAGGACATCTAAAGAGCCATGAAGTGCTTCACACACGTGGCAAGAATTGACTGTTGCTCTTATGAAATATATAATCTACTGTGAACGGATTAAAACGACTGCTACAGAAATCATTACAACGTATATACATAAAATGCTTACACATATATCTAGACTTCTGCTACTGTTACGTTTTTCAAAATGATTTTTTTTATTTGTGACTTCGTCTTTGAAAATGAATAGTGCCAATGTAAATAAATAGTATTTCAGATAAAATGTGTACGATAAACGTTCTGTTGAAAAAATATCTCGAATTTGTTTTTATATTATTTCCCCTATTCACTTTACATGACTGGAAGGTCACCATGGGGTTAAACATGTTAAAGAGAAACAATTGATGAGACCTGATCTAGGAAACTGCTTGACAGGCGGATCACCTTGACGTCCAAAATTTCTATATCGATGGTGGAAGAGCAAAACCACCTATGCAACAGATGGATGATGAAAGCGCAAAACCTCTTATATTTTAGATGGATGACGAAAGCGCAAAACCAGCTATCTGCAAAATAGGCGTTTTTCAAGTTTTGCATTCCAAGTGTTGCTTTGCCAGTTTTGTATTATCTGGCAACTTTTCTAATGGATACATTGATGGAAAATAGCTTTTAAGCGCATAAGTTAAAAAAGCGCATAAGTTAAAAACACCTATCTTTTTGGGTTCGAAATTTGACAGCGCAAAACCTCCTAACTGTCAAGCAAATGATGCTGAAAGTTGTGAGTCTGCGTTTATAATGAACAGTTAGGTGGGTGTGATTGAGAGCTACTGAGAGCTGGGTTTGACGGCGAGCTACTGAGGGCTAGTTGATGGAGAGCTGCGTGTGTTAGAGAGCTGGGTGTGATGTACATAGAGCTACTGAGAGAGCTAGGTGTGATGGAGAGCTGGGTGTGATAGACAGTTACTGTGGGTTTGGTGTGAGGGAATTACAGAGAGCCGGGTGTGATGGGGAGCTGCTGAGAGTGAGGTGTAATGGAGAGCCATTGAGGGCTGGGTGTGATGGAGAGATACAGAAATATGGGTTTACAGGAGAGAGCTACTAAGAGCTGGGTGTGATGGAGAGCTACAGAGAGCTGTGTGATAGAGAGATACTGAGGACTGGATGTGATGAGAAGCTGGGTGTGATGGAGAGCTACTGAAGGCTGGTGTAATGGGGAGATACTGAGGGCCGAGTCTGATCGAGAGCTGGGTGCGATGGTGAGATACTGAGAGCTGGGTGTGATTGAGATCTACTGAGGGCTGGGTGTGATGGAGAGATACTGAGAGCTGGGTGTGATGGAGAGATACTGAGAGCTGGGTGTGATTGAGATCTACTGAGGGCTGGGTGTGATGGAGAGATACTGATGGCCGGATGTGATAGAGAGCTGGGTTCGATGAAGAGCTGGGTGTGATGGAGAGCTGGGTGTGATGGAGAGCTGGGTGTGATGGAGAGCTGCGTGCGATGAAGAGATACTGAGAGCTGGGTGTGATGGAGAGCTGGATGTGATGGAGAGATGGTGTATAGAGAGCTACTGACAACTGGGTGTGATAGAGAGCTGTGTGTGATGGAGAGCTGGGTGTGATAGAGGGCTGGGTGTGATAGGGTAGGGAGCTACTGAGGACTGGGTGTGATTTAGAAATGGGTGTGATGATGAGCTACTGAGAGTTGGGTGTGGTAGAGAGATGGGTGTGATAGGGAGCTAAGTGTGATAGAGAGCTACTGAGAGTTGGGTGTGATGGGGAGCTGGGTGTTGTGGAGAACTACGGAGAGCTGGGTGTGATCAAGAACTGGCAGTGATGGAGAGTTATTCAGTCCTGGGTCTGATGGAGAGCTACTGATATATGTGTGTGATGGATATCTACTGAGAACTGGGTGTGATGTGTGAGAGAGGCACTGGTGACACGAGTAAAGGTGTGCTGGAGAGATGGGTGTGCTGGATAGCTTGGTGTGATTGAGAGATGATGAGGGCTCAGAGTGTGATGAAGAGATGTGTGTGATCGAGAGATACTGAGAGTTGGGTGTGATAGAGAACTGGGTGTGATAGAGAGTTGTGTGTGATGGTGAGCTACTGAGAGCCGGGTGGGATGAAGAGCTGGGTGTGATGGTGGGCTACTAAGAGCTGGGCGTGGTGGAGAGCTGGGTGTGATAGTGAGCTACTAAGAGCTGGGCGTGGTCGAGAGCTTGGTGTGATGGTGAGCTATTGAGAGCTGGATGTGATGGAGAGCTGGGTGTGATGGAGAGCTGGGTGTAATGTAGAGCTGGGTGTGATGGTGAGCTTTTAAAAGTTGTGTGATGGAGGGCTGGGTGTGATAGACGGCTGGGTGTGATAGGGAGCTACTGAGAGTTGGGTGTGATAGAAAGATGGGTGTGATGGAGAGCCGGGTGTGGTGGAGAGGTACTGAGGGCTGGGTGTGATGGAGAACTGGGTGCGATGGTGAGCTACTGAGAGCTGGGTGTGATGGAGAGCTGGGTGTGATAGGGAGCTACTGATAGCTGGGTGTGATGGATAGCTGGATGCGATGGAGAGCTACTGTGAGGAGGGTGTTATGGAGAGCTGGGTGTGATGGAGAGCTACTAAAATATGGGTGCGTTAAATGAATGAGAAATATAAACAGTTCAGCAGCACAAGGGCTAACGTCCTGAGATGTTTGATAAGCTGCTTTCCAGAATTAGACATTTTCTCCGGATGGTCTGCTTTCAAACTGCTAGCACGTTAGCTGGTACTACAAACGTGCTAAAAACGAAGTGGACGTGGTAAGAACGTGATGGACGTGTAGCTAACATGGTCGTTGTGAGGACAGGGTTAAGCTATCTCGTTCAACAAGTTTAGAACATAGGCTATGCCATATGCTATAGCAGACTCCCCTGATATGAAATTAAAACCCAGCCCAAATTCCAATTTTCATTTCCCATTCAAGCCCCTATTCGTGGGCATGAAATACTCTTTCGTGGGCACAAAATGTTTTTTCGTGAGCGCGAAGAAAATACATAAATAAAATGTCAGGGTCCCAAACCACTCCTGTGCAAAGCCAAAATGCAGTATCTGCTTACTTTACAAATACGCAGATACACCCTTTTTTCTTTGCAGAGAAGACCAGCTATTTTACTATGATGCTAAGTGTTAAGAGTAAGAATTTACAATTATTGACTTTAGTCCATAAAATCTATAATTGAAGCCTCCCGATTCTAGTAGAATTCACAATTTGAAGGCGCGAATGATGTTCAGAGTAAGAATTTACAATTCTTGACTTTAGTCCTTAAAATCTATAATTATTATATTCTCATATCTGGTTTTAATTTACCCCGCTGGCTAACGTCTTTTCTCTGTTTATATTCTGCATGTAATCACCTAGTGATTAGATTCTAGGCGTGCTTGGGAGCAGTTTCCACGTCAATCTGGACAAGGGAGGCCTCGCCAAATTGGCAGTCAGTTTTTATATTTAGACCAAACGGATTAGACTAGTTACAATAGCTGAACGATGGCCATGCCATGCGTTAGTAAGCGATCAACTCATAATCTTTTGATACGGGCATTATGCGAGTATACTCATACAGTTTAAAACATATCAATACAAATATATGCACAATCAATTCCTAATAACTAATTTAACACTTACCCTTACAGTTCCGTGTTGGTGCTAAGTTTAATAGCCAATTATGAACTATTTTCTACAAATTTTACAGAAGATAACTGTCAAAATTCAACATCTTGTAACGAAATCTCGAGCCTGTCTGTACACTACCGTGATTAGACCTTAACCAGGGGTTCGGCCGGACGAATAGTTGCCAACTGGTGGCTTCGTCACTCTCAGTAGTACGAAGCGCCAGCATGTATTCGTACGGAAGCTCATTAGACTAAATTAGACCTAATGACTGTACAGTGTCGATTTTTTTAGAGTAATATGGGGGAAAATACACCAATGATTGATGTGAATTTTTTTCAGGAATTTAATATTTTAAACTACATAACTACTGTTTTTAATCTGCACTATTTTTGTTACAGTTAACTGCACCAAATTCATTCTTTAAACTTGTATTTTGCGCAACCAATTCTACCGGCAAATAATACTCAAGAGAGTGATTGCTGTATTAGAAGAAGAAGAAAGTCCATCTCTAATTTCGATACTGTTTCTAATTAATTTAAGTAGCAAATTAATTTGTAAGAATGATAATGTTGAATATTATATGGGTGTTTTTATTATATATATCTATATATGTAATTTGAACTCTGTACTGTTAATTTTATGATACAAAATATGCACCCTCATATACATTCAATAGAGAAATCGAAATCATCTTGTTTGGCTGTCGCACTTCACTGATTCCACCATTGTCGAACAAATGGCTGGTCTTTGGAATCAATCATCCGTATTATTCATGGCTCATCGCTCTATTCATTCCAGTTTATTTCGTTTGACTCGTCCAATGGAATTATGAATCAAAATTACATACTTTTTTCCGTTAGTGTATATATATGTTTGGCCGGTTATGTTTACCACCAGTATCAGCTCAGTCTTTTGGTAAACATTTCGGACTAGGCCCCTATATGTCATTTGTTAGCGGTCGTGCTTGGAGGCTGCATGAAAAGGTTAATTATTTTAAAACGTTAGTTTAGCTGAAAAAAATACTAATTCACGTGTCGCTTATAATTTATGAAAAGCTGTACAATTATAGTTTCAATTGTACCTGCATCTCCTACCATCTGTGTATATATATGTTTGGCCGGTTATGTTTACCACCAGTATCAGCTCAGTCTTTTGGTAAACATTTCGGACTAGGCCCCTATATGTCATTTGTTAGCGGTCGTGCTTGGAGGCTGCATGAAAAGGTTAATTATTTTAATACGTTAGTTTAGCTATAAAAATAGTAATTCACGTGTCGTTTATAATTGATGAAAAGCTGTACAATTATAGTTTCAATTGTACCTGCATCTCTTACCATCTGCTTGTTTTTTCTAGGTTTTATGAAATATCCAAACAACATTTTCCTGTAATATGTTTTTTCATGTAATAATAATATGTAAATTACAAGGTGGTCTCCGTGTCAGCGATTGTTTCAATCTTAATGGAGATCTCTTGTCTTTTCAACGTGTCATTATTAATTCATCATGTTTGTAATGTTTATGGCGAATAAAACATTCTGTCTGTCTGTCTGTCTGTCTGTCTGTCTGTCTGTCTGTCTGTCTGATCCTGACACATGCTTAACAGCTTAAGATGCGGTTAGGAATTTAAATTTTCATCAAAAAAATATAACTGTACAAAAGTGGATTCCAGGATCCCAAGAACAAGCATCACACCAGCTGCTGCATTCCTCAGGACATTTTCAATGCAACTCCATACCATGTATGTCACCGTCAGCCATGTTCAATCCCTTAAGACAAATTGACACAGCCAGAGCGCAATTTAATTCAGCTCGTGAAGAGTTGCGCTGTTGTGTGAAAAAGAGTGAAGACGTAGTCTATTCGCAAACATCCACAGATGTTGAGAGCGTGGATATACCTCTGTATTGTACTTCATCGCCTGCATGCCGTGTTAAGAGACCAGTGGCTTCTCTTGGAAATAGTAAGGTAGCTTAGCAAAAAAAAGCGATGTTTGGCGGGTATATTCAGATATATAGATTAGAGAGATCAATGTATCTTCTAGGTTTCAATACGTCTACAGGCCTATCTAAAGCATGTATAATGATTGATAAGTCTTTTTTATAGTTTGAAACAGCGCTCACTTCCTCCACATACCCTCCACACGTAACCATGACGCCAACGCACCCCAGCCGGTGTCCGCTATTTTGGATTCATAGAATTTGGCGTTCGTTTAATTTGGCGTGATATATCATCATTGTCTTGATATGCCATGTAAACCCATGTGGAAAATAGAACCAGATATACATTTAAGTATAAACTAAAGTTGGATGGCTAATTTTTAGAGCCAGTGTAACACGACTTTTAATTCGATAAATAATATATATATAACATATAAAAAGTAGTAATACAAAAAAAAAAAGAAATATATGTAATATATTTCTTAGTTTTGCCCCGATCTCCCTTATATTGTGTACATTGAATGAAACCCCAGTGAAGGCCGTACCCCTATATACTCCGTAAATTGTTCATATCTGGGCTAACTTGGCATTATCAGTGATGCAAATATAATATCGTATGCCTATAATGTAATTTAAACAATACTTCGAAACAAATTTGTCGATTTGTGGAATTCCTGCCAATTACGATCACCAGGTAGTCTGAATGACTATGTGGCGAATCTCTTGGTGGTCAAAGGTCGCTTTCGGATAATCACGCACGTCTATTTATAGGTACAAATATTGAACCCTGTGAAACCTAATTTAATGCCAGGAGAATGGATAATTAGCTATAAATGCATTTTCTTCTGATCGGATTTTCTTAATAATGTGAGACGGTTTTCATAAAAGGTGGGTTTATCAACTGATATGAACAAATTGAAAATTAGTTGGAATGATTCTGTGTAATATGAGCGCCACATCTCATGACCGCCCGTTTCTTAGATATTTCAGCTCCTCACGTTCAAACTCCACACTGTGTGGCCTTGGAGTTTGTCCAAACTAGATAAGACCTGTTACTGAAATCTACGGAATTAAACGATATTTGACCATCAATTCGAGTTTGTTAAACATTATTTAAAAGCGGATACATGGGAAACCACCCGTAACATCTAAGCATGAGAAAATTACTTCAGTCATGTCCAATCTATGGTAATTGTCAGAAGGCGGCCTTCTCATGAATTTTAAACCATGACACCAGTATGCTGACATTAACACCAGGTGAATGCCAAGCTGAGCATATCACGCCCATTGTGCGTCACAGCACCGGGTGGGCGGGGGCCCTAGGGTAGTGGTTGGCACCGTTGCCTTTCATGCTAGAGTTCGGGGTTCGTTTTGGTCTCGGTGGTTTAAAAGGAACAAAAATGTTCATTCTTCTATCCACTCTTAACACTCAGGATTGTGGGGAGCCTCCGTGACCGATAGGTAGCGTGTTCTCCTGGTCCGATTTAGGCTGTATGTGCAAAAAAGTGGCCTACAGCACGATTCATTTAATATTTTTGCGTCAAATCACCGGGTGGACTATAAATGATAGAGGTGCTCACGTTATTTCGTTGCTACATGGACACAAACAAACATATACTTTGTAATCTGACTAATCATAGAGACTACTAAAAAAAAACGACAAAGAAGGGGTGCACCGACCACTTTGCAAAGTAATCTGGGAAACGCAGTGACGTCATCGGATAACATTTTGAATGACTACTAGCT
This sequence comes from Flabesymbios commensalis, assembly GCA_964017125.1. Lineage (NCBI taxonomy): Eukaryota > Metazoa > Annelida > Polychaeta > Terebellida > Flabelligeridae > Flabesymbios > Flabesymbios commensalis. The sequence continues at coordinate 90,612,188 of OZ024903.1, read as the reverse complement.
GAAAACAACGTTATATGCTCATACTTCATTGTATTAGATTGATAGGTAATACCATTGCACCCTACGTGCACCCCCCCCCTTCCCACAACTCACCCACACCAACTTTTTTAAACCTTGATATGTACAAAACATGAAATGAGATGTTAACAATGATGTATTGTATGATGCAGTGGATTATTGCATGTATTGCCTGATGTGGAAATAGAAACAAGACTTGTGTAATACATCTTTAATTTTTTTTTTTTTAAATATTGCTCTTATTAGTTTGGTGATGCAAGGTGATGTGAAAGGTCGAAAGCTCAATTGCAAAGCGCATATTATAATTAATAAATACAAATGAGAACAAATGTAATTCTTCTCTTTTTTTTTTTGACAGGGTAATCCATTTCAAGCATTCTTTGTATTAGTCAAGGTCATATTCAGGGTCAAATGTTAATTTAAAGTCAAGTAAGCAAACATATTATTACCGGTTGGTGTGATTTTAACTGAAACTACTACTCTCCAACTATTTTGCTGATTCATGGCCACCCTCAGTATCAAGAGGTTATCTTAAACATATTAAATGTAACAGATATGATAATATAATTTTTCATGTACAATTAGGAAAAACGTTTTTGTTTTCTTTTGAATGGATACTGCACTTCAGTGATTTTTGTGAAGAATTTAGATAAGAATTACAAGTATCTCCTGTAAACAATTTGTGCTTGCAATTCTATTTCTTAGAATTTAACAACGCTGTAGAAATACCAATAGGATGCTTGTTAAAAGAGCACTCTGTATGACACAGTGATGGATATACACTAAACTTTTAACAAATACATCACTCCAGTAGAGCAGAATAAAGGTAGCGTGTGCTTATTAGATTCGAAAAAAAAAATTATTCATTATTGATAGCTGCATCAGCCGGGTAAAAAAACTTGTATCTGGTACAATACAAATCTTGGTATGAGACAATAACACTTATTACAACTTTTAATAGTATTTGCTGTATTAATGAGTGTGCTATGCTAATGTATTTCCAGCATGTTCAGTCATCTTCTGATGGTTGCACCTACTACAAGTATTTATCTGATTAGGGAAAGAAAATCACAAATTCCAATTTTCACACAAAACAAAATGCACTCAGACAGAATCCCAGCATTCTCTACCATTTCTCATACTATCATAAATTATCCTGTCATGTCCGTTCCATTATGTGCTTAGTTTTTGTAAATTATTCAAGCTTCTTCATTGCCTATGACCTTTGTATCTATCGGTCACCATTGTACAAGCAGCACTAAGAGTATTAATAATCAAGGTGTTTACCCTATTCGCCAGCGCAATAGATGGCCTTGATCATTTAAACGCTCACAATACCAGCAGTCACCCGCACGGAGAATAGCTCCTTATCCTTATACATCCAGTATAGTTTACCAGTATGTCATCAGAAATACTCTCTAATATATTTCAAATGTCACCCGTGTGGGCGGCTATTTACTTTCTATTTGTGGCGGAGGGAAATGTGATTCCTGATGATGAAGCTATGACAGGTTTTATTCTTCATCAGTCTAATCCACCATGTCGTGACGTGGACACAAACAAAGAACTTAAGCCATGTACTCTGTCCAGCCTGGAGGACTATCAGGGACTAAGGTACGGGGACTCAAGTTGTCCTGCAGCTCTAGGCCAGACGGGCTGTAAAGATGGCTCGTACAATATGACATGTATGCCTCTGTCATTACAAGTCGAGTATTTATGTGCATGTGCTGAAGTGAAGAGTGAGTTTAACTCAATAATCGCATGGAATGACACTTGGGAAGAAATCAGCGGGGAAGAGTTGTCCTTCAAGCGTGGCTTGTGTGATTCACAAGCTGGCTGGTGTATGGATGGAATGTTCAAGGTGAACCTGACATACCTGATCAAGATGTATGCTCCTCTGGACACCCAGATCACAGCGTCTTCTGTATTTACAAGTGGTTTGAGGGAGGAGAAAGTTAGGCTGTACCAGATTGATGGTGCCGGATGTGGGTGGGTTAAAGCATCTACTGACAAGTCACCATGGATCATGTTTGACTTCTTGCAGATCCGTGTAGCAGTTGGTGTTGTAATCGGAAAAAGATGTGATCTTCCTCTTCAGTATGTGAAATCATTCCACGTGTCCACCACGGATGACGGCGTCACCTGGTCTTACATAGGTAATGGCGTAGGTACTGCCGTACCGGTACAAGCTCAATATGATGGTCTCATCTTCACCTGGTGGTTTGGCAGAGAGGTCGCGGCACGCTACTGGAGAATCGAACCCGTTACATGGAATGGCATGCATGCAGCTATGCAGGCTGAATTCCTCGGATACGCCTAAAGCATGAAAGAGGCTTACCCTGGATCAGCATAACGTGAACCTATAGGGACTCAATTAGAAAGATATCATCATGCTTTTAATGTCATATTTAATGGTAATATTATAAATCACAATAATGCGTTGATGGCGGCTGTCTAAGATTTTTTAGAACTCTTTAAATATTGTTTTGATATCAAATGCAGCCATTCAAAATCTGGGAAGCTCACCTCACCCGTTCTGTAACCCTTTAACCGCCGGTGCCGCATATATACGGGTTGTTATTTTTTATTAGCTCATTAAGTTTTAAACATGTTAAAGATGAAATGTGACAAAAATCAGCAATATTTGAAAAAAGTTGACCTCCATTTTATCAAATCTGAATAATTTTCACTCATTTGAAGTTGTGAATCGCGTCAGCGAGACACAACTTCAAGTGGGTGAAAATTCAGATTGAATAATTTGGCGGTTAAAGGGTTAATAAACCATGACTCCCGACCCTCCGGGACTCGGGTGGTTATTTTTATGTCATTTTGAGGTCTGTCAGACCATGACAAAAAAGTACTGCTTTGCGTGTTAACTATATTCCGATATAATTATGCTACTTTAAAATGACCAGTCCAGACTTGTAATTGTCCTCCAATTAACCAAACTTAATTATTGTTAAGCTTAATATCAACAGCCCTAGCTATGATCATAATTATTTTAAATAATGGAGCGATCAGCTAACGTCTTTATTTTTTATTGGTATAATATTTTTATGGTAATTTTATGGTATAGTTTTATGCTATGGTAATTAGCCGTGACATCATTGGCCGTGACGTTAAGATACTAGTATTAGCATAGTGGAGTGGGTCATCTGATCTTTTAGCCCGGACTGATCTATATATTATCATTATTGGAGGGGCCAGTATTGGTAGTACACACACTGGTAGAGAGACAAGTACCAGCCGTGATGAATAGAAGAGAGGTCCATCTCATCTGTTGGCCATTGCTACTTCGCCTTTTATTTTTGTATATATTCATGTAATGCAAGTATTATGTCGCCGGTGATTAATGTTGTATTTGCTATTACAAAGATGGCCAATACGGTCAATTTTAATGATGTTGTAAAAGGCCCAAGTGCAGTACTCGACAACAAAACTGAACGACGGGTGCTGATTGACAATTTACCACCAGGTGACTAGACGTGCCGTCTTTTCGTTAGAAACCGTTGTAGTTTGGAGTGCTGACCGATGTGTCCCATTAAAACACTTCATTCATTCAAAAACTGCGGAGTCAAGAAAAGTTTCGACACTAAACAATACAATTAGTGACCATTTTATTAAAATAAACCTCACAGATCAAAAACTGTTAATCTCAAGAGCTCTGACCTAAATTACTCAATTAAAATTGTCTGTCATTTTAAGTTGTGTCCCACAAATTTAGGTAACATTGTGATAATTGTGACTATTTATATTATTTGTGTAATTTCTATCAGTGTTTCAAGTTTGAAGACATGCTACTATTAGCAACTGTTTATACAGGATTTAATAAAAACACTATATTTTTTTCTGACATTGGTATAGAATTAATTCTTCGTAAACTGTTTGATGTTTTTGTGGTTTGAAATAAAATTAAAATGCTCAATATTTTAGTTGTGCTTTCTTTTCTTCTAAAAACTTCACGAAATAGGCATATTGCCACAAACTCCTAAACCACAAATCTCCAGATACATGTATCTGATAACCCTAGTTTGGAACATAGAACTGTTCTGCTTGGGCTGACATGTTCATGTAAAACGGTGCTAGTTATGCCCAAAAGGTCCCTTTGACATGTTAAAAAGTTTTCAGGTGTGCACGTTTGAGTGGCGATGAAATTCACCTTGTCCAACTGACTAAGAGATACAGGTCTATTCGATACATATAGTTTCTGTGCCGAAGATTATAGCTCTGGCCCCGGCTCCACCATATAGTTATAGAATAATAATAATAAACTTCTATAGCGCCTAAATCTTCGGTGATTCGAGCTCAGAGGCGAGACAAATATAATAGTAATATGACTCATAATTCCAAAAAAGTTTGCGTCTGTCGCCAGTTCAACCAGGCCACCAAGGATTTTAATCGGAAGATCCTGACCAAAATAATACGTTTTTAATTACTTTCGGAAACTAGTTTGTGTTTACGCGGTGCAAATTCTAAAAGAAGCTCATTACAAAGTGTGCTGGCCGACCATCTACGGCGCGGCCCAACATTGAACCAACAGCGGCCCAATGCCTCGCGCTTGTCGGGAATAGATAGACCTATAGTATACTTTTACACAATTTGTCCTGGTCTTGGTCCGCACGCTCTTGCACCCACACAGCGACACAGAGAGAGGCTCCACACACATACTTGGTAGGTATGTGGAACCTCTCTCCACATCACCATATGGAAAACAAACCTCTAAAAACCGCCCGCGTAAGAACAGAGCCCACAGATAAGGATAAACAGATCATAATGGTAATACAGTAATGGAACATACATAAAATCATACTCTGTTCAACCGAATGCATGCAGGGCGCATGGGTCATAAAACAGTAACCCAGCAAACACAAAACATTCTCGAGGCACCTGTACAACGTTGGCCCAACGTCGGAGCGGTACAATGTCTTTGACGTTTGTCCAACACTGCGCAGACGCTACACAAATGTCCTATGATTGCCGGGAAAACGTGTGAGATAAAATAATATATAGCTAATCATGTTAAAAGTTGATGGGTACCATATTCACGATAACAGTACACCAATGTATTATGTGAATAATTTATGCTCCCTTCTCTGGAGCAGCAAGTGACAGGCTGTTGCTGTATGGCGCACTATGTTCGAATTGACATTAAATAATTAAAACGGTCGTCCATAGACCATCCTAAAAACATATCGTGACTAAATTGAGCTTTAAGGAACAGTTCATTTCGTAAATAAATCGGTATAAAAATACACGACGTCAGGAAATGCTTTTCAGTTTCTACTGATCCTGAAACACAAATTAAACAGGTTTTTTGGTCGACAGATAACTGTGAATATCGTCCAGTCTCAATGTGAAGTGGAGCTACACCACAACGCAAAGAGGCTAGGGCTCTACGCTGGCCTAATGTAATGTTCATGCTAAGGTAAGGCTCTTCGCTAAAATCATTTTTAAATGTGCGATATGTCCTCAGTTTATTCCCACATCCATTACGGCGCTGGTCATTACAAAGCTCACTGTGCCATTTTTGTTCAATGTCTTCAAAAACACAAGCATCCATATATTCAAGAACATAGTCAGCAGAATGAGCTTGAGATACGTCATTTAAATGCTGTAAACCCAAGGCAGTAAATTTCGTTCTCACCCTAAAACACCAATTGTTTTTATTAATTCGGGCAGTAGCTAAATTCCAGTTAAACACTTTTTTGGTTAGTCTATTTTGACACATACACGTTAGCCTACACCACAGACGGGTTACATTTAAAATATGTTTATGGAAAGGTGTTTTCCACCCCAATTCAGCTTGGATAGCAAGGCTAGGACTGTGCCTACGCACCCCCAAAAATACTCGACACGCCCGGTTATGAACAGCGTTTATACAACTGAATTATTTTAAGCCCCAAATAGCTGAACCATATTCAAGTATGGGAGATATCATTCCGTCGTAAAGAGTACGATAACAAGGTAAAATGAAACCCCCAGTAGCTCTGTGATAACATAGTAATAACATCACATAGTTCAAAAGCATGCATTGACGGAAGAAAAATTAAAAAATATAAACAATAAATACTCTTCTAAAAGATTCATACAGGGGTTTAAGAGGTTGTTATAAAGGTTTGTATTATACCCTATATAGACACTAATTGTGTGGGCATACACAGTAGTTGTGAAAAATTACAATTCGTGAGAATTACCATGGACACGAGTGAGTTGTAATTTTGCACATCTACATCCATGGATACAGTCATACAGTTTAATTATTTCACAATAATGAGTGGTTGTAATTTTATATTTGATCACTATATATAAACATATAAACATATGTATCACGTGACCAGTCACTATTACAGGAGGATATGTATCCTGGTGGTTTTAGACTTGATTGCAGATTTAAAACGTACAGCAATCGGTGTATGCAAATTATTTGCGATGAGGCATTACATTACATTTCAGTGCCTATTATTTTAGAAGTTGAGCATCTCACTGGTTAAATTACATTGGTTTCATGTAGATGTTTCGTAGCTATGTTGGAATTAACTTTTTATCTTAAAATTTCAAACTAGCCACTCCAAGGGAATAAAAATATATGGATATTCGATAATGATTTATGGTATTACACTATCATTTCCACACAAAACAATCAAGATGATCATTGGTGGAATTTGCTAATTTGATAGGAGGTTTTTTTTATTTGACCACCCTGGGTGGTATTGAAATGCAAATTTTTTTTGTTAATAAATCAGCTTATCACAACTAGTCTAGGTATTGCATTAAATATTAGCTTAGAACTTGCAAAAAACGATGTGGTCACTGCTGAAAGTATATCATTTGAATAGCGGTTATTGGCAGCCATCGTGTCTATTAATTTATGTGTGACATTGAAACGTAAAAATAACCATTCCACTGGAACACTGTATTGCAAATACTCACACATTTTGAATTACATTAAATTATATGTGTATTATGCAAAACAATTAACATTAAAAATAGCCGATGGCGGCAATTTTTTATTTATACAAAGCCTGTTTATTTAAAATGTTTTTCGTAAATATTAAACCACATTTCATGCATATTTTGAGCAAATGAGCTAAATGGAATATTTATTTAAAATGCTTTGTGGCAACCATTTTGAAAAATCGACATTGTGCGGAAAGCACACACAGGAAAATATATTTGGCAGCTGTTGCAAAAAAATCAGCTTTAACCTTTTTTTTCTGGGTTGAACCCTAATGATACGCAAGTAATTTTACAATTCACGTCATCATAGTAAAATATTATGTTTGACAAAGTGACCAAGGTTTGATGTTGGCCTGCACCCTGTGACGAGAGTTCTAGTAATAATCAATTTCACCATAATTCAGGCCTAAATATCAAGTAGCTCCATGTTTCTAATGGGTAATCATAATAATGGGGTAAGCAGTATCTGCTCACACAAAACCTGAAGTGATTATGTGATCAGTACCACCACAATTCTGGGGTAAATTGGCTGAGAAATACCCACCTGTAAACTGAAATACCAGATCGGACAAGTCATTTTTATCAAATTGGCGTGTCTGTGTAGATTTTCTGAGGCCCATGTATATGACATTCTATGCACAATCAATGTTTGGTCATGAAGAATTATTTGCATATGCGCGAGACAAGTAAGTGTCAGCTATATTTTACCAGCGTAGCGTTACTATTTTGTGAACCATAATATGTACGCGCTTATACTACCTAAATAAACAATGTAACTTCAGTTCCCTGGGAAATTCGATCGATTTGCAAAAAAAATACGAGCGTGATGACAGTGTAGTAGCTCACTCGAGTTGATTTTCAACTCGACGAGTTGAGATTTATTTTATAAAAAAGACTGCTGTCTGAACATCTCGGGGTCTTGAACAATCACCGTCGACACGAGATGTTCCGGTTTATTCTGGACCCGAGATATAACCTCGGGTTCAGCCATTTTTTTTCTTGTTCATGCTACTTCTGAATCGTCAAAATAGTTTGTTTTGTACATACTAATAATTATGTAACCATTTTTTAAATAACAAATATGAGCTAAATTTATTATTAACTGCCAGCAGTGTGTCCAGCGTTTGCTTCGAGGGCTCGTGCAGCGCAGGGCAGGCGCGTTGCCCGTGACTGCCGTGCGCCCTCAACGGGCAGCCATGTGATACAAAGCAACCACGTTGATATAACGTTGTTCTAGCGCACCCTACGTGTTTCTGGTGGTCTTCTGACGTGTACATTTATGTGTTCATATGCGTTCAATATATTAAACATACACGACGCACAGCTCACGTCTTTAGTGACAAAAATTACAGCAGTGCGTCGTTGTGCGTCCATGAATTTTCTAAGGATATGAGAAGAGTCAGCGAGTTTAAGACGAATATACAGCGTGTCATAAATACATTAGATGTATAAATCAGCGAATACACAGCGTTTTGATAGCGCGTTGCGCCCGCGTTGCGCCCGCGTTGCGCCCGCGTTGCAGGCCGACAAAGTTAACGAATACATCGCGCATCGGCAGCGTGAGGCAGGAGTAAGTAAGAAAGCATTTAGCACGCCCCATATACGTTTTATGTTCGCTGGACATGCTTTAGGAACACGTTGGATGGGCGCTATTCCAGCTTTAAATGAATGAGAAATATAAAAATTTCAACAGCACAAGGGTTATCTTCCTGAGATGTTTGATGAGCTCCTTTCTAGTATAAGGCATTATCTCCGGATGGTCTTCGTAATAACTGCTAGCACGCTAGCTGGCACTAAGAACGTGTTAACAACACAGTGGACGTCCTAATAACGTGTTAAGAATGAGATGGTCGTGTAGCAGACGACAGTCATGGTCGCTATGAGGACGGGTTAAAAACGTCATTTTTCGAGCCAGGTGTTTAGGCCATGATTATAATTCGAGCTAGGGCTTATATTATAAAAATGGCCTAATCTTGTTTTGTTTCTGTCACACCGAACCCGTTCGCACTACGTTGTGGAAAACGGGAGTAGAACGAGAAGAAAAGTACTACGAATGGAATGGACGTAGTACACAGAGAATACAATCGTATTAGGAACGGTATGGACAGGCGAAGACGGCGATGGCGGACCAGAACTTCGTCCATGTTTAAAATGCGATCCCGTTTTACCCGTTCAAAATAGGACGGTGTGAGGACTGTGTAAGGTCGTAAGTCGACGAGATTACCGTACTAGAAACGGAATTGTCATACTGAGAATGTGAAACAAACGGGGCTAAACGTCGTGCCAACCTGCAAAAAAAGACTAAGATCCAACCCCGATGTTGTTACGTTCCACGCCGTCGTACCCGTCATCACACAGACCTTACTACTTTGCATTACATCTTCACTGCGTTCTTAACAGTTTCTTAACCAGTTTATAAACTTTGTGATACGTCCATATACTCAGTTCTGAAAAGTTCTTATTCAGTTAGTATTCAGATCTACTCGTCTCTACTACATTGTCAGTACTTCCAATCTGTTCGGATCCAGATATACTCGTCTATACTACATTTCATCTATATTCGACCAGTTTGCAGTCGAATCAGAAAAGTTTTTGGTATAAATATATAAAGCATGTTGATGATGCTCTTCTCAATTGGGAATCTAACTCTTAACATAGAGTAAATGCAAGTGTTGTCAACACTAAAAAAGATGAATATTAGTTTCCTATAAATGATTGTGAAAACAGAGAAATAATATGAGGAGATCAGATAACAACGTGATAAAGAAGAACATCGAAGAGGAGCTGAGGAGAATGAGGAGAATTAGAACATGCTGGGTGAGAGACTGGCTCCTCTACATTGCCCTTCTGCTTTTTATATCTCCCATTTTTGGCATGTTCACTCATGAAGTACATCAATCAAAATGAAAACGGGTTGACACGTGGACAGCAACACATACAGGAGCCCGTTTTGATCATTTTAACCCTTTAACCGCCGGTGCGGCATATGTTCGTTTTTCCACTTAATTATTACCACATTCAGTACTGCCTTTTAAACAAGGTATAGCCATAATGTGACATCAATCAGCACGATTTGAAAAGAGTTGACCTCCATGTTGTCAAATCTGAACGAGCATAGGCTATAGCAGAGTCCATATCAGACTCCCTTGAAATTACAATCCAATCCAACCTGATAAATTTTAATCATCATTTGGTAAAAACCCCTAAATTAATATTGAAAAAAAAATTATTGCGTGGGCATGAAATACTGTTTCGTGGGCACGAACTATTATTTCGTGAGCGCGAAATAAAACAAATACAAAAATAAAATTTCATGATCCCAAACCTCTGCCGTGCAAAGCCAAAAGGCAGTATCTGTTACTTCACTTGTAAGAAAATATTGTTTTTTGTCTTTGCAGAGCACACCAGAGACCGTACTATGAAGCTGAGTGCATTTCCGTTATGTCCAATCGATGATAAGTGTCATCACGAAGCCTTCTCATGAATTTTAAACCATGACACCAGTATGCTGACAATAACACCAGGACAATGTTTTCTGCCAATGTGAATCTCTTCTTCCAAGCTAATCATATCATAATCACATAGGCCCTATACATGCCAAGTTAACTTAAAATCAAACGACATTATATACTAAAACAAGCTCAGGTTACATAAAATATGCATCAGAACTATTTAAAATAACCTACAGTTAAACAACATTGTCGTGATATTTGTAAGCTTCCCTCACTAAAACCAGAGATAAAATAGCTACTGCATATAGCAGAAAAAACCCCTCAGGAAAGCGTAGAAACCGAGTAATTACATAATAAGTGAGAGTATGTAATAAGAATAACACAATGAGTGAGAGTATGTATAAAGAAGAAAAGAATAATATTAATTTTATTTAACATGTTTTAAAAATAATCTAAAAAATGCATTGACTGACGACAGCTCGAAACAGCAAGAATACGTACGCTAGATTCAATGTGCAATGATCACAGCAAGAAACTGAACCTGGGTTTACTGTCGCAGCCTCCCCGATAACAGATTCTACTGAACCGGCCTAAGCAATTAATCGCACATGAATATTCTAGTAATAAAAGAAAATGAATATACAGTAAAACTTGTCTAAACCGGAATGTTTTGGGGACAAAGTTTTATTTCGGTTTGGACAGGTTCCGGTTTAGACAGGGTTTTTGCTTTTGGGGAGGAACAAACAACGATAACTTCTACATTTATTGACATGAGGGTTATAATTCAGGATGTGCCGTCGGTAGGACTACAAATAAAAGGTGGATGAATGCAAGTAAATTGATATAATAAAATATACATTTTTTACAGATCTTTTATTATATTAAAATAATAAGCATATGATAATCGATGTATACCTTATTTTTTTCAAACATTATTCAAATATAAAAAACATAATACAGCTAGTATATATAGTCAAACTAGAAGCGGGTATACATATTGTGTCCGTGATAAAGTATCAATGAATTCATCATTTTAGCTCCTAACTTAAAATAACAGTACATTTTTGTAATTGTGTGTCACATTTTTCACACACGGAGCGCATTTGTCAATTTATACACATTTATTTTTTAGCGCCTAATCTAAAATAGCATTACATTCGTGTAATCGTCCTTCACATATTTCAAACACGGAGCATATTTGTTAACAACTCCATCATATTGCAGCAGTTTTTTTTAACTGTTTCATGACGACAATACACGTTTGTTTGATAACGTTTATATATTTTCTGGAATGTATGACGCTGGATTAAATGATCCGATACTGTATAATTATGTCATTTAATACAATTAATGCCTTGACTATGGGAATCTAAAATAATTGCACTATATATATATATAGCCCTATATAACAAACTATCATTTTGACACAAATGACTAATATATAAGCCTAGACTACAGCTAAGGCTAAACAGCAGTTGTTTACACGTGTTTCCAATATAGATGTATGTGGTGAACAATACTGGTACAAGTTTAACGGGGTGGTTCGTCTTCTACCAACACACCCGAGTATCGACGGACATCAGAACCCTACGCTCCATCCTTATCGCACAAAGTAAGAACAGATATGCCTATTAAAATGACATGACAAAATCAACAGTGCATTGTGAAATGCATCTATCATCACTTCAAAAATAAAAATAATTTTGAATCTGTTCCATTCTCTTTAATGATGCTTGTTATCTGCCACTTGGTACAATCAATGTCCTGTTTATACAGACAGTGTGTGTCACAACCAATAATGTAATAAACTCCCGATAATGTAATACTTCCCGATAATGTAATAAAAATTAACTGATAATGTAATACTTCCCGATAATGTAATAAATTTAACCGATAATGTAATAAACAACCTCCCCGATAATGTAATAAACTTTTAGCTGATAATGTAATAAACAAACTTCCCGATAATGTAATAAAACTAACCAATAATGTAATAAAGTGCCAAAGTCAATCGAATCATTTAATTTTAGTTATTTCAAGACGTTGTAGACAGTGTTATATTCAGATTAATACCTGTATGAATGAATGGAGTTGTATACGAACGGTGTGCAAATATAGGCCAAACTGGGCCAACCTCCAGAGGATGTTGAGATGAATGCAATGACACTGCCCACCAGATACAGAATTCGGTCCCTGGGGGCCTGAGGTCGAGTACGCTACCTTTCCGTCACGAAAGTTCTCCACAATACTGAATCTTTATGAGTGAGCGAGGAAGAAACTTTTCTTTCTTGTAAACCTTATTAGCGACAAAGCAGGGAACGAAGCTGCGATCTCAGACTTTTCAGGCAAGCAGCTTTAACCACTACAGCAGGACCCCGCCCTTGATACATGTAAGTCAATGCAAAGCATATCCCTATTCTATTCTTCCTACCTGTCTGAAAAAGTCCAGAGCCTGTAGTAATCAACCTCTTGAGTCATTCTATTTTGCTCAAATCCATTTCATGTAGCCAGTGGGATTCGGACACCTATTTTCAAAATGGCCGCCATTAAAAATAGAGGAATACCTTGAAATATGTCAATTATAACATTTTGCTACAATAATGTAATAAACTCCCGATAATGTAATACTTCCCGATAATGTAATAAAATCAACAAATATTGTAACAAGTCCCGATAACATTGAAGAATCGTTATCAAATACACTCAACATTGATTAGGTTTAGCCTAATCTTATCGCCAACATTTTGTTTTATCTCGATCTATCATCAAAACCAACAATATTGTTTACGTTGGTTTGCATAATAATGTCAAATTATGGCTTTGGTAGTTGGTATAACCACACCCCAGCGTATATAGCCTACCAATAAGCCTTCTCTAAAGCTGTTTATTTCAGCTAAACCAAAAGAAATGTTCACACTGTCATAGCAGTAGGTTACACAACACTAAACACTAGAGGTGTTAATACTGTTGAGCTTAGATCTAGCACAACATTACTCCTTTTAGCATGATAATATTATATCTCATAGGGCCGAGGCCTATGACTCTGGTGATTTTTTATTTTGATCTGGTGTCGGGCAATGAACATGACATGACTTTTAGGCTTCCTAGCCTTCCAAAATAGGCCGTTTCTACTTTCCTGGATACATCATAGGTAATCAGCTCTATAGACCTCTATTTTGTTAAAGAAAATTTATTATTGAGATAAAGCTAACTTCCAACTAATTTATTGTTATGAGGATTTTAATTATTCCACCATGTAGTATTTAATTATTCAATATAGCACTATTTTATGTTAACCTAGGTTAGATTTATAAGTCTACATCTTTACTGTAATAGGCTAAGGCAAGCACCATTTGAAATCCGGGTGATTTTTGTTTGTTTTCCAGTTATTGAGAACAAAATATGTTGAAACACATTCTGCACACTTTCGACATAGATTCGCCGGAATCGCATTTTATATATATATCAAATATTGAGATATATCATCCCTGGCTATGAAATTGTGTTAAGAAATACTTTTAAATTCATGTGGAGCGATATATGATTTAAACTCGGAAGATGAATGTTTTTTGTGTTCTTTATATTACTGCGTACTCTGGTGCCTAATATGTAGGATCTATATTTCAAGTTTGTATAGCGATCCTTCAATAAGGATGTTTGTAACTGAATATACGTTATTAGTTGTGATTTTAATGTATTTAGCAAAATGAGTGCCTAGATAAATCTATGTGGTCTACAGATGAAACATACTAAATTTGTGTTTCACTAGAAGGTTGTGTACATGTGGTATACATGTACATTGATATTTGTCATTTTATTATGCAAAACACAATTTGAATAATTATGCATTCAACAAATAATTTTGGTAACTTGTATGATTGAATTATGTATGCATTTGAATTTCACATAGTTTACATTGGTTACTATTTTTAAATCGATACTACTTTACAGCACATCTATTTCCATTTAGACCGTGTTAAAATAGTCCTACATTAATTAAAAGAATCAGCATGTAACGTATGGAAACTGTGTTTCAATTGGAATATATTTTATAGAAATATCATTAGTTTGTATGTGAAAGTTGATTAAGAAAAGCTTTATATTGTATATACTGGAATCGTCCACAAAAAAGCCATGTTACAGTTTATTCTTGGATAGCCTTATCTACTGATGTATTTTAAATTCCACTTTTGTAGAGAATTGTAGTGTAATTTGATTTTTCTATACAATAGGGGAAGTTAAGTCTTTTATACAGTGTGCTTCAAGTTACAGCTTTGTTGATAACATGTTTACCATGTCTACAGATCCAAGCCAAATACTAGTATGTACAGAGTGGCGTTAACATTTGTATAACTTGTTGAGTCTCAAATGGTCTGCAATGTCACTGCTGGTATTTTTTATACCTCATAAACTACATGAGTATTATATTTAAGATTGTCTGTCAAGTATGTAATAATTTTCCACAATGATATATAATTATATGTTTTTTAGATACATGCATATATATATTGATCAATGGGAATATTCCCACATTTTACCGTTTTTGTTTTTGCTATTATTGTGTTTTACGTTTCATACAAAGCTTTTGTTTTCTGGACATTTTGTAAATGGTCAGTTCTCAGTGAAAGGTGTGTTAATTTTATCGTATTGCTCTATGCTTCTTCAATGTTGATCCTGACTTCAAAAAGCAGTATTTTTTAAATATATTTTACATCTCATATGATATTATCATCACTGCGTACTCTGGTGCCCAATATGCAGGATCGTTATTTAAAGTTTGTATGGTGATCTGACAAAAAGGTTGTTTGTGACTGAATATACGTTAGTAGTTGTGATTTTAATGTATTTAGCAAAATGAGTGCCTAGATAAATATATGTAGTGTGCAAATGAAACATACTTAATTTGTGTTTTACTAGAAGGTTGTGTACATGAAGTATACATGTGCATTAATAATTGTTATTATATTTTATTTTGCAAAATACAGATGGAACAATTATTCATTCAACCAAAAACTTTTGGTAACTTGCGTGATTGAAATGTGTATGCATTTGAATTTCATATAGTTTACATTGGTCACTATCTTTAAATCTATACCACTTTACAGCACATCTATCGCCACTTAGAATAGGCCTACATTAATTAGAAAAATCATTATTAGAGCAGGAGATAAGGGTGATTTAAATAAAAAGTTTGACCAGGTCCGTGTTTGGTATCGTTGGAAAGGTTTTCTATCCGGGAGTATGGAAAATGTATGCTGGGGTGTCGCCAGTGGTGGAATAGGTCATTTAAAGTCACTACCCAAGGACAACTTTTGTGTTTCGTGCTACGATCATTTTCCATGAGCCTGATAAAGTCTTGGGTGCCGACAGTGGTGGAATAGGTCACCAGGTCATTCATTTAAGGCCACCACCTCAGGTCTTTTGAATAGAAAAGACGATTTCTGTGAAAGGTTTCACTATGTCTGTACTTTGTATTTTTTGTAATGTTATCTATCTGGAAGTCTAGCAAATGTGTGTTGGGGTGACGGCAGTGATGAAATAGGTCACCAGGGGTAAATTACGCTCATTAACATAGGTGATTTGAAGAGATAAAGTTGATTCAAATATACCAAGTCAGGTATTGTTTTAAACATTTATTATATTGATACATCATTTGCCAGGAGAATAATGTCTTTGGATTAATCAGTCATCGTCTTCATCTGATGATGCCAGGTGCATCTGTTCATCTTCAATATTGATATCATCTTCTAATAAGTCACTTCAAACAAGTGCTGGTGTAGGCATATGTGGTCCCTCATACCATAGAACACATAAACTTCGCCATCAAGTTCCCATCCATGACCAGCTGGTAACACATCAGGCAGTCTGACTATTGTTTAATTTCTCCAAAACAGAGCTATGTAATTGGAGCGCTTAATTGTCTGCTGCAGTGTGGCTTTGCAGTGTGGCAAACAGCATGGGTCAGCGGATTTTATTTTCTCCAATGGTTTGTCAACAGTATGTAGAGCATACATTTTGTAGAATTCGTATCGCTGCATTAACATCTGATGAATTCGGCTGACCATAGAGAGCACAAACGTAGCACTCCAAGGTGGCAGACACTTCAGATGAGACAATATCTGACTGACACAGTCTAGTAAAGGTGTGGAGAAAATCTTCATTTTTTATCATGACGTCAACTGGGCGGACTTTCCTTTTTCTCATGAATGATGCTGTATAGTCAGACCCAGTGAATGCATGAAATCCCGGCAATGCGGCACATACAAATTGCTGCTATGGGTTAGGCAGTTTTTATGCTTGAAATATCAATATTCCATTTCGTGTTTAATGAACTGCTGCCAGTGTCCATCCATATCTGAGCATCTCACAGAGAAGCAAAGTGAAAGAGGGGAATAAAAATGCTAGTGTCACTTGCACGAACAGCATTGGATTGGATGTGTTTTCAGCAGCATAACGTGCATGCCATAGTATCCGTGTGTCAGCTTCGTTGTGAGAGCAGGACAGTTCATTGACACCACTGATGATTACCTCAATATTATCCACTTGAACCTTAATGCATGATTGTTTCCAGCCAAAAAATACTGTCTCTCCATTTATAATATCTTTGTAATGCTGGGACCTAATGTCGAAGGCAAGGAAGTCAATCAATGCAGACTTGAACGACGTGGAGAAAAGTGCACGATTGGAATCTGTTGGGCGGGTTTGAGTCTCTGAATGGAGCATGTAGCATCAGCATTTCCTTTTCTATCACGTTTAAAGTCTTTGATTGTTGGCTTATTAGAGTATGCATCACAAATTATGTGAACGGCGTCTGAATTCAAAGGCAAACATTCATGTTTGATGATGAATGTTGCGACTTCACCAAATGTTGCTGTCAACTGTGGTGGAAACATTCGCAAGAAAGAAATAAACTCTTTAAGCACACATTAGCATTCTGCTTGTTCAGGATTCCTGATTTGATGAGGCTTTCTTCTAGTTTTCTCAGCAGGGATGAATTGTCTGCTCTATTCATAGCACCATCAAGTGAGCAAGTGAGCAAAGGATAGAGGAACTGACCTCACGTGCTCTAACTCTAGATTATGTACCGCTGCCAAATGCACAAGACTTCCCCATATATCCCTGGTACACAAAACCTCTTTTACTTTCAGATCCTTCTGATGGATATTCATCTTTTTAGCATCTTCCGTTTGATTGGTTTTTCATAGATTTTCTTTTTCCGAAATGTTTCTGCCCATGTAGTACCCTCAGATACAACATTGATTAGATCATCTTTCATGTCATCGGATGCTGCTCGCCCCGACTACAAATGGTCAGTACCTTCAGCATTAAAAGGATTCGTTGTAGATCTAAGGGCGATGGTTACCTACATCACGATTGTCACGAATTATTCTGTACGGTTTTGATTCTTGTGACGCTTCCTGGAGATTTGACAAACCAGCCATCTCGAGCAGCGTCTCGACAAATGTCCCACGGGTGGAAATGTGTTATGGTCCATCGTTTGTGAGACTTTATTGAATACGTGAAAGCTGCTATGCCAGTACGTGTGTCTTGATGCTGCATCTCTATTCACGGTCTGTTCCAGAGTAAGATCGACCGGGCATCTTAAGAAATGTTTACTTGTTCGTCGGATAGAGAATCTCTCACGTGCTAGATAGAAATACACAACCAGCAAGTTATTAAAAATTTGTATTAACAATTTTGCATATTAAGAGTTAATTAAATGATATCTCCCCTTTATTGGAATCCCATAGGACTACATCCTTTTAGAACCCCCTAAATCGAAAGGAAAGTCCCATCAGAACCTGCTCCACGTTTCTTTTTAAATCACCCTTAGCTCTTCAAATGAACTTGGCCAGTGGCTTTAAAAGACCTTTGTCAACCTTTTCCACCATTAGCATCCCTGCACCCATTTTTCAGACTCTCAGATATATAACCTTTCCAAAGATGTCAGGCACAAAGCGGCCCAAGTTTTTAGTTTAATCGCCCTTTTTTCGTCACATGACCTTGATTATTGACCTCTGGTGACCTATTCCATCTCTGCCGACACCCTAGCATTGATTTATCATAGTCCCTGATAGTTAACCTTCCAATGATACCAAATACAAACCTAGTCAAAGTTTTCAGTAAAGCTACACCTTTTTCATGAAATGACCTTGGGCAAAGACCTTATTTTATCACCGTGAATGACCCTAGGTACTGTAGTGACCTTAAATGACCTCTGGTGACCTATTTCACCACTGCCGACCCTCCAGCATCCGTTGTCCATACTCTCGGGTATATAACATATCCAATCATATCAAACACAAACCTGGTCAAAGTGTTTAGCTAAATCGCCCTTTTTTCGTCACATGACCTGAATTATTGACATTAAATGACCTCTGGTGACTTATTACATCACGGTCGACACCCCAGCGCTCTTTTTCCACGGTCCCAGATAGGTAGGCCTAACATTTCCTATAGTACGAAACACAAAGTTTGTCAAAGTCTTCTCTAAACTACCTTGGGTGGTGACCTTAAATGACCTCTGGTGACCTATTCCACCACTGGCGACACCCCAGCATCCATTGCCCATACACCCGGATAGATAACCTTTCCAACGATACCAAACACAGACCTGGTCAAACTTTTTAGTTAAATCACCCTTATCTCTTGGACTATATGTAACGTATGCCTATGGAAACTGTGTTTGCACACAAAAAAGCCATGTTACAGTTTATTATTGGATAGCCCTATGTACTACTGTTGTCAGCTAATCTAAGCATAGTTTGATCAAAGATGGTTTCACGGGTCATTTTATGTCTTATGGTATAGTTTGCATTAGCATTTTAACTCTAGTTGTTATTGTTTGTATATTCATTTATTGTTCAGTTTATTTGTTGACCACCATCCAAATTGAAGGGGCAATATAAAGAACACAACAAACATTGATCTTCCGAGTTTAAATCATATATCGCTCCACAGGAATTTCTTAACACAATTTCATAGCCAGGGATGATATATATCAACAGTTGATATATACGTGTATATTAAAAATGCGATTCCGGCGAATGTATGTCGAAAGTGTGCAGAATGTGTTTCAACATATTTTGTTCTCAATAACTGGAAAACAAACAAAATTCACCCGGATTTCAAAGGGTGCTTGCCTTAGTCTATTAGAGTAAAGATATAGACTTATAAATCTAACCTAGGTTACCATAAAATAGTGCGATATTGAATAATTAAATACTACATAGTGGAATAATTAAAATCCTCATGACAATAAGTTATAGTATATTTCTGGCACACAAGCTGGAAGTTTGCTTTATCTTAATGATTAATTTTCTTTAACGAAGTAGATGTCTATAGACCTGATTACCTATGATGTATCCAGGAAAGTAGAAACGGCCTATTTTGGAAGGCTAGGAAGCCTAAAAGTCATGTCATGTTCATTGCCCGACACCAGATCAGAATAAAAATCACCAGAGTCATAGGCCTAGGCCCTATGAGATATATTATTATCATGCTAAAAGGGGTAATCTTATGCTAGATCTAAGCTTAACAGTATTAACACCGCTAGTGTTCAGTGTTGTGTAACCTACTGCTATGACAGTGTGAACATTTCTTTTGGTTTAGCTGAAATAAACAGCTTTAGAGAAGGCTTATTGGTAGGCTGTATACGCTGGGGTGTGGTTATACCAACTACCGAAGCCATAATTTGACATTATTATGCAAGCCAACGTAAACTATAATGTTGGTTTCGATGATAGATCCAACAGTTATCCGAATCCCACTGGGCATATTAAATGGATTTTAGCATTTTTAGTGTATTTGATAACGATTCTTCAATGTTATCGGGACTTGTTACAATATTTGTTGATTTTATTACATTATCGGGAAGTATTACATTATCGGGAGTTTATTACATTATTGGAGCAAAATATTATAAATGATATACTTTAAGATATTCCTCTAGTTTTTAAGACGGCCAGTTTGAAAAAAGGTATCCGAACCCCACTGGGCATATTAAATGGAATTTTGGCAAATCAAATTACTTGAAAAAAATATGTTTATTACATTATTGGTTAAATTTATTACATTATCGGGAAGTATTACATTATTGGTTGATTTTTATTACA
This sequence comes from Flabesymbios commensalis, assembly GCA_964017125.1. Classification (NCBI taxonomy): domain Eukaryota; kingdom Metazoa; phylum Annelida; class Polychaeta; order Terebellida; family Flabelligeridae; genus Flabesymbios; species Flabesymbios commensalis. Next base: position 90,591,646 of record OZ024903.1, on the reverse strand, counting down.
TTATCGGGAAGTATTACATTATCGGGAGTTTATTACATTATTGGAGCAAAATATTATAAATGATATACTTTAAGATATTCCTCTAGTTTTTAAGACGGCCAGTTTGAAAAAAGGTATCCGAACCCCACTGGGCATATTAAATGGAGTTTTGGCAAATCAAATTACTTGAAAAAAATATGTTTATTACATTATTGGTTAAATTTATTACATTATCGGGAAGTATTACATTATTGGTTGATTTTTATTACATTATCGGGAAGTATTACATTATTGGGAGTTTATTACATTATTGGAGCAAAATATTATAATTGACATAGTTCAAGGTATTCCTCTAATTGTTATGGCGGTCATTTTAAAAATAGTCATCCGAATCCCACTGGGCATATTAAATGGATTTTAGCTTTTTTAGTGTATTTGATAACGATTCTTCAATGTTATCGGGACTTGTTACAATATTTGTTGATTATTTTACATTATCGGGAATCATACATTATCGGGAGTTTATTACATTATTGGAGCAAAATATTATAATTGACATAGTTCGAGGTATTCCTCTAATTTTTATGGCGGCCATTTTAAAAATAGTAATCCGAATCCCACTGGGCATATTAAATGGATTTTAGCATTTTTAGTGTATTTGATAACGATTCTTCAATGTTATCGGGACTTGTTACAATATTTGTTGATTATTTTACATTATCGGGAATCATACATTATCGGGAGTTTATTACATTATTGGAGCAAAATATTATAAATGATATACTTCAAGATATTCCTCTAGTTTTTAAGACGGCCATTTTGAAAAAAGGTATCCGAACCCCACTGGGCATATTAAATGGAATTTTAGCAAATCAAATTACTTGAAAAATATGTTTATTACATTATTGGTTAAATTTATTACATTATCGGGAAGTATTACATTATTGGTTGATTTTATTACATTATTGGGAAGTATTACATTATCGGGAGTTTATTACATTATTGGAGCAAAATATTATAATTGATATATTTCAAGATATTCCTCTAGTTTGTATGGCGGCCATTTTGAAAACAGGTATCCGAATCCCACTGGGCATATTAAATGGATTTTGGCAAGATAAAATGCCTTTAAAAAAAAAGTTTATTACATTATTGGTTAATTGTTTTACATTATCGGGAAGTATTACATTATTGGTTGATTTTTATTACATTATCGAGAAGTATTACATTATCGGGAGTTTATTACATTATTGGAGCAAAATATTATAACTGACATATTTCAAGGTATTCCTCTATTTGTTTGGCGGCCATTTTGAAAATAGGTATCCGAATCCAACTGGGTATATTAAGTGGATTTTAGCAAGATAGAATGACTTTTAAAAAAAAATGTTTATTACATTATTGTTTTAAATTTATTACACTATCGGGAAGTATTACATTATTGGTTGATTTTTATTACATTATCGTGAAGTATTACATTATCGGGAGTTTATTACATTATTGGAGCAAAATATTATAATTGACATATTTCAAGGTATTCCTCTAATTTTTATGGCGACCATTTTGAAAATAGGTGTCCGAATCCCACTGGCTACATGAAATGGATTTGAGCAAAATAGAATGACTCAAGAGGTTGATTACAACAGGCTCTTGACTTTTTTCAAACTGGTAGGAAGAATAGAATAGGGATATGCTTTGCATTGACTTACATGTATCAAGGGCGGGGTCCTGCTGTAGTGGTTAAAGCTGCTTGCCTGAAAAGTCTGAGATCGCAGCTTCGTTCCCTGCTTTGTCGCTAATAAGGTTTACAAGAAAGAAAAGTTTCTTCCTCGCTCACTCATAAAGATTCAGTATTGTGGGGAACTTTCGTGACGGAAAGGTAGCGTACTCGACCTCAGGCCCCCAGGGACCGAATTCTGTATCTGGTGGGCAGTGTCATTGCATTCATCTCAACATCCTCTGGAAGTTGGCCCAGTTTAGCCTATATTTGCACACCGTTCGTATACAACTCCATTCATTCATACAGGTATTAGTCTGAAAATAACACTGTCTACAACGTCTTGAATTAACTAAAATTAAATGATTCGATTGACTTTGACACTTTATCACATTATTGGTTAGTTTTATTACAATATCGGGAAGTTTGTTTATTACATTATCAGCTAAAAGTTTATTACATTATCGGGGAGGTTGCTTATTACATTATCGGTTAAATTTATTACATTATCGGGAAGTATTACATTATCGGGAGTTTATTACATTATTGGTTGTAACAAGAGTGGATTACTCCGCTGTGATTGGGTTTGTTTTGGTGGGGCAACAATATTTAAAAAAAAAAACTTAAATCCTCAAAAAGCTTAAAAACTCCAGTATTTCAACGCTAGAATTTGTTGTTTTACAAAGAGAGAATACCTTCCTGTATCCCCATAAATAGCAACTGATGTGGTTTGCTGTTTGACTCCAAGCATATTTTTCAAGAATGATAACTGAACCATCTGAAAGTCTTTACCGATATATAGTACCTCGCTACCATACATCAATGTGGGTTATGTGATGCTTACGTTATTTCGTTATTTCGTGGATACAAACAAACTTCTACCTTGTACAATCAAGAATACTACTAAAACAATCTACTAAAACAACTGAAAACAATAAGAAAGGGTGTTTCTGCCACTTTACAAAGTATCAGTTATTTCGTATCTAAGGCAATGGAATGTCATTAGAATAGTTTTACATATCTGTCTTTATCAATGGGGCATGTCAGGTATGTCTATGTATTTGTCTGAGACAACAGTGATCTTCACTACTACGCTGTTTAGTCAAAAGGCAGTATATGCTTACTTTTAATGTACTGCCTTTTTACTTTGCACTGGAGTAGGGCGGGGGCCCTAGGGTAGTGGTTAGCACCGCTGCCTTTCACGTCAGAGTTCGGGGTTCGGTTCCCGGTCTCGACGGTTTGAAAGAAACACAAATGTTTCTTCCCCATCCACGTGTGAAAGTCAGTATTGTGGGGAGCCTCCGTGACCGAGAGGTAGCGTGCTTGGCCTCAGACCGCCAGGGCTCGAATTCGAATCCTGTGTCTGGAGGGCAGTGTCATCTCAATCATCTCACCATCCTCAGGAGGTTCTCCTGACCCAGTTTAGCCTATATGTGCACAAAGGTGGCCTAAAGCCCGATTCATTTCATTTGCACTGGAGTACACGTACGCCTTTTCATAGCATTTAACGACACTCAAGTTTGTTTTATATTAATGTAGTTCCGGCCTGTTAAGTTCTCGTCTGATGCTGTCTCCTACTACGAGTACTTGATCGGATTTGGAAGCTAAAATCCAATACACTCATTAATTATTTCCCCTCACGGAAAAACAAATTCACTAACACAAAATACCAATGCACTCCACCACATCATACACTATAATTTTTTAATAACCCTGTCATGACCGTTCGATTTTTGGCTTCGTTTTTTTGTAAATCAGTCAAGCTTCTTCGTCGACTGTACCAGACCAGGACATGTAATGGTCTCTATTGTGCATAACACTGTAGCAGTGTATCGGGACCAATGTTCATAGCAGCGCGCAAATATTAATAATGAAGGTGTTTACACTTTTCTTCAGCTTAACATGAAGGCCTTGTCCATTCTAAAGCTCACAATACCTAGTCAGCAATAGACAGACTTTCAGCAGTGACTAAGAGTGCTGCTCACTAGAAATACCAGCAGTCATACGTACAGAGACTAGTTTGTCATGCTTATACATCAAGCATAGTTTACCAGCATTTCACCAAAAATGTTCTCTTATGTAATTCTGAGGTCACTCATATGGAAAGCTCTATATTTTGTATTTCTGGTGGAGGGAAATGTGATTGATGAGGAAGCTATGACAGGTTTTATTCTTCATCAGTCTAATCCACCATGTCGTGACGTGGACACAAACAAAGAACTTAAACCATGCACTCTGTCCAGCCTGGAGGACTATCATGGACTAAGGTAGGGGGACTCAAGCTGTCCTGCAGCTCAAGGCCAGACGGGATGTAAAGATGGCTCGTACAATATGACATGTATGCCTCTTTCATTACAAGTCGAGTATTTATGTGCATGTGCTGAAGAAAAGGGTGATGTTAACGCGGGAATCGCATGGAGGGACACTTGGGAAGAAATGAGCGGGGAAGAGCTGTCCTTCAAGCGTGGCTTGTGTGATTCACAAGCTGGCTGGTGTATGGATGGAATGTTCATGATGAACCTCACGTACCTGATCAACATGTATGCTCCCCTGGACACCCAGATCACGGCGTCTTCTGTATTTGATGATTTTTATGGGAAGGAGAAAGCTAGGCTGTACCAGATTGATGGTGCCGGATGTGGGTGGGTTAAAGCATCAACTGACCAGTCACCATGGATCATCTTTAACTTCTTTCAGGTCCGTGTAGCAGTTGGTGTTGTAATCGGAAAGAAATGTGAGATCCCTGACCAGTATGTGAAGTCATTCCGTGTTTCCACTAATTTCTATGATGACGGCCCCTGGTTCTACATAGATGATAACGATGTACAGGCTCAATATGATGGTCTCATCTTCACCTGGTGGTTTGGCAGGGAGGTCGCGGGACGCTCCTGGAGAATCGAACCGGTTACATGGGATGGCTTAGCAGCTATGCAGGCTGAGTTCCTCGGATACGCCCAAGGCATGTAAGGGACGTAGGCCTACCCAGGCTCAGTATAATGTGAACCAGTAGAGATACAATTAGAACGATCCTACCATTTTAATGTCATAGCTAGTGATAATATAAATCACTTTGACGGCAGCCTAAAGTTTTCTCAACTATTTAAATTATTTTGATATCAAATGCAGCCATTCAAAATCTGATAAGCTCACCTCACCTGCTTCTTTAACCCTTTAAGCCCTCACGATGCCTTAAAGCATAATTTCAAATCTCTGAAAACAGACTTAATTTTCCTATAACTAGGGTTTTAGAATGAATATTTCCATGAAACTGATTGACCAATACATGATAATTTTCTTTAAATTTTCACCCTCATCTTCATCAATTACAATTCGAGAATTGCGACAGCAATATACGGATTGTAGTGGATGAAGGTGACAATGGTAAATTCGCACCTGAAAGGGTTAATAGCCCATGACCCCCCCCCCCCTCCCCAGGAATCGGGTGGTTATTTACATGTCATTTTGAGGTCTGTTTGCTATATCCTGGAAAATGACCAGTCCAGACTTCTATATGTCCTCCAAATAACCAAATGTATTTCTTATTAAACTGAAAAAGCAACAATGACAGCTGTGATCATGCCTTTGCGCTACATTATCAGTGTATATTTTTAATAATTAAGTTATCGGCTTTTTTATCTGTTTTATTATTGTTAAATTTATTGTATGGGCCTATATAGGCCGACTAATAAATTCTTTATTATCGTAATCTTAAAATTAACCACGCTAGACAACTATTATTAAACTACACTAAACTATCTGTACACATTTTTCTTGTTAAAGCCAACGGCTAACGTCTGTATTCGTAACATTTTTTGTTTGTTATTTAATTTCATGGTAATTACACATACTACAAAATGACCACTGAAATGACGTCTGAATTCCTGACCACAAAATAACTTGATCTTAGAAGCTTAACAATTAGCTGTTCTACCCATTATTCTGATTTTACACATTGCGAACCCCTTGTCTCAAATATATTGTTATAATATATATATTTTCCATTGGAATTAATAATAAGCCATGACTCTTCCATGATTAATCAATCTTTGAGCACCCAGCTTTAGTAATAGAGGGACTCCAGTAATATAATTTAGGGGCTCATATCATCTCCTTGCCATCTCACCTGCTGGCAATTCATTCCGCCTTCCTTTTTTGTATCTATTCATTTCAGTACAGTAATTATGTACATTATTATAAGGCCTACCAATCTGTGGCGGGCCAATGCGGTGAATTTTACTGCCGTTAAAGGTCATCTATCACCCCTTATATAGTATGAATAATTTTGTGACAGATAAATCAAAGTTGCCACAAGATGGGGCACAAGTATTTCTTTATATAGGGTGATTTGCTATCATGTGACCCTCTTAATCACCCCATATAAGGACATAATTATTCATACCATATAAGAGGTGATAGATCACCTTTAAACCATAAGTTTTGTTTGCTTCGCATTTATGTATTGACGCCTATTTTTATCTGTCGTACATTCCATTACAATACATTGTACATTTTACACATTTCACGGCGACATATGCTCTACCTTCACATTGGTTTGTAAAGATACGTTTTCGTTTGCCAAAATATATAGGTATTATACACGCTATTGTATTTATTATCTATTATTATGCATAATTCTGGTCCGGTTTCAGACTTGTTCTTGATTTGTGCTCGCCACATGTCACCTATATTGTATTGATATTCATTCTTGCTTCGCACTTGTATATTACATGTATTTGAGTTTTCCATCTTGCGTGGGTGTGTTTTGTATCCGTCTACGGGCAAACAGCAGAGTAAAGATAAGTTTACCACTAAGCAATTGCGATCAGTGACTGGTTTGTTACATAAGCCTCACAGATCAAGAAAGTCTATATGTTATCGTTATTAGAGGTACTTAAGTATGAGTAGTAGACACACTGGTAGAGAGACAAGTATCAGTAGTTGAGGGGCTCATCTCATCTCTTTGTCAAGAGGGGTCCATCTCCCCTGTTCGCCATATACTAGGCCTTTCCTTTTATATATTCATTTAATGCAGGTATGATGTCGCGGGTGATAAATGGTGGATTTGTTATCACAATCAATGGCCAATATGGTGAATGTTACTGATGTTATAATATAATTTGTGTTTGCTTCAAAACTTGTGTATTGACGTCTATTTTTGCTCTCTCGTACATTCCACTACAATACATTGTGCATTTTACACACTTTACTGCGACATATGACCTACTTGTAGATTCACAGTGGCTTTTAAAGATATTTTGTCCATTACCAAATTATATCTGTATTTTAATACTATTTTTTTTAAATTTAGCGCTTGTGTAAATATTGTATACTCTATTATATTAGTAAGCATAACTTTGATCCCACTTTAGACTTTTTCTTGACACATGTTCGCCACGTGTGACCTATATTATATGTTTCGCATTTGTGTGCTATATGTATTTTAGTTGTCCATCTTTCACGAAAGTGTGTGTTACTTAAGAGCATTTGCATATGTTCATCATATGACCATTTACATATGTTCATCTCCTCATTACATAAGTTGAAGGTTTCATACTGTGATAGAGTTAAGCAAATTAACATCTTATTTAAAACCCACATTTATTATGAAACCTCTCATTTTGTTCATGTAGCGACATAATACATTTATTTTTAATTTACTTTTTTTCTTTAGATATAAATTACCCTTACAGCCAAAGGTATTAATAATTAGTGACCGTTCTCGGTGCATCAATCGCACGGTTTAAAAAGGGTTAATTTTATTGAAATAATTAAACCTTAATCCGGGATAAAACACACAAAGTAATATCGTGCTATCGTGGCATGTGACAATATTTTAGATTTGTGTTTTGGTTCTAATATGTGAAATATGTCTTCTATGTCCATTACATAATTTATATGTCATTATTAAGATGGTCCTGTGTGTGGAGTGCTACAAACTAATAATGGCGTTGTAGTTTGCAGTGCTGACCAATGTGTGCCATAAAAAAATTCAGTCATTCAAAAATTATACAAAATAATACCACTTTTCAATTACGATTAGTTTACATTTTGTTACATAGACCTAACAGATCAGGAAAGGTTAATCACAGAAGCTTTGAGATAATTTAATCAATTAAAATGTTCTGTCATATTAAGTTGTGTCTCGATACTGCGAACCACAACTTTAAGTGACTGACAATTTATGTGATTTGTGTAACTAAAGTCATAACTTTTATTAGTGTTTCAAGGTTAAGACATATCTTACTTTTAGCAACTGGTTATACAGAATTTCTGATATTGGTATGGACATTCGTTTTGAAATGTAAGAATTTGTTAGAGTTTGAAATAAAATTGAAAGGCTGAATATCTTTTTTTTTCATAACGGAATAGGACGTCATGACATATTGGCACGAACTTTTCCTTGACCGCATTTTTCAAGATGCATGTATCTGACAACCATAGTTTCTAACAAAGAACAATGAAGTGTGAATACGCTATTTCACGAAGGAATCTTTAATAGGCTACCTCCATCTCATGATTTGAGCATAGCTTGACAATACTAAGGCTAATGCTGTGATGTTTGCCGATGACGATGATGACGACGACACCGAAGGCGACGGCGACGGCGACAACGACGACGACGACGACGACGACGACGACGACGAAGACGACCGACGACCGACGACGACGACGACGACGACGACGACGACGACGACGACGACGACGACGACGACGACGACGACGACGATGACGATGACGATGACGATGACGACGACGACGACGACGACGACGACGACGACGACGACGACGACGACGACGACGATGACGATGACAATGACGATGACGATGACGATGACGATGACGATGACGATGACGATGACGATGACGATGACGATGACGATGACGATGACGATGATGATGATGATGATGATGATGATGATGATGATGATGATGATGATGATGATGATGATGATGATGATGATGATGATGATGATGATGATGATGATGATGATGATGATGATGATGATGATGATGACGGAACGGGTTATTAGCTATATTACAATGTTTGAATGTATAGAATGAAACATCTATGTCGTGAATTTGTTTTCTGGCAGCGTTAAAGTATCCTACATACCACTCTTTCAGTCGATCATGTTTTTATTGCTACGAGTACCCGAAAACCGGTTTTGTGAAACCCAATTTCGGTTACGCAGACCCGGACTTAACTGATGTTATAGGTTCGAATCCCTTTCTGGTAATTAGGTGTCAAAAAATCAAAATTGTTTCTTCCCTACTTACTCGTAAAGATTGAATACTGTGGAGAGCCTCTGTGACTGAGAGGTGGCGTGCTCAGCCTCCGACCGACAGGGCTCAATTCTAGCCAACGTTTGGGTACGCGTAACCGAAATTCGGCTACACGTAACCAAAGTTCGGATACACGTAGCCGAGGTTCTTGCACGCGTAGGATGTTACCATCATGTAGGCCTACTAAAGGCTCCTTTAATCATTTCAGAACGAAGACCGTCAGAATCTGACGTCTAAAGACGTCAAAATCTGACGTGTAAAGACGGTCCCCGCACTGAAGGGCGGGGGCCCTAGGGTAGTGGTTAGCACCGCTGCCTTTCACGCCAGAGTCCGGGGTTCGGTTCCCGGTCTCGGCGGTTTGAAAGAAACAAAATTGTTTCGTCCCCATCCACGTGTGAAAGTTAGTATTGTGGGGAGCCTCCGTGACCGAGAGGTAGCGTGCTCGGCCTCAGACCGCCAGGGCTCGAATTTCGAATCCTGTGTCTGGAGGACAGTGTCATCTCAATCATCTCACCATCCTCAGGAGGTTCTCCTGGCCCAGTTTAGCCTATATGTGCACAAAGGTGGCCTAAAGCCCGATTCATTTCATTTCATTTCCCCGCACTGAAATGATTTAACAAATTATAATTTCCGTAGACCCATAGCATAAGTATTTAAATGAAGCGGAATGAGCTAACAAAGGCATTTATAATAATTTCAAATTAAAAACAAAAACAGGTAGTTCTCCATGCATGGTTTGTACACAAACATTTCAGTTTCGAAAGGGTTAAGTGTCGTCAAAACGCCGCGCCGTTTACATTTACATTGTTCTATGGTCCAAGTACAGGCTCAATACGTTGAACTTTGATCGGTGTTCAAAACATTTTATGATTTAGATGATCAAAAAATGTGAAAATCACATATAAGTAATCTTCAGAATATAGTATGAATTTTCGAATGCAAAATGGTAAATGTAAAACTTTTTCGGGTTCAGAAGAAACCGTTCATATGTACGCGTTGAACAACTCTATTCAACCTAGATTTAAATACGTTTAAGTGAAAGTTTATTTATTTTAAAAGTAGTAATTCAAATCGCACCGACCAGAACGTCACTATTGTCAGTTTTTCCCGACCCCCTGAATGAGGTTTCAGTTTTTCACCAGACAGTGGAGACGTGATATCATCAGCAGCCAAGGTGGGTCAACATTTTATTTTCTACAATAATATCCGCTTATTAATTTACTGAAAAATGACATTGAAATAAACAAAAAACAACAAGAATGATATCTACAATGTGTATGTATAACTATAAGATACAGAGCTGCTAAAAAAGAGTACTTTCACTTATTGTCGACGGCAATGGTTAGGAAAGAAGAATTTGTGGATAGCTCAGAAGCAAGAACAAATGTTCATGTATAAAATAAGGCATTTTGTTATAATATCAACTGTTCTTTTTTATGGTTCATCAGCTATGTTTTAAAAACGTCATTTCGTTATACATGTAGTACTCTCTGCTGCAAACAGCCAGAATATACAGTTTATGTGGTTTGTTACTATTTGCACAAGTAAAACCTATTTTAATTGAGCACATAATCTTTATCATTTATCATTATATAATAATTATTGAAGATTACTTTTCCCCACCGGTCAAATTAAATCTGTCACATTTTCAATTATTGTGATCTGGAAACAATAAATATATCTACATGGTTTAATTTTGCAGCTATACTGTAGAACATGGATCTTCCATCGGTCATGTATGAAATTTGCCAAACGGTATTTGGTGATTCGTGTATTTTACGATCGCTACAATATGGTTGACGCACGGATAATCATTTATTATCCATATGCCAGATTTGATTATTTTGATGTCTAAATAACCTCGTAATAGTGGCCATGGTTGATCTAGAAGGGAGCATTTGCAAATAGTTCAAGTATATATCGCTAATAACAATACTGAGTGTGTTTAAAAAACAACAACTTATAATGCTCTCTATACTTAAAGAGTAAAATGTCGGTGAATATTGCGGTTTTTTAAGATCCGATTATCGTCACTATAAAAAAACTTAATATCTGATTAGAACATGTAAGATATCAGAGTGATTTATTCCAGGGTTATTCAAGCTGCGATGACAGACGTGGAGAAAGACAAAGTAAGTAACATAGATAGTTTATTTGCACTGTAAACTTTGGTTGACTATTATCACCTCACCCTATAAGGCATACGGTGTTGTTATATATTTACCATCTGCCGACCATCAAGCATAATGATGGGACATTCTGCTTATTTTAGTCAAAAACATAATTTAGACCGTTTTGCAAGTGAAGTGACTATAATAGAATAGCATTCATTGTATTTTTACTCACTTTTTTAAGATACGAGTGCTTGATCTTTTTCTTAAAAATGCATAAAAATTTTACAGAATCTCCCATGTTAGCCTATAATTATCACTATCACGGTGGCTTAACGTTACATTATGTATCTGCGTGATGTATGTGTCGATGAACAGACATGTTTTATTGTTGTATAATATATTAAAACCACCCTGAAAAAGGTTGTGTCTGCGTTTAACTCTTTAACCACAAAAGTCATTTAATTGTCATTTTTACTCACTTGAGGTTGGATTCACAACTTCAAGCGAGTTAAAATTATTCAGATTTGGCAAAATGAAGGTCAACGATTGAGAAATCTTCCTGATTGATGTCATGTTTATCTTCAACATGATAAATATTTACCTGTTTAATGTGCTAAGAAAAAAATGAAAACTCGAATATAATTGTGACCGGTCCAACCCCGTTTTTCGGCATTGGTGGGAGGCATACATCGTCCTGCAGAATTTACAGATGTATTGTTGTTTGCAATGCGTTGCAGTATGAATGTGAGTAGACAGACTGACTCAATTGACCTTTGTACTTTTTGAAAACGACACATTGTCCATATCATTATTTCTATATTGTGTACACGGCTAAATATCAAACAATAAAAACATTGAAAGCACGACAGGTGTTTGTTGGCTTTTTCATCTATATAAAGCTGACACAATATTGCGAGAGCGATTCGAGCATGAAAAGGAAGTAATAATCGCTAAAGACCAAGGCCTTATAAATTACTACTGGAAATGTGTATTCTAATATTCTAAAATATTCTAAATTGATATATAATCGAGGAACACAAACAAAACCAAAAAAATCGCTTAAAAGTATGTTTATTACCACACTCTACGTTCCTTGGGAACGTTCCGATATTTGAGGTAACAATACAGAATTAAATTAAAATATGCATAGAAAGTACTTCCTATTACGGCTTATTATTTAAAATGTATTAATTGAATTTGATCTATCTCCATTGTTGATTAATTAATTAGACTCAGGAGCACATTATTCTGCTTTGTAATAAAACTAACTACAGGAAAGTTTTCCTTAGGTACCGGATGTACGTCAGAGAGCCAACAAGAAGAAAATGGAGAATGTAAGAACAAAGACATCAACTCCGGTAGAGGATGCACGGGTCAGTATTATGAAACACATTATAGTAATTATATCGCGCATTATGTGGATAATAACACTGGCCCACGAATCGTAGCCACTACAAAGCCCTACAAAGACAAAAGGCTGTATCCGCTCACATGTTAAGTAGACTAGGCACAAAATAGGATCAATGTCTGTATTAACACTGCTGTTGGCATTTTTGAGGAAAAGTTGAAAAGCATGTTTTTAAACCTATTTCGGGTGTGCTGCATTCGAAAAAAGTCTTTTCCAAGCTGAATTTTGAGATTTAGGGGGGGGGGGGGCAAAAATCTAAATCAAAATGGCCGCTGTTATATTTTAATATATTTAATTATGTAGTCCCATAACATATTAGATAGTAATTGTAGTGGTGTTTTTGGCACGGGGACTCCTTAGTAAAAGCTTTGTGATGTTTGTTCAAAGGAAAGAAAAATCCTCATTCAAAAGACGCCTAATCTGCATAAATACAAGATGGCCGCCATATGATTTGCCAATTATCATATTATGCCTCATAACTTTGAAAAAAATACAGATAGAAAAATGAATAAGGTATCATAATAATCAGAATTGCATGGGCAACACTATGCAATTACATCTATAATGATGACAAAAGCCTAATTTGCATAAATCTAAGATGGCGGCCATGTGATTTGACGATTATCACATTATGCATCGTAACGTTGGAACAAATGAAGATAGGAACATGTATAATGTTTCAAAATAATCAGGATTAAAATTTCAAAACCGTGTACAGTCTAATTTGCATAAAGTAAATATGGTCGCCATCTTATTTTCCAATCATCACATAATGCAATGATAGCATTATATATCGTAACTTCTTTGGCAAAACATATATGACAGTGCACACATAACCACTTCTGGATTTTCAAAAACGCTTTTTCCTGTGTAAATTTTTTGTAGTGCAATATAGAGTAGACCTACCCGGAGCTTTTAAACAGTATTTTCGTCTATTTGCAGATCATTTGGGGTGTACAGAGGTGGTCCAGGCCTATAAACCCCCTAGCTTTTCTTAATAACAATTCGGATCATTGTCACCAGATAAAACTTGTTGAATGTAGACTATTGCATTCGTGTTGTATCCAGATTATTAGAACTTAAGAAACATGCACAAAAAATGGGGTTTTGTTCATGTAAAAAAACATAAAACACACTAAGTTGTGATTTGATTTTCTAGGTTGCTCTTTTGATGACAAATAACAAATATCTCTCCACGAGAAGACAAAATGGGGGAAAATAACATGTCACTGTACATTATTCATGAAAATATCACAGAGCATTGTCTTTTAGAGTATTTTAATGGTTAGGGTGTACATAAGTGAACAGCAAACATTTCCTTTAGTTCAGTTGAGATAAGCTTAAGAAGCCTAAGTTTTTTGTCAGGGTTACTATTATATAGCCTGTGTTTAAATAAAATGTAAGATCCTACCCATTAGATTTAGCAGCAAATTCTGTAAACGTAAGCATTGTTTCGTACAGGTCTATCCAGCATACACACGACACTGGACCTGTGGATGCTCATTATTGTGACAGAAATGGCGAAATGTGACACTATAATATCAGGATATGGCATAATAAGGCATAAAATAACATTATAATGTCAATATAAGGCGTTTTAATGACATTATGTACATAACTGTTGGGTGTCTTAAAACGTGGGAGTAGGAGGTGGGTGCCGGCAATACCAGTACTTACCGTGACAATATGCCATTAAAATGACAAGGCCTGTAGGATAAGGTAATATAATATCACAATGCGGCATTGTATTTGAAATTGTCATTGAATGACAGGATCTGGCATTTTATTCTCAGTATACATGGTATATGGCATTATAATATCAGGATATGACAGTTTAATATCATAATATGGCATTTTAAAGTCAGTTATGGGATCATATTATATATATATATATATATATATATATATATATATATATATATATATATAAAGTTAGGATATGGAACTTTAACGTCCAATTATGCATTGTACTGTGATAATATTACACTCGAATGTCAGAACATTACATTATAATACAATAATATGGTATTATAATAACGGAATATGATATTACCATAGAATATGTCACAGTGTAAAATCAAGATTAACATTTCTGTATCATTATTTTGAGTTGTAAAATCTGGATATAAGCCATGATAATTATGTTGGTTAAACATCACGTTATGTCACTAAAATGACAGGCTATGACACAATATTGTTAAGATATGGCTTTATAATACCAGGATATGGCAGTTCAACATCACGATATATCAATTTCAAGTCAAGATATGACACTTGATTATTAGAATATGACAATTTTTATAAAAATAAAAGTTATAAAGTTGTCATATGACACTTTAACGTCAAAATGTGACGATGGGTAATATAATGTCAGAATATTGTATTATAATGTCATACTATGATATTAAAATAAAAGATGTGACAGTTGAAAGTCATGATGGATATTAGATTGTATTATTAGGATATGACACTTAAACCTCCTGATATGGTATTATAATGTCCAAATATGGCTTTTAACACCACAAAAATACATTTTAATTTTAGGATATGCCATTTTGATGATATGATATAACATTATAAGACTAGGATATGACACATCCTATTAAAAAAATAAGATTGCAATGCCACATTGCGATTATATTACCATATCCTCAAATCCTTCGTCATGTCGTGATGCTAATTAATGGTATCTCCGACACCAACCCCCTACTCCCACTTTTAAGACATTAAACGGTCATATACATAATGTCATTATAATGTCATATATTGATATAATAATTATTTACATTAGTATGCCACATCCTAACATTATAGTGTCATATTCTGACATTACTGTCCCACAATTCAGCCTCCATGGGTTCAATGTCGCGTGTGTACTGGATGTGAACGAAAAACTACTAACGTTCCCTGAATTTTCTAGTAATTATAATCATGCTTCGACCACAGGAGGGTCTAATATTTACTATCAACATAGGATAAATAATAATAGTCCACCCATGACCCAATTAATGATAGGCTCATTCTGAATAGCTCAACTAAGCATTTCCGTCATTCAGTTGATAAGTGTTAATTACTGGCAAATCATATGGCGGCCATCTTAAATTAATGCAACTTAGCAATTTGATATTATCATGTTCATACACGGTATTGAAATTTCAATCCTGAATATTTTAACACCTCACACATGTTTCTATCGTCATTTGTTCTAAAGTTACAATACATTTTATAATCATGTGATCATTCTATTATGGCCACCATGATGTGATGATTTGCAAATAAGATGGCGGCCAATTTCAATTGATGCAGAATAATCTATTGCCATTGTCATCTACATAAACAGTTTTGAAATTTCAATTTTTATTATTTTTATATATCATACATGTTTGTATCTTCATTTGTTCCAAAGTTATGATGCATGATGTGATAATCTGCAAATCACATGGTGGCCATCTTAGATTTATGCAAATGAAGCCTTTATCATCATTATATAGGCCTACGCATATTGCTGCCAATTAAATTCTAATTATTTTGATACCTTATTCATTTTTCTATCTTTATTTGTTCCGAAGTTATGAGGCTTAATCTGATAATTGGCAAATCATGTGGCGGCAATCTTGTATTACTGCTAATTAAGCCTCTTATAGAGGAGGACTTTTGTCCACCGCGAAAAATAATCACGATGCGTTTTAAAAACAGTCTCTGTGTTAAATTTCCTGAGTCTATACCAATATCCACACCTTGGTGAAAGAGTCCATGGACTAGACATGATGATTTCAATTGACAGCCATTTTGTATTTTAATATCTAATGTTTGAACCACAACATTTGGGTCATTGCCATTTTGTTCATCATAACCCACTTGGGTCAGGGACATTTTTGACAAAAAAATCCAACTCTAAAACTGTCAAAAAGGAACATACTTTTCAAAATAATTAAATTATCGGTAAAAATGGCGGCCATTTTGATTTCGATTTTTGACCAACTAAACTCCAATTACCAGCTTGGAAAGGATTGTTTTCGAGGTCTCCATACCCCAATTAGGTTATAAATATGGTTTTCCAACTTTTCCTCAAAAATGCCTACAGGTTTCTGATATTATGAAAATATGCCTAGTCTAAAGTACCTCTGGGTACGCTGTGCATTACCATCAAGTCCTTGCAGCATGCTTTATACATGACTAGATCATGACACCCGTAAAGGATGAACTCCGGATGATTCTACATTCTTTGCTGTGAGGATGAAGGTCGAGGCCTTTTTATAGCCAAGAATGGAGAACCCCGAGGATTTAAACTGACTTAAAACACATCCGATCATTGTGATGATCTGTCGTTATTAACAGCTCGGTCGCACTTGACTGATTAGGCCTATAGTACGCATTATGTGATTATACAGTACTATCTGCGCTGGCATACCATAATTACCATACCATGATTGAATGGATTCCATACGCTGACATATCAATTTAAAAATATATATATATATAAAGTTATATAGCCTACTGGAAAAAAAAGGTAAAAAATTACCAGTAATATAAGAACTGGAAAAGACTAAATTAGCATTAGTTCCAAGTTGTAGCCTATACTGCCATGTAAGCAATAATGTGAGCATTATACATCACTTTTCACCACAAACATTCATCTTCAATTGTACTCCTAAATGAGGCTTCAACCATCCTTTAGGCGTACAAATAGTTTGTGTAGGTTTTTTCTGGATTCTTCATAAAAATGTGTTTTTAATTGAAATCATGATCTGTGGGATATAAACTACTTCATACCAAACTAAATTTTAACATTTATATACATGTCATCACACTGGGTCCCTTTAGGTATGTACTTGATCAACAATAACTCTCCATTCCCGCAGACGGTGGGCCAGCATCAAGTCCCTATTGGGTCAATGTCCCGTGTTTGCCAGGTAAACATTCAATTATGCCCATCTTTTCTTATTTTCATAAGTGTATAAGTTAGACTAATTATATCATACCACAATACGTGTGATGTGTTAAACGCAAAACATACCTACACGAGCGCGATTAGGTACGTGACAACAGACGCAACAATCGCGTGACTGTCCACACACCAACGCGGCGACCGACACGACGTCCAACGACATGTGAGGGGCGACGACCGGCGCAACGGGAATGTAAGTTTTAAAAAAGATCACGTTGCCTACCGCGCACGTCGTCGCGCTGGTATGTTGTGCCAATGATGAAATAGCGTGTTTGAAAAACCGACACGACGTCGATGTCGCGCGAGCAATCACGTGTTTCGCGCTTTACCATTGAGTTCTCACCTCTCATTTGTTCGTCCGATCTGCTGTTTTGTGTCTGTGCGTTCTCTCCATCTATCCCGCAGGCGGTCAAACACGAGGCTGTTTTGTGTCTGTGCGTTCTCTCGGTCTATCCTGCAGGCGGTCAAACACGAGACGTTGACCCAATGTCGGGCTATTGTTTGCTCACCGTCTACGACGCTCAGCCAACATTAGCCCAGTATTGAGTTACGTGTCGTGTTTGACGCCACGCTGAATATGGGCCAGTGTCACAGACGGCAGACCAACATTAACCCAGCTTTGGTTCAAAGCATCGTGCCGGTGGTACAGCCAGCATGAAGTAGGCCTACTGACTACGGTTGAATGGATACTGGCCAGCAACGGCGAAACTGGCCCAGCATTTGACAGACAATGGGTCAGTGTCGGCTTGCACTGCCAGACCCGCAGCCCAGCAAACACTAGGCGTTGAACCAGTGCTGTTTTTTTGCTGGGCCAACGTCGCAGAATTGGACCAGTATTGTGTCAACGTCTCGGCTTTTTAAGAAATTAACAGATGTTTTTGCGGAATCATTCAGGATTTTCTGAATCATTATGAGGATCTATGTCGATTCAATGATGTACATGTCTGGTGAAGCCCCATTCATTAGATTCTTGACCAGTCAATGTGGGCCTTTTGTTATAGGTGACTCCATACCGACAACCTTTGAGCACCCCTACATATAATATTAAAAATACATTTATTCAGTAATGTTTCAATGCCTGGCCAGCGTCGCTAACAGTGGCCCAGTATTGAAACGATATTGTGTATTTGTCGCAGACAGTGATACAACACTAAGTCAGCAGAGAGACAAGTCAGTGTGTGGACTGGGCACTCTGAATACGATTCCATTTGACAGCCAGTTATATATCTATTTAAAAGTACAAAAGCTCAGTGGGGACTTCTGATCTCTGAAATCTGAAGTCTGAATCCCGAAGTCTAAAGTCAAAAATTCCAATTCACACTGGCTGCTAAAAAACATGGGCAAGATTCCAATCAATCTGTCATTAGAAAAATAACCAAACACAATTTCAAATGGTCGACAAAAAACTCACAAAACTTAGTCCAAACATTATAGTTACTTGAAAAGTCACAATTCCCCTCTGGTTCTCTTTGCTCTTTTCTAATAATTTGTACTACAATGACTGTTTATCAGGGAGAGCGCAGTGGTGGCTGGCGTCAGAGAGAAGATGTCCTGGCCTGGGCAGCCTCTATGATGTTTGTGGGGGTACTCATTGCCATGGTCTATGTAGTAGGTGAGATAATATTATTATAACAGATTAGGATTCATTTATTTTCAAATTACTTAATATCACCTTTTTTTTCATCAAGAAATTTAACCATTAAAAACTCAAACAATCCAAGTTAACATGGTTTCATTTCCATAAATTCAATTTAAATGGTTAATTCGGAAGAGTCATCATGATGGGATTCAAACTAATCTCGAATATTAAGTGACAATGCATACATAGAATTATTTAATTTATAATGTATAAATATTCCTAATACCATGCCCGTGATACATGTATGGGACACAGTTATTGTGAATCAACATAATTTTGTGTTGTGAAATTGACAAAAAAAACGGCGTGTAGGCCTATAGCCTCCAATAATTTTATTGACGACTGCAATATTAATATTTGACTACCCTACCATGTTCATCAAGGTCATAGTTTGGTGAGAAATAATGTGTCACCGAAAAACACGCCTTCGGGTGTCGTGCAGCGCAACGAGGATGGATCAATCTTTATTTAGTTCTGGTTAGTTTATTCACTAGGTGTCGCTCGAGGCCTTATTTGATTTACGGCATGTTATTCACTAGGTGGTGCTCGCGGCTGGGATGCCACGTCCGGATACACTCACAACACGACGTCGTCAGAAGACAGATTTCTGCCAGAGCCTTACGTCCCTGAGCCGGGAGTGAGAGGGAGGTCAGTATACCCAGCAAACACAGTGGTGGATCAAGAAGAGGGAGGGGGGGGGGGGGGTCAAGGAATAATTTAATTTCCCAAATATCGGAACATCGGTATTTGACACTCAAAATTGACCAGGGTAGTAGTACCTCTACCTCGATTGATTAACTAAGAATACTAAAAATAAAACACCTGATTTTTTTGGTAGGTGGCCACTAAAATAAAAACCTGATTTTTTTGGTAGGTGGCCAACCAAATTTCCATTTCACCCCCTCCCCCCCATTTTTTGAAAATTCTGGATCCGCCCCTGAATTAACGTCTCAGCTGTGAATGCTGGTTGAATGTCGCAGTCGCATTCGACAACGTCGCAGTTTGTGTTTAATGAAAAGACGCCGTCAGGTCCATACAGGGCCAGCGTGCAAGACACTGGCGTAACCAATGAGCTGGGCGCAACATTCAACCTCGCGATCCTCAACTTCAAGTGGGTGAAGACTATTGAGATATGGCATAATGAAGGGCAACGGTTCAGAAATCTTGCTGATTTATGTCATATTTTAACATCAATATGTTTATAAGGTGATATGTAAAGTGCTAACAAAAATGTTGAAAAACGAATATAATCGGCACCGGCGGCTTGCATCCGTGTCATTGTGTGACTGGCAATTTTACATTTTTACAAGGAAAATTTTAAGGCACAACTTCAACCACAAATCAAACGTGTTGATGGCCCCTGAACCGATTATTTATCAAATTTATCAAATATACATTTTTCACACACATCAAATTGTGTTGATTGTGCAGTGGGACCGGTTTTTATGCTATTCATGTGACTCTTTTCTATGCCATTGCATATCATTGCTTTCATTGTAATGACTGTTCTCCGAGGAGTATTTTATATTTTCGAACGATACTTTTGTTTTTTCTCCTTTTTAATCGGATCCACATTAACCGTGGTGAATGAATTTCGCAGATTTCTCAGTCAATTCTCAACCAATTTTCATGACATTTTACACACACTATTTTCCATTCATGTCGTGACTACCCTGAAAGTTTCGCGATGTTTTGATAAGTATTAGGTATTTTGTACACTCCGTAGCAGTGTGTGTGCCTACACACTGCTACGCCGCGTGCTGATTCATGCCGACTGCAGGTGGCCTTCCCCGACCCCTTCCACCACCCTCCCCCTGTATGAAATGCTTACTTGTTTCATTCAAACGAAACTGCCGCTCGGGCAGGATTTTCAGCGTAACGCGACAGTGTTTAAATGGGGACAGTGTAGGTATTTTGATACACATTGTTTTATGTGTATGATGATGATGAATTCGTACATGTTCAGAAACTAGTACAAAGCGAAATGACAATAACTGCTTACTTGCGGTGTCTATCGCTGTGTACATAATGAAGAAAAAAGACGCGAGATTTCTAATCTACTACGTTTTTTTACACTAGTGTATATTAATCGCCTTGTTACCTTGGTATTTTTGCTTCAAATTCTGTAGTATAATGGAATTATAGCAACATACCTAGGTATGATAAAGACGCGTGAGCTTTTTCATGTTGTTACGATTAGGAGGCTATTTGTCACTATTACTATAACTCACTTTCTGGCACAGGTTCGGAGCAAGGCACGATTTTATTTTATAAACCCTTAACCCTTTAACCGCTGATGCCGCATATCTTCGGGTATTCCTTTTTTATTAGCATATTAAGTACCACTTTTGAAACATGTTAAAGATAAAATGTGACATCAATCAGCAAAATTTGAAAACAGTTGACCTCCATTTTGTCAAATCTGAATAATATTCACTCACTTGAAGTTGTGGATCGCGTCAGCGAGACACAACTTCGAGTGGGTGAAAATTCAGACTGAATAATTTGGCGGTTAAAGGGTTAAAGCGCTGAAATACTTTCGTAAAACCATAGAGACCAAAGGAGATTTCTCAGTTAGCTCTTTCCGCTTCATTTGAATTCCAATGTTATAAGTCAACGGTCATTATAGATATGTTTACTCTTACTGTGCGGGGATTGACTTTAGACACCAGATTCTGACGTCTAAAGTCGATCCCCGCGCTGTAAGGGTTAATATTACTTTTGCGATGACGTGTCAAACTCTTGTTGTAATTGTCACATATACACCCTTTCTCCGCTAAGCACGAATATAATCCATTTTTTAGCCGATTAAATCATCGTGACTGGAAATGAAATGAAATGAAATAAAACATGGGATCCCATAAAACATCAAGATTTGCAAATACGTTTACCACGTTAAATAAATTAGTTCTACTCCCGTGCACACAAGTTTGAGTTGTTAATGAATGTAGGAGCTCGAATTAAGAATTATGTGTAGATTTGTGAAATATGTGATGAAAAATGTTGACTGAGCACAATGTTATAATAATAATATAACATATTGTTATTCACCTTTATACAAAATCTAACTGTATTGTTACCACGCATGCTCGCCTGGTATACTTCTATGTGTGTTCCTTTGGAGTTTTTGTCAGAATTAATCTAATTACTCGTTACTTGTTGCAGGCACGGAAAAGACGCGACTGGTCGCTGGTACTATTGGCGTGTACCCCCTGCTCGTACCACAGTGTGGAGTCACCTGGTACCCTGGGTGGGGTACACCCTTCATCAGCTCCTCATCTGGGCGGTCATCTTCAGTGCACAGCAAGCAAAGGTACAATTTGATATCCTTAGTATTATCATTCTGCATACATGTTCAACATCATAGATTAATGGTTTTGTATATTAGGATATTAATTTCCTTCATAATATTCTACTGACATAGCCTCCATCGAATGAGTAGGAGTACCCATATAAAGCACCTAGGTCCACGCGATACTGAACAACATGTTCCCTGTCCGTACTGTCCTGTAGTTTAAGTTTCGTGGATCATTACTTCAAATCAGTAACATTTTAGAAACCCTACACCCTGTTGTTGAGCCGGCAGCCTAAATGTCGTGGAAAACGTACTTCCCCGGCAAAATGTTGTGACTTAAGGGCAAAAAAAAAATTGTGTCCCAGTGAAGCAAAATTTCGCTACTAGTGATATTTGGGCAGCCCCTTGGCAGTTGACCAGAGTGCCTGATTTGTTTTAGCACAATGTAACTTTTCTGTTCTTGCCTGTTGGTCTCTTCTATCTATTCACATGGGGGCCCGGGCTGTAATACTTGAGTAGTCGTTCTGAGTCGTGCCTGAGGAAAGCTTATTGTAGCAGGCCAGACGATTGGAAGTAAGGACTGTCAGGCTTGAAAGTCAGGGATTTGATTATTTGTAGGTCGTGGTCTTGTGTCTAGGTTGCAGAGCATATTGACATTTGTCGGAAGGCCCAGGCAGCAGGTAACCGGGCTACCTAACCCAAACAAGCAAACAAACATGTGACCAGCCAGATATTGCACCTGCCCACCATGGCATGTGCCAAATACAGCTCATCGCGACCATCATTCCACTGTTTTTTATCTGTGTATATGGAGGTGATAACAGTAAAATATTACTGACAACTCGCTGAAAGCACATTATATAAATACACATACAAAACCCATAATATCAAAGTGCTTATGTATCGGATCCAAACGGGTTTTGACATCATGCAGGACATGGTTGATTTTTTTTCAAGCATGAAATGCTCTCAGCAACATTTCAGAGTGCACAAGCAGGCAGAAGAGAAACAAATAAGGACTCGACACTTAAATATATTTCCAATTGTTTTTTTTTATTTAAATGGAAAAAATGTCCTTGATGGCTTTGCTTCGTCTGGAATTGTTGTCGATTTGAAAGACAGCATTAGGCTACGGAATGAAAATTCGGACACTACTGACGTATCAGACATAATTAAGTTATTTTATTGTTATTTGTAATTTCCAGTTCACTTTGTGATGCACGACAATGTGGCATTATCTTTATTAGTTAAGCAGAACGAGCATATCCGCTTCCTGTTTATATACGATATGCAAGAAGCAGAATGTGTGCTTTTGTCGGGATAAGTATCGGTTCTCATCCACTGCGCATGCTCGAGAGTACCTGCTTTTTATAAAAGAGCGCTAAAGAATCTGCACCAGCCGGAGGAGAAACCTCGCTTCAGCTTTGGTCCAACATCACATATGTCGGCCCAACGCTAAAACAAACTTTGCGTGAAAATCGTCTGAGCATGGCGTATTAATACATGTGGAGACCTACCAGCAAATACGACACAGTGGCCCAACGACGGTTCAAAGTTGGTCCGCCGTCTACGACGGCTGCCCAGCATCGAACTGTCATTGGATCAGCGTATCGTGTTTGCTGCGTGAATCTTGGAGAATCTACAAGTGGCATCACTCATGTGTGTGTTGTCCTGAAAATGAAAGTGATGGACGACGTCGACTGATGGCAGAGAAATGTTCACAGTGACAGGAGGCCGTCAAGTGTGGAGGGAGCCGAAACGAGGCTCCTTTGTGGGGAACCCCCCGTGGACCCGACCCGCAACTGCGGATGAATACACCGACCTGACAGGTCTCCTGAGTTCAACCTTGTGAACTTGTGTTTGTGCTTCATCAGTTAGGGTCATTGTGACGACGGTGGCCATTTTGTGAACATAAGATCGTGCTTCAACTATAGGGTCATTGTCACATGCAGTGGCGGCCATTTTGTCATATTTTTTTAACTTAACATTGTGTTTCAACTAGGGCTGTTGTCGCAGCGGTGGCCATTTTGTCATATTTTTGTGCATTTAAGATCGTGCTTTAGGTAGAGCCATTGTCACAGGGACCGCCATTTTGTGATATTATTGCCCACCCCGGCATTCGTCTTAATATAAACGCAAATTGTAATAATAAGGTCATGGTGATATGATAATCATATAGAGAGGGGGCGTGCCGCATAGGTAGAGCGCCTGACTGGCACGTCAGTTAAGCATGCGTCACGTGTTCACACCCCGCTAATTCTGCATGGGTCTTTCAGAGGGCCCTGGTGCAGTGGTTAAAGCTGCCTGCTTGAAAAATCGGAAATCACAGTTTCAAACCCCACTCTTCAAGTTTCAAAGAAAAAAAATGTTTCTTCCTCGCTCACTCGTAAAGTTTCAATATTGTGGGAACCCTACGTGACCGAGAGTTGGCGTGATCGGCCTCAAATCGCCAGGGCTCGAATTTCGAATCCCATGTCTGGAGGGCAGTGTCACCTCATTTATCTCACCATCTCCATGAGGTTCTCCTGGACCAGTTTAGCATATATATGTACAAAGGTGGCCTAAAACCAAATTTATTTTTTTAGAGAAATATCATTGTTTCTCTCCTCTCAATGTGACTAGGCGATCACGCTAATAGAGGCTTTGTCGAGTCAAGGTTCAAATCAGTGAGTTGAAGTTTAAAATAATGTCGCTTCCAATGCTTCGTAGCAGTGGACAAGAAAGAAAGAACACGTAGTTGCAACAATGTTACAGTTTCAGGAGAAGCACATTACATCACGTTTTCTGCAACCAAAACAACGACCAACGTTAGCTTGATATTGGTTTGACGTCTATGGCTTTGATCCGATAATGAGCCAATGTGGGTGTATTTTTAGATCTTGTGGAGGAAGCGGAAGTAAGGAGCTCTTATATATGGAGGTAGAAAAAACTTGCCTCGTTTAAGGTCTAGAGGTCAATTGATTAGGTGCGCAGGGTCGTGTGTTTGTCTTCTCTACTTCCCACAAACAAAGTAGGAAGAAGTATGAGCCTTGCCAAACTATTTGAAACATTTCGGATATGTAAGATGTGGATTAAATTTATCGAGTTTGACGCTAAATCTGTTCCAGGCCTATTACGGAATACGGAGATGTAATATCGCACCTATTTGTTGGCGAAAGCATGCTAATCATTCACTTGCTGTTGCTTTGAATAACAGGAGGTCACGTGCCCACATGTGTTTCCTTTGCACTGCACCGCCGCTTGGTGTGTATTCCAAGCTCTGTGCATTCAGGTTCTTAAGAAACAAAATGTTTGTTCCTTTTCCACTCATAAAGATTCAATATTATGGGAAGTATTCATTCATTCATTCATTCATTTATTCATTCATTCATTCATTCATTCATTCATTCATCATTCTTCATTCATTTATTCATTCATACATTCATTCTTTCATTCATTCATTCATTCATTCATTCATTCATTCATTCATTCATTCATTCATTCATTCATTCATTCATTCATTCATTCATTCATTCATTCATTTATTCATTTATTAATTCATTGATTGATTGATTGATTGATTGATTCATTCATTCATTCATTCATTCATTCATTCATTCATTCATTCATTCATTCATTCATTCATTCATGCATTCATTCACTCATTTACTTATTTATCCATTCATTCATTTATTTATTTATCTATTTATTTATTCATTTTCATTCATTCATTCATTCATTCATTCATTCATTCATTCATTCATTCATTCAATTATTCATTCATTCATTCATTCATTCATTCAATTATTCATTCATTCATTCATTCAATCATTCATTCATTCATTCATTCATTCATTCATTCATTCATTCATTCATTCATTCATTCATTCATTCATTCATTCATTTATTTATTCATGCATTCATTCCTTCATTCCCTTATTCATTCATTCATTCATTATTCATTCATTCATTCATTCATTCATTCATTCATTCATTCATTCATTCATTCATTCATTTATTCATTCATTCATTCATTCATTCATTCATTTATTTATTTATTGCCCCTCCTAACAGCTAGTAGGTGACCACTTCTATAGCAAAATTGTAAATAAGGTCATTATTTAAATCGTATGTGTACGTTATGTATACGTGACTGCCCTACCTAAGTTTCAAAACATTGAGGGGGTACATTAAACGGAAATGTAGTATTTTATGTATACAGTTATTCTGACATTGCAAAGGCAAACAGTAGTGACTCCGTAATAATATTGAAGGGTTTTGTCAAGTTAAAAAGAATTAAAATCCGAGAAAAACTCGAAAGTGGGTGGGTGGGTCAAGCTCATTCTGACCCCAGAGATTATATCTCTGATACCACATGCCGATTTTGTCGTAAGCACACATGACGATTAACCTGGTGTATCAGCCATCACCACGTGAGATTCAGGTTTTGAATAACCATTAATATAACCACGGAACTATTTAGATGTTCACCTGGACTGATTATCGATCATTTTTTCACTATTTCGTTTAATATAATAGTTTGATGCAGGTAATATATAATTACTCTGTTCAGTTATGGATAAATCGAGCTATGATAATTTGCATGTCATTAAGTAATTTTTATTTCCCAGTGTTTTGAACCCAATTGAAAATTGTGTCAGAAAACAATAACATAAACCTTCTCACAGCAGCGCGTAGGTAGAGAAAGTAATCCCTTGATGTTTTTCCATTTATTTGTGAATGGAAAACTGGCGGAGTAGTGGTCTTTTATATTTGCTATATATATCTACAATGTAGGACACACAAGCGTGTTTATAAGCTTACAGTTTGTATAACAACAAAACTGCTCGAAATGAGCAGTTTCTGTTAAAACATGGCGCCTGCTTACAGAGATGCAGCGGGGGTTTACCTGAGCGACATCTATGTGTGGAGAATGGTCCCAATTTGGATTGTTGTTTAATTGTGTGTTTTTTGTGTGTTTTATGTGTTGATTTTTGTTGTTGTACATGTTTCCAAAAAAATGAATAGGGTTGTGGGTGATTTTTTGTGGTCTGTCCAATCTAAGTTTTTTTCGTATTTTTTTTTATTTTTTCAAACTTGACAAGACTCCTAAGTTATTACAGCTTACACGCCAATTTTATTTGGCTGGAAAACATTGTACAGACCATCTAATTCTTCGACTATATAATCAGTATTATTTTTTTTCTACAGAGCAGACAAAATAGCGGGCAGAAGTTTGAGAGCAAGCTCAGCTGGTTCAACTGGATCTCCATCATGCTAAACATGGTGTTTCACCTGCTGCACTTCGTCAACACCCACACCACGTACGATGGACTGTCCCAAGACGTGGAGCTGTCCACATCAGAAGGCACGTATCACTAGACTGGAATTATCTATTAAGTATTTATATGTTTTCAATTATGTGATAGAGTAAATAAATAGCTCTTCTTCTGTTTCAGCCTCTGTATTTCTGCTGCTTGTACTAATCCTGACGATGGAATACAGAGATCGAGGATTGTTTCTAGGATGGCCAGGCCCTCAACACACAGGTAACAAAGTAAACAAGAGACGTTTTATTCGATTTATTCAACAAAGACACATGGGTATAAATAGCATACTAGTACATGATCATTATAAATTGTATAAGACGCCGAGATCCACTATGACTGATCAGTATTGAATAAAGCCAGAGGAGTTCTACATTATTAGCTGTAAAAATCTCGAGGCCGAAGCCTTGACTTAAAACACATCCGACCATAATGAGGATCCCTCAAAATCAACAGCTCGGTCACGCCTGAACACTGCTGACTGAGTTTAGCACCTTAGGCCCACCGTGATAATTCGTCTGTACTTGATCAACAATAATTCTCCATTCCCGACTTTTAAAACACAACACTACATGTTTTTCTTTGTCCGACCACTACATTCTAAGCCGGGAATGGAGAGGTATTGTTGACCAAGTACAGACCAATGATCATGGTAGGCCTATGGTGCTATAATCAGTCAGGTTTGACCAAACTGTTGATTATTAAGGATCCTCATTATGGTCGGATGTGTTTTAAGTCAGTTAAAACCCTCGGTGCTCTACATTCTTAGCTGTGGAAAAGGCCACGGCCTTCGGCCTCGGCCTTTTCCACAGCAAAGAATGTAGAGCTCCTCTGGTTTTATCCTATACAGAATGTAGTGGTCGGACAAGGAAAATAATGTAGTGGTGTGTTTAACTAGGGTTAACCCTTACAGTGCGGGGGTCGACTTTAGACGTCAGACTGAAAGAGTAATGTAATGACCATAAACCCACGACATAGGTATTCAAATGATTTATAATGATTTCAAATTGAAAATACTTTTTTTGGTCTCTTGGTGTATACTAAACTATTTGCGTTGTACAGGTTAATCAGAAATATGTATTTTTTTCTGGTGAGGCGTACTAATCTCCACAGCGATCCCTACGTATACATGTGAGCCAGGATGGCGACGGGGGAGTTTGTGAAGGAGCATCATTAGATAGAATTAACCCATTACCGGCTGCGTTATTTTTATTAAATTTTCTTCCACTTGACGTTGTGTTAAGTCACAATGACTGTCAATTACTACAGAATGATATAAATAATTTATATGATTATGGAATACGCTGGGGATTAAAATTTAGTTTTGATAAATGTACTATGCTATCTGTTACCAGGAAGAAAGTTCCTATTAATTTTACTTATACTATAAACAATAAACCAGTCCGCAGAGTGCAATCTATGAAGGATCTTGGTGTTGCTGTAACTAGTGATTTGTCATGGAATTCTTATATAAATACATTAGTATCAAAATGTAACAGAATGATGGGGATGATAAAACGTTCATTGGGTTACAAAGCTCCTATAAATGTTACTTCTTATCTGTATAGTACACTTGTTCGCAGTAATCTTGAACACTGCTCTACAGTCTGGTCTCCATTTAATTTCAATGAAATGCAAGCATTAGAATTTATTCAGCGGGCAGCTACGCGCTATATACTGCAATATCCCGATGTAGAATACAGTGAGAGATGTACCACACTTAATCTGCTACCACTGTCATTCCGAAGAGATTGTGCAGATCTAATTTTCTTCTTTAAATATTCACATGGACTATACGCAGTACAATTAGAGGATTTTTTTAGACAAAAATTTACACGACAAATTAGAGCGGGAGCCCACAACTTTTATTGACACGAAAAGCGCCAAAGCTAAGGATGGTTTTTTTGAAGGTTTACTATATGAGGATTGCAAAAATGCTTTGCTGGCATGCCGCAGCTGCTGTTTTATGTACCTATGACGCAATTCAAAATGGCCGCCGTGCGTTTTCGGGGAAAATCTAAGTTTCTCAATATTCCTTCTAAAATCATTTGTAATACATCAATTTCGGATGAATTTTAATGAGGAACACGTTTATAAGATTAATTTTAAATTTGTATTAATAATTCGAGTTAAAATCCAAGATGGCCGCCATTGGCGTACTTAAAAGTAAATCATAAGACTATAATGTGGCCTCATACCTATCTACACAGTATTAGAGTGTCTCTGAAAGTCAAATAGAATCATAAGCCTCAAACAAGCACATCGAGTAGTTTAAAGTAACATGATAAATCGCTATTTAAGCCTAAAGAACCCCATACATGTGGGTGCAAGAACATCTAATACGATTTAAAGGTATGAACTATGCGAGGCCTAAAATACATCTAGATATCCCACCAGAGCTATGTGAGAACAACATGTTACAATTAAAAGTCATTGTTATTATCAATAATACCTTATTGAAATTTCCCAATATTGTAGTACACTTACACCCACTGCTTTATTCAAGAATGGTATGAAAAAAATGACAAAAAAATACAAAAAATGAGTTGTTTTTAATTATCAGACTGGATCTTTTTTTTATAAAGTGATAATAATTATCATTGTGTGCGTTGATTATTGTTCTCTAACTAAATATTCACTATCTCTTTTCGTCATTATCATCACTGTCGTCACTCCAGGGATCATCTGAATCACCATCACCACTATCATGAATATGTCCTGCGTCATCTGATGTTAGAGTGTCTGGCACATGACTTCCTGAATACCAGACTGGATGGTATGAATTGTCGATCTCTTTCCATCCACTGTCTGTTGCATTTTCACCATACAATGGCTCAGCTTCATCGGCCATTTTCCACATCTTTGCAACAAACTGTGCTCTTTTAATGTGCTGGTCGAGAGTCTTGGAGCATGGTGGGAGTTTATCTTTTTCAAACCAGCAAGAGGTGCTGCATCACCGCCCTTACTTGTACGCATGAATGACTTGTACCTCGCCTCTTTAATGTCTGATGTTCCAAAGCCATATAGAGAACATACAAAGGTAGTAATACCTGGAACATCGACATCGTCAGAAGAAAGAGATATCAAGGCACGTGTGTGGTCTGGATCAGCTACGAGTCTTTGAAATGGTTTCACTTTTCCTTTTCTAAAGAAGCAGGATGTAAAATCACACCCTGTTAGAGCATGTAGACCGAGTAGTGCCTTGGTTAAGCCAGCCTGTTTGGCTTCCAGAGTGATCGCCAATTGAGATATGTCAATATATCGTCTGTGGTTACCTGATCCATAATCCAAGATTATATTAGTTTCATCTAAATTTCCAGCAAGATGCAAGAGAATGAAAACAACATCTGTGTCGTTTGATATAACCAGGACATTGCCTGAGCCGATGCTTCGTATGTGAATGGCAATTAATGTGTCTGCCTCCTCGTGTCGACCTTGGAGGTTATGTGGTTCTCTGGATTGTAAGATGCCTCCATCATTTCGTAGTTCTCTGCATTGACCCCCATGTGAAATGTACAGGGGTTTTGTACCGATAATCCTCCCATAATGTACTTTCTTCCATTCTTCTAATATAAATTCAGCAAATTCATCTTTGAAAGACACATTGTTTGAGAGATCTTTCCCACTTTGCCTTTGAGCTTGGTCAGGTCCTGTTATCACAAATGATTGACTACCTTTATAACGTGCTTTCCTTTCGCAGTCTTTTATGGATTGAGATTGGTACTTATCTAATACAAGATGAATTTCATTGGCCTTAGTTGTACAGACTTTCTTTAGTAGATACTCAGCCATAGTCGCATATGTCGACTTGCTGTGTCACTCAGCACAACGTTTTGTTTAGTTTCCAGAAACTTTGTTAACGCTGCCTTTTCTGTCTTGAGAGGAGTCCCATCACTATGGGAAAGTGACAGGGGCACCTCAGTAATAGGAAAGCTAAGGAGGTGACGCAAATCCAGATTATTACTTGATTTTGCAGCAACAGCTATGATGCGTCCAAATATATCTCTAACTCCTTCAGCTGCCTCTACTCTCTTTGAAAAATTCTTGGATGCCTTCAAATTCTCTGATGCGAAGTTCAAAATTTTTGTCCTCTGTACTGGTTTCAGAAATCTGGTACCTTTAATGGAACATTCTGTCGAGAATTTTATTCGGAGGTCTTTTCTTCTTTGTAAAGTCCCAAGGAGAAATTTTGAGGTCTGTTCCTTGACTGTTTTTCCTGAAGATACATTTATAAGCTCTGGTGTGATATCTATAGCAAATGGATTACAGTTTCTACGTAGCGTCTAAGATGGAGCTTTCATATCCGCATCGTCTTTTCGAATCTGATAAGATCTCAGCTGAGAAGAAGGTTCCTCTCCTTTAGGCAGACCTGCAGATTCCTGAGCTCAGATAGAGCCATTCCACGTTGGGTAAGTGCGACAGACCACCGTCTGAATGCATTGTGAGAATTTGTGAAAGCCGTTATTCCCCTCATGGGTGACGCAGCATCTCTATTAACTGTTTGTTCCAGTGTCAAATCTATGGCACATCTGGAGTACGGCTTACTTGTGCGCCTAATGCTCAAAGCACCATTTTCCAATACCATTTGTTCTGCGGTGGTCATCTTTTGTAGTCGGTGCAGGAATAACGAACCCCATCTGGCATAATTGGGTCTGTTTAACCCGAAGCATAAGTCTATTACGTTTGGAAGAACGTTGATATAACCACGGACATCATTGGTCCTTACTGAACGTTGTAGTTCTCTGTAGATTCTATTAACAATATACACATATATTGCCCAGTATGCAGCTGTATCACCATACTCTCCACCCATAGTGTTATGAAGAAACGTGTCATATTTAGTCATTATTTCATTGAATAACTCTTCATTGGCAACAGTTTGACAATGTTCAGCGGTGACATCACTGTTATCCATAACACCCAGAAGAAGAGTTTTCTCATCATTAGTTAACAATTCTAGAAACCTTGTTAGCAATGCTTGTTCTAAGACACCAGCTAAGATTTGGTGGATTCTGGTACATCTATTATAACATTTGCCCTTCATAAACCCAGATAATGAGCCTTCAGCCAATACACCTGATTCAGTGAGTATGTATTCAATACCAGAGTCAGCTATGTAGGTTCCCAATGCCCCAAAGAATGCTAACTCAAGATGAAAGTTGCCAAGTAGTATAATGAGTTTATCTTGCAAGGCTTGGATGGAATATGCTTTCAGTGCAACAGCGAGTTCATACGTTACAACGGCGTATTTTTGGTTTGTTTCATCTGCTACTTTTAACGAACGGACCATGGTTTCTCGCACGACATCATTTCGCGTAGGGGGCAATGATATTGGATCCATGTAAGCAATCATAGTCTGAGGAAGGTCATCTCTTACAAATCGTGAGAAAAAGCCATTGAAGAGTGGGAGCTTGCCAGTAAAGGAGTAATGGCAGAAAGTCGAGGGTTTTTTTGCCTTAATCTCCCTGTCTCCACATCAGATATTTTAAGTTTGAACTGAGCTCGTTTTAATGACGTACTAAAAGGATCAATCTCCTTGTGTTTTCCATCAAAGCTCCTACGCAAACGTCAAGTTATGGTTCCAATCGGGTTATGATTCAGTGGCGCTGCTGGTGAATTATCGGGTAGTTTTTTCTGGTAGCATATCCCAACAGTGAAATGGAGGGTGTTTTTGCCATCAGGTGTTTCCATGTTTACATCGTAGTTATCCCAAGCTAATGCTGGAACAGAAGATAATGATACATATTAATTGTATTCAAATGTATAAAATGCAGATTACATTGCAAATTGTTAAAACTAATTTATTCATATACATAATATAAAATTACAAGTATGTTATTTTTATCATTTACAAGCAAAAGATATATATATAAAATTACCTGTGGATAGGCCGTCACATAAGTTGAGACCAGCAGGTGTCTCTCGATCACCTTCACAACACGAGTATGCCATTTCTGTTACAAGCCTCTTCACGTCATCATAGCTAATACAATGACCAAAGCGATTCAATATGTTTAGCACTGTTTTTGAGCCAGTTAGTGTACTAAGTCCTAGTCCCAGTTCGTTGTGCTTCCAAGGACGGAGTCTTCCCCTAGTGCAGTTGAACATGGAATCAGATGCACTAGCAAGTGCTTTTCGCTGAACAATGTCACT
The DNA here is from genome assembly GCA_964017125.1 of Flabesymbios commensalis. Taxonomy (NCBI): domain Eukaryota; kingdom Metazoa; phylum Annelida; class Polychaeta; order Terebellida; family Flabelligeridae; genus Flabesymbios; species Flabesymbios commensalis. The sequence goes on along the minus strand of OZ024903.1, from coordinate 90,557,803 downwards.
AGCCTGAGCATCAAGTGTGCTTTATCCAGAAAACAATGTGAGGAAGAACAAGACGAGAATTTCTGGTATCTTAGGGGAACTAGTTTTGAGTGTGTGGACTGACATGGGTGATGGTGGGTTTGATGATGGTATACTAAGTATCTCTGTTCGTAGCATCATAGCAGTACACCTGATCTTCTCCATTGATTCACCAAATCCATTCAGTAGTAGGCATGCCTCAGCAGAAGTCATTGAGGATGGGAAAATAAAGTTTCCGGATTTGTTTGAGAGTTTATTTATGGCAATATTATCAAATCGTTCTTTCAGCTTTATTGTAAAGGGCTGTACTCTATACATGTCAATGTCATGTTTTGACCCTCCAACAGCAATAAATTCTTCCTTATACATGTTGAAAATTGTATTTACCATCATTGGTGTTTTCTTATCTATGATTTCATTCTTGATAAAACCAGTCACATTTTTAAAAGCTTCATCGTGATGCTTTCGCTTAGTAACATCATCTTCCTGCTTAGAGTCTTGCCTTACATAAACACGGCGACATGTATTATGATATCTGGCCTCCTTGGCTGTTAAATTTTCCCCAATACCAAGGATGTCAGGGTCATTTTTCTGTTTAGCGGCACTAATAATATAATTAGCACAATCCTTAGTTAGACATGCTGTGTATCTAGGAATGAAGCCAAATTATAGTCTTATAATTTACTGTTAGGTGTGCCAATGGCCGCCATCTTGGATTTTAACTTGAACTATTAGTCAAAACTTAAAATTAATCTTATAAACGTGTTTCTCATTAAAATTCATCCGAAATTGACGTATTACAAATGATTTTAGAAGGAATATTGAGAAACTTAGATTTTCCCCGAAAACGCATGGCGGCCATTTTGAATTACGTCATAGGTACATAAAACAGCAGCTGCGGCATGCCAGCAAAACATTTTTGCAATCCTCATATAATAAACCTTCAAAAAAAACCATCCCTAGCTTTGGCGCTTTTCGTGTCAATAAAAGTTGTGGGCTGCCGGTCTAAATCTCTTCGATCAACCAGCGCAAATTGCATCTTTCGCCCTAGGTTCTCAAAAACAACGTCGTTCAGACAATCCTACTTTACCAGAGTTGTGTCCCTGTGGAACAATCTTCCACAGGATATAAAAAGCAGTGAGTCTTTGTATGTTTTTAAAAGTCGTCTACATTGTTATTTTAATAAATTAAACGAATATGAGTCATTTTCGCTCACTTTGAATTGTGGCTCGCGGTAGCGAGACACAATTCCAAGTGAGCGAAAATTAAAATTATTTAATCTAGCGTTTAAGGGTAGATATTCCCAGTGTTAAGAAATAAATAACGCTATGAACAAACAGTTGTAACTACTTATATTTAAAGTAAGCAGTTCCTGCTGTTAGCCTCTGTACATAGGAATAATGCTCACCCAGCAATTATGGAACCCAATGCTGGTTTAATGATGGCCCACCGTATATGATGCTGGCCCAACATTATATCAACACTTGCTCAACGTCTAGTTTTTTGGGTATGGTGATGTGAAATCTCAAATGTGTGTGATAAGGTATCCAAGAAGTAATTTCAGATTACAATATATTAAAGTCACGAATCCATCAATTTATTATGCAGCAAATGTGTGTGTTGTCTACTCGAAAAAATTCCTGAACTGCAAACGTTTTGCTATCTTTTTCCTGCCATCGTGATCAAATCGTGATCATTATTTTGGATTTAATTTACTTTTTAGTTCCATTCTCATTTTCACTTTTGACACACAGTGACGCACAATATTGTATTTGATGTATCATAGTAGAACAATTAATTTGATAGCTATTTTTTCTTTTAATTTCTACATTTATCGGAACATCTTCAAATTAGCATTTTTTTAATTAACGCTTACCAATAGGTCCCTTCGATTATCTACGCCCTACCATGGACAAGTTTGATTTAATTTATTATCAGATCTGATGTCACGAAACGCTTTCTGGGAGAATGAAGCCAAGGTCACCGCTAGGGAGCTCGCAATTTTGTAAGCGTTTTTTCTTCGCAGGCACATTTTTCTTTCAAAACAACCTCACAAATAACGCCGACACAAAGCCCATATATAATTTGAAGAGCTGGAGTAATGATGCGTTGGCAGACAACAGCCAGCCATAATACTGTCTGAGAAACTAATGCGTTCAGCGTTGGGCCAGTGTCGCATAGTGTTGACCAACGTTATATCAATGTCTCTGGTTGTTTTCCGGACAGACGGCAGCGTGGCATTTGGCATGTTTTCGCTCAAACTGGACAATGACCCGGTAAAACATGAGCAGAAAGGCGAGACTAACCCGACAACATCACATCGTGCGGGTCTATGAAATGCTAAAACACATAGGCATCACTCAATAGTGGCCCATTGCAAATCGAACACATGTTCCGGACGTGTTCCAGAAAAATATATCGCGTATGGGCCTATGACTGTTGAGCAATACAACAGCAGTAATCTGCGTACCTGTAAATATGAACAGTGAACACCAGTAACTGATTATACCCCAGTCACACATACACGCCTTGACTGACAACAATGAGAACAGTGCATCGTTGTGCATCCATGAATGTTATCATGATATGGAAAGAGCAAGCGAGTTAATGACGAATAGTGTGTTATAAATAAATCAGGTGCACAAATCAGCGACTATACAGCGTTCTCGCAAAATCATCAACGAATTCGGAAGAACGCCCAGCCAATCACAACGCACAGATAAAAATTGGTCATTTTCTGGTGCGTTGGACGTGCGTGATTGTATGTGTGACTGGGCATTTACTTTGCAGTGCGGGTGCGAGTGGAGGAGCGCGCAGCGCATGGCCCTGCGCGAAATTAAAGTCGATACACTGGTCTCAACCTTAACTCGACGAAGCCACCATTAGCGCAATCGCCTTGTCACGCTGAGAGCGAAGAAAAATATATTAAATTCAATGCCTGGATCACGTTTTAGTCATTGTCCTGCTGCATGATTTGTGAAATCATACATTTGAAGAAACGTCTAAAGTTGATTCCCGCACTGGAAGAGTAAAACATTTATAACGGACGTTGACATATAACATACGTATTGAAATGAAGCAGAAACGGATAACTAACACATTATGATAATTTCAAATTGACAAAACCTCTTGTCTCCTGATTTATATGAAAATATTTCAGCGTTTTAATGATTAAAAGTAATTTGAGTTATACATTTATTTATAAACGGCTGCTGTTATCTACAGGGCACAAATCCTGTGGGGGGTGCTTATGTAGCGCACCTTAACACTGATGATCAAACAGCCATGGAGACCCATCAGCCGAGACAAGGCGTCGGGCCAGCGCTGGCCCGACGTCACATGACGTTGGACCAGCGTTGGCGTGACGTCTTAAAGTTCCTATGGACATGGGTCTCTTCTTCTCTGCTTGACTCGCGTATGGAGCGCCAGCCTACACATTAATGGACTTGAAAACGCAGCCAAGGGATAAAACCAAATGATGCCATCTGCATCAGAGCAAGACTACAGCAGCCCGGAGGACATAATAGATCCAGTGATGGCTTAATGTTGGGCCAATGCTAGAGGCATTGGGCCGGGATTGAGCCCACATTGCTTAGATCGCATTGTAGCGCATTGCAGAGCAATGGCTTTGCTGCAGGAATGGCCCGAGTGAGACCGCTAATATGTCTACTGTGGGCCAACGTACAGCGATATTGGGATGATACTGAGCCGGACATGAACTGGGGTCTCTTGTTTGTCGTTCTGGCTTGTTATCATTAACGGGACAATGAGCAGAGGCAGGCAAGTCGTCTTCCATTTAAATCACGGAGCCAGATTGTGGTGCTGCACAGTCTGTACCATGTAATGTACATCCGTACAAAGACAAAAAGCAGTGGCTGCTCACTTTTAAAAGTAAGCAGTCACTGCTCTTTGTCTGTGTAGACCATTGTAGCATCCATTACCATCCCCGTAACAAGTGTTTTCTTTCTTAAGAAAAGAAAACTACATTATTTGCCACACTAATGTACCATATAGATTAACCATAAATAAAATATAAGCCGCTGAGCAATGACAAACAGCAGTGACTGCTAACTTTTCCAGTAGGCAGTTTATATTGTTTACCTCGCCTTATTTGCTTCCTTAAGAAAATACAACTAGAATATTTGCCACATCGATATATCATACATAAACCACAATGAAAATATATGTTGCTGTGCAACGAAAAACCGCTTGCTTTTTAAGCAAGCCCTTAGCGTTTACTACTAACTACCCCTGCGACAAGATGTGTGTATCTTTTGTTATTCACGTTTTCGAGAGACACACATTCTTCATACCCCAGTCACACAAACACGACGCACAATCCACGCCTTGAGTGACAAAAAAAAGAGCAGTGCGTCGTTGTGCGTCCATGAATTTTGTCAGCATATGAGAAGAGACAGCGAGTTTAAGACGAATATACAGCGTGTTATAAATAAATCAGGTGTATAAGTCAGCGGATCGCCTCCGCGTTGCGCGTTAGCAGGGCGACAAAGTTAACGAATACACCGCTCATCGCCAGCGCGAGGCACGGACAAGTCACAAAGTATTTAGCACGCCCCATATACGTTATATGTTTGCTGGAAATGCGTTAGGAACACGTTGGATGGGCGCTATAAGCGCGCTCAGAGCCGGCATTTTTGAGGGTTTTTTCTGACCGTAAGGCTCAGTCACACGTAGTCGACGCACGACCCACACACTGATTTTTTTGCCAGAGCGTCTGCCGTGCATCGGTCGTGCGTCAGCATTCGTTACTGGTTTGTAGAGGGCGCTGCACTAGCGCTACGCATATCTTTGTGCGCAGTGTAATCGCCAAAGGAAAATGAGTATGTATAAAATGTTGAACACATATGAACGCATAAATTTACACACCAGAAGACCGCCAGAAACACGTAGGACGTGTGCTAGAACAGCGTTATAACAACGCCAAATACTTTTGCTTTGTATCAGATGGCTGCCCGTTGAGGCCGCGGGGCAGTCGCGGGTAACGCGCCTGCCCTGCGCTGCATGAGCGCTCGAAGCAAACGCTGGGCACACGCTGGCAGTTCACCCTGCGCTCGAGCAACAGGCTGTGACTATGTTATTTCTGCAGTTTAACCCTTGGGGCTCTACAGAACAACATCTTATTTGAGGTGGTATCTCACACGATACACGGCTTTAAGTGCGGAAATTATTTTTGATTTGTCGAAATTACGTCCAAACATTAATGTTATCATAAATTTAGGCCACATTTTTCCTTTTATAAATGGTTACATATGTACAAAGCAAACTGAGAAAATTTACTATAATCGTCGACACTAGCATTCTAGGGTTTAATGCGCACTGTATGTGTCCAAGGCGTTAGAAAAACGACTGCTCGTTCGCCCTTTGCGTTGAAAACACGCTCTGCATTCGCTACCAGCTTTTGACGTTTTTCACAATCCGGACTCAAATTGTTATTTTTTTATGTGTGGACTGTGCGTCGTTTATGTGTGACTGGGACAAACCTCGGCAACGAAAACACAATGAATTTAGAGCGTGTGCTCTACTTGTGCCCAGCGTTAGACTGGCGCTGGTCTGACGTTCTTCTGGTGTCTACATTCACACGTGGAAAAACGCTCACATTTTTGAAACTGCGAAAAATGTGCGCAGAGGTTGACCCACGCCATAAATGAATAACGTTCATCCGCCGTTCTCGTTATATCATCAACGAATTCTGACGCACGCCCAGCGAATCACAACGCACAGACCAAAAATCTTCATGTTTTAGTGCGCTGGACGTGCGTGATGGTACGTGACTTGACCTTTACGTTCGTTTCTGTTTATTCCGCGACATTTCTTTGTATTTGTTTCCAAATTTCATTTTCATCTATGAGGCATAAATGTCAATGAAAGGTGTACTTATTAGAATACATAATCAATATGCCAATGGTATTATATATATCAATGTGATCTCGTGTGCGTGTTACAAACATAAATGTTCAACACTAACATTAACTTTTATCCACATGTGTTTTTCATAATATCAGCCTTAGAACACATTTTTACACTAGAAGTATATTGTAAGTTACCATCACCAGTTTCTACCCCTTTTATGACATTCATTCCTGGGTTGGGTTGCAATGTTAACATGTTACAGGCAAACTGGAGTAATACTGCTTACTTGAAAGTTATTTTGTTTTGATATGATCGTATAACTATCACACATCTCTGCAAGAAAGAATTATTCGCATAATGCAGACTTACCTGCCCCTTTAACTCTAAATCATCCCTTTGTTAACATAATGCAACATTATATGGTAGATACCGTGTTTTGCATCACACTACAATACTGCCACGTGAGGGAAAATAAACAGCAGTAACTGTTCACTTAAAAAAATTGCCTTTTGAACGACAGATATGAGACGATGGAGACAAATGGTGTCTCATGGTGGCAGCTCTGATCGTCAGAGTGGCCTTTCTCTTTCTCACCTTCATGGCTTAGTCGCCATGGTTTCAATGATGGGTTGCCATGGCAATGATCATCTACATGGCCAATCTACATAACACAGTAAGGGTGTACACCCCACAATCCGGCCTAACGCTGGACCGATGTCGTCACAACATGAGCTACGACGATGACATGCCTGGGTCAATATTCCGTATTTGAATATACACTGGACAATGTAAAATTGGTACGATGTATCTATATTTTGGGCCGACATATCGGACATCAGCCTAGCATCATAATAATGTCGGGTCAATAACTGAGTGTTTATTCCAAGCAAACACACCACGTTGACCTGATATATTAAAGTTGCACCGATATATCGGATATCGGCCCAGAATTATTATAACAATGTTTGGCAAGCATTTGAGTGTTTCTCGCAACAAACACAATACGTTGACCCAATGTTTGCTCAATGTTTGACCACCGTCTGTGACGCTGGTTCAACATTAACCCAACATTGGATCGACGTATTGGGTTTGGTTGGTTATTACATAATAAGAAACTCTCACAGGTGTCTGGTCGCCTACAGACACGAAACATTGACCCAATGCTGGTTTAATGCTGGGCCAGCGTTCGCGACGCTGGCCCAGCATTAACCCAGCATTGGGTCGACATCTCGTGGCTGCGGGGTCGCCGGATTAGCCGACAAGCATTTTATAATGAAATATTTTTTCTCTCTAAGGTTCTATCAGCCGGAAGCTGCGTCTGGATCAGGGCCCCATAGACCTGGTGCGTCGTTACCATGGCTACGCGTTGTCATGGGCAGCCGTGTATACTTTCTGGTACCACCCGATGGAGAACACTCTGGGCCACGCTCTGGGCGTCATGTACACCTGGATCATCCTACTACAAGGTAAGAAAATAGATCCATGCTGGCCAGGATTGCCCCACTCCATATCTCATGTCACCCAAACACTGGCCATATAAGTACTGTTACAGAAACAATCCAAATTAACAAAACACGAAAGAGAATTCTTTTAGAATTAGCTGACAATCCCCCAATGATACATCTTTCAGTTGACTGCATGAAACACCAATACAAACAGATGCTGATACATACATTGACATTTTATTTTTGAAAAAATAAGATCCAGTTAGAAGACTCACTTACTATGCTTACCTGTGTTGATAACGCAAGGAAAATGGGATGATCTCGTCAGATGAACGTTGCAGCTTTGACTAGAAAACAATTATTTTGACACCTTGCATTTTTTTAAACAATTTTACATGAAATAGAAATTGCGTATTTTTTATACACGAAAAATAATTCATATATATTATTGTATAATATAACTGCATATATACGTTTTATCAGCATCACTTCATGGAAAACGAAGCAACATTGATCCAGCTCCTCGCGTTTTCTTTGTCGCTTTTCACCCGATAATATTTCACTAATATACCACAAATGATCGGTTAGATTGGACACATTGTGGATACGAGAAAAACGAAAAGGCCCTATGGTTCAAAATCATTAAAAAACGAAAACAAAATAGGTAGGCTAGCGTGTCCGTAGGAGTATAAATGTAGATGGTAACCTACGCTCTTTTTCTTGTTAGTTCCTGTACGAATGCCAATCGGCATGTATACACCAACCTATATATAATGCCATTAAAAAGTAATTATTACGTAGGGCCCATGTAACTCTAAAAATATATAAGTTTAAGGTCTGATGGCCCACCATGTTTTGTATATCGCGTGAACCACATCCTGTCTGTCTCACATAATTAAATTAAAAACATGTCCATAAAAATGACTTACGCCGCTTTATATGTCAGATCGATTACATTAATTAGGTCTCAGAAATAACTAAATACTTTAAAACGAGTACTTGGACTTCCACTTCGGCGTGACAGGCGCAGCGCTAAGCTACTATACGAGGACCCCGTCCCGATTTGATTTGCACTGAAATGTTTTATTACAATCAATTAGTTAAAAAAAATAAAATGTTCCCTTTTATATGAAGAACGTTTTCTCTCTGGCAAATTAACGGCAATAACAGGAGCGGTTACATTATACGTCAGTGCTGATTTCCCTGTGACCGCATAATGTAACCGTACGTATAATGTAACCGGTTACATTACACGTCTGGTTACATCATGCGGTTGTACAACCCCCCCCCCCCCTCCCCCAACCACAAAAAAAATATCTGGAGCACCGAAACTGACTTACGTGGAGTCATTTCGTTGATTGCACAGGGTTTACTGATCTCTGGTCGGCCATTCCAGGGTAAATTCTATTTTCACCAAAGATGTAGACCCGCGCACCCGGAACCAACAGAGACACCTTTTTTTCTGGAATTAGGCTTCAGAGACGACATTTGCATATAATGTCGGTCTGGTGGTGAATCTACACAGATGTTGGATCTCAACCAAATGGTGGGCAATTTGTGGCTTGGGAATTTGAAATATCCCTGTTAATTAAACAGTTAAATCGTCATCTCAATTCGACAAACACGTCCAATTTTAAATTCTCCTTCATTTTTAGGTTTAAATTAACTAACAGCAATTATGCAAGCAATTAATTGCTGAAAACTGATCACTCGAAGCGCAGATCGATACACTCATCCGTTCTCATAATTACACATTGATTTCCCATTAACTGGCCATTAAATCACTGCGCCCAGCTATGTTTATCCGATTATTCACCACAGAGGCAGACAATTGTCAGAATTAGCAAGCACTTCACATGTTCCTCTGTGTAATTATTAAATGGTGTAAACCGTTCGAATCTTAGGGGTATTCTATAGCCTAGGTGACCTAAAAACATCCGATTAAAATCAGTTAATAGTGTCTTGATGTCTTGCACCACTCCTTGATATTTGCCATTTCCCTGGAGCTATCATTTTGACAAATAAGTTGTATAAATATTAAATAATAAATTGATCGTAATTGTTAACATCAATGTGCAATTTCTTTTAAAAACAAATTGGTCTGTATGGTTTATACAGAAATATTTCGACCATTCTGCAGCAAGCACAAGAAATTGAACCAATGATGTTTTAATGATGGGCCACCGTCTTCGACGCTGGCCCAGCATTAAATCAGCATTGGTGCAATGGCTTGTTGCTGCTGGGTCTGCGGTATAACTGCTAACATTTAAAGTAAGCAGTGACTGTTGTTTGGCTCTGCCTTGTATTGAGTTTCTTAGTAAAAGAAATACCATCTCACTGGACATGGTCATTCAAACAAACACAATTATACCCACGATGTTTGGATATACGTCCACAGAATAGCTCCACATGGCGCGGTATCTTGGCATTCGCTCAGTAACCATTTTAAATAAAAACAGTATATCATTTTTTGTCCAATGTTCGCTCATAATGAATTACGCTAAAACTGGGAGAATTATGATGCTTCAGTTTGACAGCTTGGAGTAACGCCGATTGCATTTCGCATCATTTTAGTCAAATTTACTTCAATTAAGATGCAAATATAACGCTTTCACAATTACAATTTGCATCTGATTTATTCCAATTAGGATGCAAATATAACGCTTTCACGCTTTGCCTCGGATGCACAGAAATCATTGGCTTATGCCTGGTACAGAGTCGTAGGTGGTGGCCATACCAGTTACTAAACCAATGATAGGTCATATTGTGTTATACTTCGGAACGTTTTTGGCAAAATTTTGCATCGGGACGTGAAAGATATCCCTGCACATTGAGAATTGATCTGTTCTTATGGGGCCATTATAGGGAGTGTCGATCGGCGTAAGAACGGCTTTGTGGCCGTTTTTACGGGATGTTTTTCTGGGTAGATGGGCCGCATCATAGATGCTCACTGATATCAGGAATCTGACCTGCTCTGCAATGTCAAAAGGCAGTGTCTGCTCACTTGTAAAGTGAGCAGATACTGTCTTTTGGCTTTGCACGGTAGTGCTCTCCCAGGGTGTCGCTCAATACGTCCATGATAGCTGTAACGGGACTGAAACTGAACGTTTTAGCCAGAGATTGCACCCATACAGCAACGTGTACAGCTCCCTCATATCTAAAACTTAGCCGCGATAAATTAGGCCCATAATAGGGTTATTAGAATCTGTAATTATTCAACTACATTTACGCATATTCAACAGACAGCTGATATTCAGCTACGTCATTAAAATGTTGTTCAGAGCTTGGTGGATATCACTCTCAGTCATCGCCATTTTGACAAACGTTGATTTTCCAGGGTGAAATGAATACAGTAATCCACGACCCACTTATTTACGGTGCGGGCCTGTCAAACGTCTGCGACGCTGGCCCAGCTTTAAACCAGCATAGGGTCAACATTGCTCTTGAGAATCGCCCTCTTTTGATGATAAAAGATGGACACCAGTGCAGTGGAATTGCTATCCATCCTCATTTTATTATAGATTAACAATATTATTCCATAATTCCATCTTGTCAGGACTAACACGTATGTGATGTCATAGCGTCCACAAAACAATTATGAAAAACATATATACATGTATATATCTTCCATTCATTTCACACGTTAGGATGTGTTTCTCTTTAGACACAGTATTAAATTTAACTCTTCTTTTACCGACTTCCCCCTGATAAAACTACCCCCAGAAACCGACTTCTTTTTTAAGGTGGACCCCTGAAGTAGCCCCTGGGCTCAATACAGGTTATAGATATGCGCATGCGCACATCTCACAGATTAAAAATGCAAGAGAACATTGCGTCCATGTCACTGGCCATTCTGGTTGGCGATTTTCAACCATGTAAGTAATGAAATTATCTCCATTGCAATTAATGCATGTACACATGTGGAATTCGCATAAATGCGAAATTGGTAAAGGAAGGTAGTTTTCACATAAATGCGAAATTGGTAAAGGAAGAGTTAATATGGTCCTTTTGCATCTTCGTATTGTACTAAGACTTGCAGGTTTTCGGTACACATGGTACATTTAAATTTGGCAATCAACATGCCAGTTAATATATCAGGAGAACCAAATTAATGAAGTCGATCTGCATGTGAATCCCCAACACATTGAACGCTAATAGGGAGGTGATTTTGCGTTGTTCAACTAAATCACAAATCATTGTTATAATTATTATAACTATGGCTAAACTTGATGCATAATAATTATTAGCTATAATAAAAGAATAAAGAAATAAAAATATATATACCACTGATTTTCATTTAACTTTTCAGATTCAGATTAGTTTATTTTCGTCTCACCCAACATACATATATATACAATTAAAACTTAGCATTCATTATCTACATTCAATGTTAAAAGTGTATACAGTTGGCCATCTATATTTGAATTATGAGAGACACTCGATATACATGTACATAAATACATCAATAAATAAATACAAGTTTTATATACAATATCACTGTACCTCGTTTTGAAGTGAATGAATGAGATACAAATTATATTAATATATTTCACACATAATATTTTACAAATACACAAATGTTCTTCGATGGACCATAATTTCATGGCAGGTTTTGGCGGAGTATTTACAAATTAAACTGTTTCTAAGGATAAAACACAGCTTTTTAATGTCACTCATGTTCGCAAAATTTAAATTTACTTTATTACATTCTAGAAATAAAAAAAAGACGTATATTATATATTGGACAGTATAGAAGAACATGCAGTTAGTTGTCAATGTTATTAGTGCAATGGATACAAACTCTATCATTTTCTGGAGTACAATTATACCGCCCTATTTCCAGATTAATGGGAGCAACATATCCTCTGAATTTAGCTAAGGCACTTCTCTGTTGGTGTGGTAGACATTTCTTTACATAAGTTTCTATTTGATAAATATACTTTAACGTGTTTTAGGTCCCTAATTTATTTCGTTCATTTCCACTAACAGCGTTATTTATAGAGTTCAGCCATTTCTCATTATTTTGTACATGTACTGACAATTTGGATTTAACAGTGCTTACTACTTGGCTAGGGCCTAGATATGTGTCAACATTACCATATTATTGGTAAATCGGAACTTGTTGAGTATATATACTAAGTTTTTCTGTTATTATTTGCAAGATCACGAGCCTATAAAAATACACGTTTACAAAGTCTATTAGTGGACATATTCACTAATCGACACCATAACCTACAAATACAAGACCACCGGTTAATATTATTATCAGGTAGACACCATCCCATATCACCTTGCACGTCTGCGTTAGGTGTGTATTTACCTACCCCAAGATAAAACCGTCAAGCTCTATTAAAAACCGCATTGATACTACTGTAATCATTAAAACCCTAGATTGCCGAACCATAATCAATGACAGGTTGAGCTAAGCCTTCATATAACTTTTCCTTATATGTTATAGCTGGCATTCCACCATTTATTTTAACTTTATGTCTAAGGGCGCCAAATGCTCTACTAGCTGATTGTGCAACTATCTTAGCTGTCACATTAAAATTTAAAAACGTGTTCATTACTATACCTAAATATCTATATTTATCCACTGTTTCCAATACCTTATCTCCGCATTTAAATGTTTAAATATAACATGCTCTAGCAGTTGGAGGCCCCACACGAAAATTAACAATTTTTGTCTTACTCTCATTAATACACAAATCTTTAGATTGACACCATAAATGGACTTCATCTAATAATGATTGTAGATTATCAACAGAGTCGGCAAGCAGGACAATATCATCCGGATATAGTAAAACACACACAGTCTCCTACTTGAACGCCTATATTCATCCTGTTCGGACTGGCTTCTAGATCTGATATATAAAAACTAAACAAAAGGGGAGAGATAATACATCCTTGTTTTAAAACCATTACTTACATCAAACCATTCACTATAATATTCACTCTTACACATGATTGTACATCAACATAAATGTATTTTAAAGCATTTAACATTTTGCAGTTGTTATCTTTTCCCAAGCCACCTAGCTTTGACCACAGAATATTTATATTTACTCTATCGAAAGCTTTGGAGAAGTCAATAAACGCAGTATATGTACTTTTTCTTAGCTTTCTACGGGTATCAATTACACTGGTTAAAGTAGATACATGATGTATACAACTTTTTTCTGAAACTATTTGCTCGTGCTGTATTATATTATTCCCATTCGTCCATCCGTACAGCCTCTGATTCAGAACACTACAATACAGTTTGTAAATTATTGATATTAGTTAAACTAATACCTCTATAAAAAGCGGGATCCTGTGGATTGATTACATGTGATTCAGGAATTGGGTTTATTATGCTTTCCTGCCACGCGATAGGGACTCGTCCAGAATGGAAGCATTTATTGAACAGGGATAATAAATATTTAATTACAGTCTTGTACTTTTTATTTCAGTTGGTATGTTATCATATCCACTGGTTTTGCCATTTTAAAAATTTACTTCAAGCCATAGTACTTTCATTTTCTGTGATTACTAAATTTAAACTTGTATCAACCGTTTCAGTTATTTCATGATCTGATAATTAATTTTTCAATTTTCAACATTATACAACTCTTAAAAATGACATTTCCTTTTATTCATTACAGCAGATTTATTTGTTGACAAAGTTCCGTCGGGTAATTCAATGTTCCAAGGAATTTTAAGCCGCCTGTCATTTGCAATACCCAACTCATCGATATATTTCCAAAATGATTTAGAGTCATGGGATTGAATATTTAATAAATAATTATGTTTCCCACACCAATATTGTTTTTTCGTTTTCTTGTACCATCTGTCAAAACATTCACGATAATCTTTCCACTGTTGTCGTTGAACAGGTTTATCTACAGATTCGCCTTGCTCCACTGTCTTTCTGAGTCACATTTAACCTTCCATCTGTCCACCAAACTTTATTTGTTCGACGTTTTTTTTTTATTAAATCTGTAGTGTGCACTACCATATGATGAGGTAAGTCACGTGTCATACACTCTTTAAAAAAAATCACAAACGTTACCGTAAGCATCATCCAGTCCTGCCTCCACGTCCTGCATAGCTGTAAATATATCATACCAAGAACTCTATATTCTCTATAGTTCTTGATCATCTAACACTATCTGGATCACTCATGAAGTCGTGTGGGATGTCATTCAGTTTAAATTTAGTGACCGCCGGCTTTGACAGACTGCTTAAACTATTACCGTCTTCCACAGTGTCCTGGTTGGCAACGTCAATGCCCTCATTACCACCACATTCTGTGTAGTTTCCTGACAATAACAATTCTCATGACAATAGACTATTATCAGGTACATTTTGAAAGATTTATCGACTGTTTGGATAAAATCCAGCCACATTATACCTTCCTTAGTTATGTCTAATATAATGCTATCATACTCACATATTATACACAAACGTGAAATTTAACCAAGCAGTTGAACCATTTCAGTTATTTCTAATCCTTTGCGACCCGATCTCAGGGGCGTGACATGTGTGAAAAATTAACCAGTAAAAAATTATTTGTAATTTCGACACATTTTTTCATTACGATGTATTACAAAATATTTCGGGGAGATTTTAATTTTTTTGTTAACTTTCTGCCATCGAATTAATTGCATATCACAAATATATGTATTGCAATGCTCCTTTTCAAATTAAATGGGTCCCCCCTACTTCAGGTAGAAGTACGAGAAGGACGAGGTCGGACATGTTAAAAATATTTTACTAATGACCCAACGCTGTATCACTTTTCCGGTTTAAGCAAAAACTGAAAAAACATATTAGGCAAAAATGCTTAGATGTACCCCCATTACCGTATAAAAGTACGCATCAAAAGTGGAATTTATTTATGGGCCTCACAAACTTGTTAAATAAATATTATTTACTACAATTGTAAATATATTATATACTATATGTACTATAAATACATTACATTTTGTCATTGCATTTGAAGGGTATGTGCTGGTGAGTCGGGTTTGACAACTATACATCAAACACGATGAGTTGACCCAAGGTGGTTTTGATGTTTCGTCAAAGTTTCTTTTCGAAAGGTCGTTTGTACTTGTTTGTATAGCTGCTTGGATATGTCTTTATGAAACGTGTTTTTGCTTGTTTGCCTTGTTTGTATGTCTGCTGATGCAGAGATAAATATATTAATGAGGTACATTGAGAAGGTCAGATAATGCTCCTGATAGGAGTCTTCGTCTAAATGGTGGACACACATACATGTGAGAGCCATGTGAGATAGTATTAACAAATCCTAACATCATTTCAGCCTTCTGTAGGATGATAGAGCTAAGATAAACGCTGAATTGGACACACTCATTCTTTTCAGCACTCATATTTAACATTGTCCATCCATTAACTAATTTTCAGATAGATTCATGTATTGATTCACTTAGTCCTATGTATTCATTCATTGATTCATTTATTCATTCATTGATTCATTGATTCATTCATTCATTCATTCATTCATTCTTTCATTCGCTCGTTCATTCATTCATTCATTCATTCATGCATTCATTCATTCATTCATTCATTCATTCATTCATTTATTCATTCATTCATTCATTCATTCATTTATTCATTTATTTATTTATTTATTTATTCATTCATTCATTCATTCATTCATTCATTCATTCATTCATTCATTCATTCATTCATTCATTTATTCATTCATTCATTCATTCAATCTTTCTTTCTTTCATTCATTCATTCATTTATTCATTCATTCATTCATTCATTCATTTATTTATTCATTCATTCATTCATTCATTCATTACTTCATTCATTCATTCATTCATTCATTCATTCATTTATATATTCATTCATGTATTTATTTATTTATTCATTCATTTATTCATTCATTCATTCATTCATTCATTCATTCATTCATTCATCCATCCATCCATCCATCCATCCATTGATTTATTTATTTATTTATTTATTTATTTATTTATTTATTTATTTATTTATTTATTTATTTATTTATTTATTTATTTATTTATTTATTTATTTATTTATTTATTTATTTATTTATTTATTTATTTATTTATTTATTTATTTATTTATTTATTTATTTATTTATTTATTTATTTATTTATTTATTTATTTATTTATTTATTTATTTATTTATTTATTTATTTATTTATTTATTTATTTATTTATTTATTTATTTATTTATTTATTTATTTATTTATTCTCTCGTTCGTTCGTCGTTCATTCATTCATTCATTTATTCATTCATTCATTCATTCATTCATTCATTCATTCATTCATTCATTCATAAATTCATTCATTCATAAATTCATTCATTCATTCATATATTCATTCACTCATTCATTTATTCATTTATTCATTTATTCATTTATTCATTTATTTATTTATCTTTTATTCATTCATTCATTCATTCATTCATTCATTCATTCATTCATTCATTCATTCATTCATTTATTCATTCATTCATTCATTTATTTATTTATTCATAAATTCATTCATTCACTTCATTTATTTATTCATTCATTCATTCATTCATTCATTCATTCAGTCATTCCTAAAATCATTTATTCACTTCATTTATACATTCCTTCATTCATTTATTTATTTATTCACATTCATTCATGTATTTGTCAATCTATTCATTCATTCCATTACTCAATTATTCAATTTTTCATTCATTCATTCATTCATTCATTCATTCATTCATTCATTCATTCATTCATTCATTTATTCATTCATTCATTCATTCATTCATTCATTCATTCAGTCAGTCAGTCAGTCATTCATTCATTCATTCGTTCATTCATTTATTCATTCATTTATTCATTCATTTATTCATTCATTCATTCTTTCATTCATTTATTCATCCCTTCATTTATTTATTCATTCATTCATTCATTCATTCATTCATTCTTTTATTTATTCATTCATTCATTCATTCATTCATTCATTCTTTCATGTATTCATTCATTTGTTCATTCATTCATTCATTCATTCATTCATTCATTCATTCATTCATTCATTCATTCATTCATTCATTCTTTCATGTATTCATTCATTTGTTCATTCATTCATTCATTCATTCATTCATTCATTCATTCATTCATTCATTCATTCAATAATTTATTTATTTTATTCATTTTATTCATTCATTCATTCATTCATTCATTCATTTTTCGTTTATCTATTTATATCATTCATTTATTTCAATTTCATCATAAGACATAATTCGTTTATCCCCAATGGTGCCGGCTTTGCCATTTAAACGCGAATAGATGTCAATACTTGGGTCGTACGATTGTAGCTGGGCGTTGAAGGTAGGTGGACATTTCCTACAAGGAATTGGTACCCAGGGATGGTGGTGGTCGTAAAGGGAATTTTGTCTATATTAAGTTTTTCAAAATATTCGAAATAATGACTTCAGTGCTTCATCTTTTTTTGATTTATGAATATATCATATTCTGTCAATATATTTACTGACTTACCAATTACAACGGTAACGACAACAGCCTTTAAAGCTGCATAACTGTTTTGTTTATTTCATTCAAACGATTAATCCATGGAGAATGGTGTTTAATTTTTTTATTTTACTGCTCCGGTTACTGAGTTATTAAGGATTTAAGTTTTTTTTTTTTTATTATTGTTGCCCCACCAAAACAAAACACCAAAAGACATACTGTCTGTATAATCAGGACATTAAAAGTACCACGTGGCAGATAACGGTCATCATAGAAAAAAGAGAGGAAGACTTTTAAAATTATTGTTATTTCCTAAGTGATCATGGATACATTTCACAGTACAACGTATATTGTCTCATATCAGTTAGACATATCTAGAAGTTATTACTTTGTGTGATATGGATTATATCTGCATGTAATGTCATGTTTAATATCGGTACTGGTATAGAGAATGTCACTTGAAAAAATAGAACTCTATTTCAGTATGGTGCTTTTAAATGTGGGCCAGCATCAGAGCCTTTGGCCCGCCATTAAGACGCTCTCCCCAGACCGTGAGAAATTGTACTAGGAATAACCATCAAATTCGTATAATCGTTTTCGCTCTTTGGATTTTAGTAATTTTCTTAAAAAACATTTGCATTTTTTTATTATGTATCTCATGGACATTTCAAAATATAGTCAAAATGCTACTAGACAATATCAGACTTTATTTCATTTTATCGTAAATCATCACATGCAGTGATATACATCGCGCTATGTGGTAAAATAAAATAATATTTAAAAAACATCAGACTTTACTGTAACCGATTTGACCCAGTATCCGACATCTAGCCCAGTATCTCAGCTAACACGAGGCATTGATCCAATGGCAGAATAATGCCGCCCATCGTCTGCGGTATTGGCCCAACATTATGCCGATTCAGTTCAACGTATGTGATTGCTATTAAGGGGGTGGTTTCGTGCTGGCTAATGTAACATTATATCGGCCCATAACCTTACCGCTATTACATGAATATTGTACACACACCGAATCACTACTCAATAATGCTTGATGGTGTACCGCATGGTGAACTAATTCCGCTACATTTACCCAGTTTTAGTGCATTTATAAGGCCTTTAAAACAATAGCAATGATTGTTTTGTGCGTTTTAGATTATTTTAATCGAAATGAACAAAACAGTTATACAGCTTTAAATGAGAGTATTGGTGTGATACAACAAAATTAATGTATTCCTTGTCATATTTACACAACCATTTTTTTCAAAATAAAATATGTTTTTTCTTCTATTGAAACTCTTTATTGGGTCTTAAATTCCAGCTTGCTATAAATAAAACAGATCTAACAGCAAAAAAGGATATGGAATTATTATGGACTTTAGAGGCACATAATCTCTAATTCGTTTTGATGAATTTTCCAATAAAACAGATTTTACTTTGTGATGGTATTGAGTTTGACTTTCCATCGGGATAAACGCCCTAATTCCAGTCAGGTCATCAATCTTCCCCCCGTGGACGGCTTTGGTTATAGGTGTTTAATCGCGCAGAATTCACTTAAACTTTAGTATGATTGAACGGTGCAGGCGTTCTGTTATTGTAGACGGTGGTTTCTGATGCCCAGCTGAAAGGGTCACAGCAACCACGAGACATTTAAACTAATGTTGGCTTAATGTTGGGCCAGCGTCGCAGACGGTGGCTCAACAATAAACCAATGTTTCGTGTTTTTTGGGGGAGCAAATATGGTACATAGCCCTAACATTGCTGCAATGCTGGGTCAACGTGCAGCACGCTGGACCAACATTCTGAGAGTGTTATATGCTCTGTGTATTTCTGCAACCGTTAGAAAAAAGTGCATGTTTGCTTCATTTCACCTAGCCGTCGCTCACACAATGGCCGTATCATCCCTAGTATTCTGGCATTTGGTGAGCTCCAGTTTCTTATTGAATTTACCCGTGTCCTGCTTGAAATAAAAATAAAGCAATTCCTATCAAATAGCCTTTTATGTACTATTTTTTGTTTACCAATCAATACTATTTTGACCAGTTGCTACACATCACAATAAACTCGAATAAAGTAACAAACGCGAAAATTGTTTTTAACACCAATTCAATAACGTTACAGACAAGGAGTTGTATTTTATACTGATTGAATTCAGATAAAATTACATGCTTTTCTGATTGGTAAAAATACCACCCTCTGCCACCCGCATCAATTTGAAATCAATTTGTCAGTGATATTTCTTGTTATTAGCGTGTTCATTAATACATGCGACAATTTAATCGTTTTAACTTTCAATTATGCTGTAGGCTAAGCACCTTACTTTTTCAAAAAAAAATTATAATACAGTGATTTTCAAATATAAATCGTTGTCGTGATGTAAGTGAAATTAAACATTGTCAACAGAATCCTAGCAGACACGAGACGTTAACCCAAAGAGCGTCCTCAGGCTTTATCCTATACGTAACTGCCTAGCTATCTAGCACGGTTTGCCAGATATCAGGCATATTATAGTAAATAAAGGCCAATAGTCGTTTTTTTTTAATTTGTCAAGCTGAAACTCGGCCATGGTACGGCGCCATAAGTAGGGGAACTTTACCCAAAAGAACATTATCCACAATTCACATCTAGACCCCGTGAATGTGTTGTGTGCGAAATTTAAAAGCAATCGGACAAGAAGTTACAGAGCTATGTTCAGGAGGTGTATGTCAAAATATCTAATTAGACCATAGTACTGAACTAAAAGTAGGTTAAAGTACAATAACCCCATAAGGCACACATAGACCCCTAGAGGTGTTGTATGCTAAATTTGTTTTTGTGGCCCAGTACGGTATTAGAAAATACTTGTTTTGTGCGGGGGCCGTTAGAGCAGCTACTTTTTTGGTCACCTGCATTGTCGTGGAAAGTGCAACATGAAAGAATGTGTTTATATAACCTCAGCGGCTTGCTGTGTGATTGAGCACGATTGTCCTCTGTGCGTAGGATGGTCTAACGGGGGATAGGGGTAACTTCTGGTCCAAAAACAACAAATATTCAATACTCCCACACAGACGAATGCTATTGTTTGCTCAGCTATTCTCAAGCATTATTTACGTGTTAACCCTTTAACCGCTGGTGCCGCATATCTTCGAGTTTTTATTTTTTTATCAGCACATTAACTACCACCGTTTAAACATGTTAAAGATAAATTGTGACATCAACCGGCAAGATTTGAAATGAGTTGACCTCCAATCTGTCAAATCTGAATAATTTTCACCCACTTGAAGTTGTGGATCGCGTCAGCGAGACACAGCTTCAAGTGAGTGAAAATTCAGATTTAATAATTTGGCGGTTAAAGGGTTAAGAGAATTATAAGTTGTGACTGAAAAAAAAGATAGATTCAATCTCCAATCACGAAATCGAATATTGTGTAATGCGCACAATTGTGTTGACAATTAAAATGTATTGATTGCATCATATGCAATGAACATGTGCGCATATATAAGCACAAATAATTTGTATTTTTCAATAGTAAATTAAAACATGATTTATGGTTGTTCTCCCTCCCCCTCCCCAACCCCCCCCCCCCCGAAGCTGTCATCAGAAATGATACTCTTGGTACTGGTAAAATCTAAGATAACAGTAATGTTTTATTTCACGCCAAACGTGAATTGTGCCAGTATTCCCGGCTGGTGGGGAATAAAAACTGAGGTATCGTTATAGCATATCAAACTGAGCTTCCTCAACCCTTAACCCTTTAACCGCCAAATTATTCAATCTGAATTTTCACCCACTTGAAGTTGTGTCTCGCTGACGCGATCCACAACTTCAAGTGAGTGAAAATTATTTAGATTTGACAAAATGGAGGTCAACTGTTTTTCAAATATTGCTGATTGATGTCACATTTTATTTTTAACATGTTTAATCGGTGGTACTTAATGTGCTAATAAAAAATGAAAACCCGAATATATGCGACACCGGCGGTTAAAGGGTAAACGGAAGTAAAGCGCTAAAAGATTGTATTTACCATACAGACTAAATGTTTTTTTTCAATTTTAAATCATCGTAAATGTCTTAGACAGCTCTTTCCGCTTCATTTGAATACTTATGTTGTGGGTCTACGGCCATTATAAATATTTTATTCAGAATCTGACGTCTATTGACGTCAGATGCTTACGTCTAGAGTCGATCCCAGCATTGAAGGGTTTCAAAAAAGTCCTGCACAAAAATGGCACAGATGAATCAATAAGACTGGCTTTGACATGTCGGCGTGGATATTTTCCAGGAGGACACCAGAATGAAGTAGCAGCTTACCAGCGCCCCCCGACTCCCCAGACATCTGCGCTTAATATGGCAGTCAGCGCTCAATAATCGAGTTTTTATGTACCGACTGCCAGGCGCTGTTACACTTTATCTCACTTTAAAATTCATTTTAGCTATTTGATTTGGATAACCATCCTTTGAATCCTCGGGTTATTTCGAGTGATATTCATTTAAATCCGCATACAGTTGATGATTTGATGCGGATTAACATAACCAAAATCATCTAAATTTCGGTTTTATAAATTAAAAATATTCCTGATTTGGTGAGGTAGTTATTCAATCTTGGGATAAAATCAAGATTATCTTATAATGCTCATCATGCATAACGGGATATATCAATCGTGTGTATATGGTCAAAAGAGTACGCCCTATATCGTCGCCTGGGAGCTAAAGGATCCTATCTGACACTCGTTAGAGTGGCAGATAGGATCCTTTAGCTCCGAGGCGACGATATTGCCACGTTGGCCAAATTATCCACAAAGTAAAGTCATGCCCAGATAGGCTTGGTTTTAGTAAAGAATCCTTGGTTTTAGCAAGGGATTATATGATAATTTATGTTCATACAATGCTAAACTAGGCCACGATAATCTCCAGTGTGTTGTGAGATGATACTGCCCTCTGAGGTCTATTAAGCCCATAGCTCGAATAAATACGTCAGTGGGGGGAAGTTTCTTTAACCCCCAGATCTACATCACTAATAATAATAATAATAATAATAATAATAATAAAATATATTTATTCAGGGTGGAATTATTAGCGAAAACACTATTCTACACAATTGCCCTGACTAGGCCTCTGTGTACCATAGAAAACAGTGCACACTTGTAAAAGTAAAATTATAATATTGCAAACAATTGATGAGAGCGTTAATATTTTACATACTTATTTCTGACTAGTCATCTGTGTAACATACAAGGCCGTGTATAATTGTAAAAGGAAAGGTATAATATTAGAGAACTATATAACAACAATAGTCTGACTTATTTAAAAAATGTTTTAATGTTAATGTTTGTTGAAAATCATTAAACATGTCAATGTTTCTTATAATGTCTGGTAAATTATATATTGTAAAGATCATTTAAAAAAGCTTTTGTTGGCTTTGGGTTAAAACAGATTATTTGTACAGCATGATCTAGTTCTACGGGTTGCAATGTATCGTGATATAGTAAACAGGTCTGTTATATAACTCGGTTGCAACCTTACAAATATGAAAACTCCATTGTATGTCATTGCACAAATTTATGCGTATGCTAGCCCAAATGTCGTTTTATCATATTTTTAGAGCAATTAAACATATTAATCTTTGAATTCATGTGGCAGTGTTTGATTTTGTCTTTATATAATAGGAAAGGCCCATGAGAAATACTCTATACTTGATAACAAATACCATTTTGGAAAGCATTTATTGATTTATTGAAAGTCGTGTATACCCCCATGGATGTCCCAGGTATCACGTGACACAATCAGGCCAGCCTCTGTCTCTTATTGGTTGTTCTCAGCCGCACAGTATTTTCTGTGTATAAGCGCGATCCTTTAACCGCCAAATTATTTAATTTTCACCCACTTGAAGTTGTGTCTCGCTGACGCGATCCACAACTTCAAGTGAGTGAGAATTATTCAGATTTGACAAAATCACGGTCTTTTCAAATCTTGCTGGTTGATGTCACATTTTGTCTTTAACATATTTAAAATGTGGTAATTTATATGCTAATAAAAATTGAAAACCCAAATATATGCGCCACCGGCGGTTAAAGGGTAACTCTTACACCACTGCGCACGATCATAGACCCTTTTAATTTGTTTTCTTAGCCAAATAAATCACCCTTATTGGGAACGAAATGTGTGTTTAAACGTCAGAATTTGCAAATGTTAAGTCTCAAATTAACCAAATATGCGTAATTTTCACCCACTTGAAGTTGTGTGTCGCTGTAGCGAGATACAATTTCAAGTAGGTGAAAATTCAAATGATTTTATTTAGCGTATTGGTTATTAAGACCATTCAAGTTGTAGATTTTGGTCATCGCTATTGTCAGCTCAGTTCCATTTATGCTCGCATTTGGTTAATGATCACTTCAGATTTTAGCGCGTGTCAGAACGGACCAGGGCAAACTGAATACCCAAGCCACAATGGCTGCTTACAGCGTTCCAGAAGTTGATCTAATGCTCGCCTAATGCTGGGCCAGCATCGTATACAGGGAACCTACCTTGGGTGAGCATTGTGTCTCAGTGACTGCTATCAGTATGGCAGCTATGACAACTGACAGGGGAGGAGGGGCGGGGAGGGGGGGGGGACAGTCATCATATATCTCCCTGAAAAAATGTCTCCAATCAGTAGTTAACATGCCTTCTGGAAAGTCGACGGCAATTGTCGCAATTGGCTTTACGAGATGACGAAGACAATTATCCCGGCCTGCAATTAACGTCCCTGCCAGGCTGCAGCCGGTCTCCTTCTCATAATCACCGCCGTCTCCCCGAAGGCTTTCTCCTGATATCCAAGACGTTGTATTAACGCTGGGCCACTGTCGCAGGACGGTAACCCAGCGTTGATACAACATCTGGCAGAGATGCGTGTCTTCACAACGCTTGTTTTTCTTTGATTGATAAAGATTTAGTTGTTTGTAACTATGACAACGTGAGTTTCCCCTTTATTATCATTTCTTTTACAGAACACCTACTTGTTTGCATTCGGAGTGTGACTGGAATTATAGCAAAAAGAATAAACTGCTGGTTTGCGGCTCTGTTTCTATAATTATTTAGAAAAACGTATTTTGCTTTAATCATCGTCAGTTAATGATTGCCGGCAAACGTACGATGCTAGATTTGATTGTCGTATGATAGTTTTGCTAGATGTTTGTTTTATTGATTATCATTCAATAAGAAGTTTATGAAATTGTGTTATCTAACAATTTTGTGACAGCGTTTAATAATAATTTTAACCATTTAAATAATCTACAAATAACATTGTATCTGATAATGACCAAGTGTCTGTCATTCGCCTACAAACTAACTTGATGGTTTATACCCCCCCCCCCCCCCGCCCACCTCAGCAGCCAAAGTACCGGTATCTACTTAACACACATGTGTGAGTGGCAGTGACTCTTTGTTTGCCAGAAGATATATCGCCGATACAATACTTCGCATCTGGGGCGGGGGCTCTAGGGTAGTGGTTAGCACCGCTGCCTCTCACGCAAGAGCTCGGGGTTCGTTTCCCGGTCTCTGCGATTTGAAAGAAACAAAAACGTTTCGTCTCCATCCACTCGTAAAACTCAGTATTGTGGGGAGCCTCCTTGACCTGGAGGTAACGTGCTCGGCCTCAGATCTCTAGTGTCATCTCACTCATTTCACCATCCTCAGGAGGTTATTCTGGCCCTGTATTTACTTCGCATCTGATCACAACAAAATGGAATTGACTTAACTACTAATTCCGAAACGAACGCATCCTTCAGGGGCATGCCAGACTTGTGAGTTTTTTCTTGAAGAATACTTTCGGTATATAGGTCGGCTAAGATGTGTTATAAATCAAAGATTCTCATCGCATTACTTCATGTCAAAATATCAGAATTCACTTCCAGGGCCATCGTGACAAATCACATGCCTAATATGAGAGTTATTCCCTTTGAGAATATCGGCCCAGTACTACTTAGTTTGCATTTTATTAACCCTTACAGCGCGGGAATCAATTATAGACCTCGGAATCTGACGTCTGACGTCTGAAGTCGTTCCCAGCACTGTAGGAGTAATCATATTTCTAATGGCCGTAGACCCATAATATAGTTATTCAAATGAAGCGGGAAGAGCTAACTAATGACTTTAAATTGAAAAACAACAACTTTGGTCTCCATGGTTTATATACAAATATTTCAGCGCTTTAAGGTGCTGTGTTCTTTTTTTCATGTAGTCTGGTGGACACTAAGCTGCACCTGTAGTGCACTGATGCCGGGGCTTCACACGTTCAACGGAACATCCCTTTCTAGTGTTTACTATGTAAATATTAGTACTCATTATTTTCCATTTTATTACGGTGCTGTGTTCTATTTTTCAGGCAGCCTGGTGTACACTAAGCTGCACCTAAACCGGTGGTGGAGGTTATTGCAGGAGGTGATGACAGTGGTACACGGTGGAGTGGTGGCATGGCAAACGGGAGGACCTGATCTGGACGGTACCAGACTCTGGCCTATGTTCACGTTTGGTACCCTCATGTGCTTCGCTCTCACACAGGTGAGTGGGTCAAGGCGATTCACAACGAATGTTATATATTCAGACAATGCTGGGTTAATGTTTGGACAGCGTCGCAGACGGTGACCAATCATTGACCCGGATGAAGGAATGTAATATTGTGTTTGTAATGACATCTTTCATGGGATGTTTCGCATGTCACATTTACGTTTTCGGTGCAGAAAAGTTCATTTATCTATTTATTTATCCATTTACTTATTTATTTATTTATTACTAATCAATCAATCAATCAATCAATCAATCAATCAATCAATCAATCAATCAATCAATCAATCAATCAATCAATCAATCAATCAATCAATCAATCAATCAATCAATCAATCAATCAATCAATCAATCAATCAATCAATCAATCAATCAATCAATCAATCAATCAATCAATCAATCAATCAATCAATCAATCAATCAATCAATCAATCAATCAAGCAATCAATCAAGCAATCAATCAAGCAATCAAGCAATCAATCAGTCAATCAATCAATCAATCAATCAAGCAATCAAGCAATCAAGCAATCAAGCAATCAATCAAGCAATCAATCAAGCAATCAATCAAGCAATCAAGCAAGCAATCAAGCAATCAATCAAGCAATCAAGCAAGCAATCAAGCAATCAAGCAATCAATCAAGCAATCAAGCAATCAATCAAGCAATCAATCAAGCAATCAATCAAGCAATCAATCAAGCAAGCAAGCAATCAAGCAAGCAATCAATCAATCAAGCAATCAAGCAAGCAAGCAAGCAAGCAATCAAGCAAGCAATCATGCAAGCAATCAAGCAAGCAATCAATCAAGCAAGCAATCAAGCAATCAATCAATCAATCAAGCAATCAATCAATCAATCAAGCAATCAATCAAGCAATCAAGCAATCAAGCAATCAAGCAATCAAGCAATCAAGCAATCAATCAATCAAGCAATCAATCAATCAAGCAATCAATCAATCAATCAAGCAATCAATCAATCAAGCAATCAATCAAGCAATCAATCAATCAAGCAATCAAGCAAGCAAGCAAGCAAGCAATCAAACAATCAAGCAATCAAGCAAGCAAGCAAGCAAGCAATCAAGCAAGCAAGCAATCAAACAAGCAATCAAGCAATCAAGCAATCAAGCAATCAAGCAATCAATCAATATCATTTGCCCTATTTCAATTTAAATGATTTTGCGTACAGAATTCCAGATAGTTCATAGCTACATGTATATAACAAAAATACTGGCAGTTTAATTGACA
The DNA here is from genome assembly GCA_964017125.1 of Flabesymbios commensalis. Taxonomy (NCBI): domain Eukaryota; kingdom Metazoa; phylum Annelida; class Polychaeta; order Terebellida; family Flabelligeridae; genus Flabesymbios; species Flabesymbios commensalis. The sequence goes on along the minus strand of OZ024903.1, from coordinate 90,530,225 downwards.
TCATTAGAAATGCCCATTTTCAAAAATATTCGGTGTGAACATATTGTTGTTTTAAAATTTAAGCATTAATGAGAAGACCGTTGTCACACTCATATATGTATTACCACGAACTTGGTAATTAATAAAATTTTATCATTCGTCGTTCATTTAGATTCAGAAGAATTAATGGTGTCTCTGGAAATTAGTGAATTCCGCCCCAAACGTCGTTGATTCAGTGCCGGCCCAGCGTTGTACGACATATAACGAGTGTCTCGGATTGCGTGCCTTATCAGCCGTGACGTGAAGCGTCGATATTGATTAGGAGAGGTCCGCGGCGGTCCGGAAAACCAACTCCAAAGAAGCACCATCGACGAGCTGCAACCAAATTAGGCTTGTTACTTTAGCCATCAAGGGGCGGCCAATTCTGGTTGAGTGCACAGTGTCTGCCTAAGGCTCACCGTAAGCTAATCTCGGCGACCCACTACGACCTTCCCACCCAGCGGTGACCTTAATATTAATGTTATTGCGCGTGATACCAATATTATTATTGCGGCCTCCGATTCATATCTCGCGTCATGTTACCCATCTCGCTTCAGCGCGTTCCGCTGGTTTTCAAATAATTAATGAATGAATATAGACCACTTCTGCGGACATACAGGCTAAACTGGGCCAGGACGGTGACTTGAAGCAGATGACTTTACCTATTTGACAGGGGACTCGAAAATTGAGCCCTGGGGGTCTGAGGTCGGATACGGTACTTCTCAGTCGAGGAGGCTCTCCACATAACAAAAGCTTTACCATTTGTTCCTTTTAAAACTGTATGCCAGAACGGGTGGCGAACCCGCGAGCTACGACTTCATAGACATGCATCTTTAACCCTTAAGGCGCTGAAATATTTCTGTATAAGCCATAGAGACCAAAGGGTTTTTAGGCCTGAGCTAAAATTTTGGCGGATGCCTATTGTCGTCACCAGGCGCGTCCGTCCGTCCGTCCGTCCGTCCGTCCGTCCGCCACTTTTTAGAACTATAGCTTGTTTCACATAACTGAAATGCACATTAAACTTCACGTACAGGTTAATCATGACTAAAGCTTGACTAATTGCACATTTGACCTTTCTGTAACCCCTTTTACCTTGACTTTTTTCCGATCGACAATTATTCTCGTTAACGCGATTCACTCAACATTTTTCTATGTATTGCTCCAAAATTTATACCATATATCAATTTCACTGATAGCTCGGATGAGTTCGAAATTTGGCAAGATTCGGACAGAAACTAGGTCATGGCGGCCAAAATGGCCGATTATCGGCCATTAATTTTTTAATATGCGTAATATCTGGAAAACCAGACCAGATATCTAGACCATTACTATAAAACAAAATGTGCAGTTCCAGGTAGGGATATACCATGAAAAATTTCAACATGATAAAAATAAAAATGGCCGACTTGCGGCTACTTTTGATCGACAAATTTTCTCGTTAACGCGATTCACTCAACATCTTTCTATGTTTCGCTCTAAAATTTATACCATATATCCAGCTCACTAATAGCTCGGATGAGTTCAAAATTTGGCAAGATTCGGACAAAAACTAGATAATGGCGGCCAAAATGGCCGATTATCGGTCATTATTTTTCTAATATGTGTAATATCTGGAAAATCAGACCTGATAGCTAGACTATTACTATTGAACAAAATGTGCAGTTTCAGGTAGGGATATGCCAAAGAAAAATAAAACTTGATCAAATTCAAAATGGCCGACAGACAATTTCAATAATGGCGGCGGACTATTGTCGAGTGCTTTTGTTTCAAATGATTTTCACTTTTAAACGATGATTAGAGGCTGAGGCCCATCCCGTCGCCGACGGCCCTTGTTCAATTTGAAATCAGCATAAATGTCTCAGTTAACTTTTTCTGCTTTATTTGAATACCTATGTTATAAGTCTACGGCCATTATAAATATTTTTGCTCTTACAGTGCGGGGATCTACTTTAGACGTCAGAATCTGACGTCTACAGGGTTAATCACTTCACGAAAGCCCTTATTCTTGATTTTGAAATTAATGCCGCAAATTTTTTACGCATTTTATCCCCTCTAATATACCAAAACATACATATTCAAAACAGGGAAGAGAAAAATATGGTATGTGATAAGATTATTGTAATTAACCTAAGTGGAAAGGTGGATAATTTGTTCTCGATAAACCTATAGCAACTATTGTTAATTTGTTTAAGAATTGTGTTTTTGCCTGGTACATAATGTAGACCATCACCCATTTTACTTAGTGGAGTAGTATACTACCGTACATTGGTAATCAGCTGCAAATGAATATAAGCAGTTATTGCTGTTTGCCTGGGAACAGAAGAATAGTGATTTACCTTGTGTACTATGTGGATGGTTATGATCATGGTGATAGCTCTGCTAATGACTTGACATGTAATCGCAAAAAATGCAGAACAGAATTGTAGACGTTTCAACTAATCATAAAAACAGAGCAGAAATATGGCGATTTGTATGCAATTGTTTTCCACATTTTAATAACTGAATATGATAATAAGTACGGAATTATAAATTGTCAAGTGACAAAGCAGCCATGACTGTGTGCAGCATTCATAACACAGGGTGCGCAGCCAAGCTATGGGTGTTATCAGCTTATGTATAATTCAACACGGTCTACATGACAGAGTTTTCGTTACCCAGCCATGGGTGTTAGCAGGTTATGTATAATTCAACACGGTATACACGACACAGGTTGTGTTGTCAAGCTATGGGTGTTATCAGGCTATGTATAATTAAACACGGTCTACACGACACAGGTTGCGTTGTCAAGCTATGGGTGTTATCAGGCTATGTATAATTCAACAAGGTCTACATGACAGAGTTTGCGCTACCCAGCTATGGGTGTTAGCAGGTTATGTATAATTCAACACGGTCTACATGACAGAGTTTGCGTTACCCAGCTATGGGTGATAGCAGGTTATGTATAATACAACACGGTCTACATGACAGAGTTTGCGTTACCCAGCTATGGGTGTTAGCAGTTTATGTATAATACAACACGATCTATATGACAGAGTTTGCGTTACCCAGCTATGGGTGTTAGCAGGTTATGTATAATACAACACGGTCTACATGACAGAGTTTGCGTTACCAAGCTATGGGTGTTAGCAGGTTATGTATAATTCAACACGGTCTATATGACAGAGTTTGCGTTACCAAGCTATGGGTGTTAGCAGGTTATGTATAATACAACACGATCTATATGACAGAGTTTGCGTTACCCAGCTATGGGTGTTAGCAGGTTATGTATAATACAACACGGTCTATATGACACCGGTTGCGTTGACAGGCTATGGGTGTTAGCAATAGACAATAGACAATAGACAATAGTTTATTAAACTCGGGCCATACATGGCTTGGAGTATGCAATAGTAGTACATACATGTAACAATTGTCTATATTAAAGGTAATAATACATAGTAATAAAATAAAATATTTAAATACATAAGAAACATAATGCAGAAAATAATGTGAGGTAGTGAGGTACAATGATTGAATGTAACATAATGATTTTTTTTAAATACCATATATATGTCTATATACGTGTATATATGTATAAATATATATATATATATACATATATATATAATATAGGTTTGATCAAAAATACATTATTTAATAAAAGAACAGCATGAAATATTAAGTGATATACAGTGATATACAATAACATTAGTTTTAATCTTCCCGTGGCAGCACCGTGTCCTAGACATTGGTACTGTGCATATTGCTGCAGACCCATGTTTCAGACACGACGCTACCACATGAGAAAAGGTAAAAGTATATAAATATGTAACGGTATAGTAAACATGGAAAAAGGTGAAAAGGGTGACAAATGAAAATAGTGGACATACATCAATATAGTCTAGAGAGTAGTCCTATATTTGAACAATCATTTTAAGAGTTTAGATATATATATTAAAAAACTTGAATGCGGCTTTCAGATATTTAGCTAATTCATTAGAAATGTTAGAGGATGTGTCCGACATGATATTTTTAAATTTTACATAGTTAGGATGATTTTGACAGTAGGGCGGTAAGAAAGTTTGCCGTATATCAATAAGGGTATGACATTCGAGTACAAAGTGGAATTCATCACAAATTTTATCAGAATTACAAAATTCACATGTTCTGTCTTCTCTATTGATGCCAGAGTATCTTCCCCTTTCAATTGGTAGTCTATGGTTCGATGTTCTAAATCGACAAATAATTTTTCGGTTAAAAGGTGACAAGGAGCATAAATATTTTTCGTGCTCAAATTTCAGTTTGAAAATTCTATATGAACGGCATTTATTCGAAAGATTAAGATCTGCCGACCACTGTTGGATGTATTGATCTTGTAGTCTCTGTTTAATCTGGTTCGGAAATGTATTGATATTTGGTACTTCTTGTAGAGTCCAAATGTAAGAAAAACCTGTTTCATCTAAAATAATTTTAATGTATTGAAGCCATTTTGACGTAAAAATATTATTAACATTATAAATTTGCAGTAAATTGTATAGAGTTGTGGAAAATCTGTTCACATCATTCGTTATTAGCTTGCACCAAAAAGATATCATACGTGTTTTAATGGCTATTGATAATGGGAACCGACCTGTTTCACTGAGCACCATGCAGGTTGGTGTCGATTGTTTTAAACACAATATATATTTTAGAAATTTAAGGTGTAATTTGTCTAATATAGAGATATTTTCATACCCCCATATCTCACAGCCATAAATTAAAATTGGCAAAACCAGGTAATCGAACAATTCAAGTTGGATATCCACGGGAAGTTCAAGTTCTTTTGATTTTTTCAAAAGTGCAAAAAGAGCCTTTTGGGCTTGACCAAATATAAATTTCTTGTGATAAATAAATGAACCGTTATAGTTAAAGTATACACTGAGATATTTAAAGGAATCAACAATATTTACTTTATTATTATTAAAAGTGAAATTATAAGACTTTTTAAACTTTCCTTTAGAGAAAATTACAATTTCAGTTTTGCTAGTGTTAACTTGTAACTTCCAGTGTTCACAATATCGAGCTAAACAATTTAAAGAGTATTGTAGACCATCAGCATTATCGGAAAGAAGTACAGTGTCATCAGCGTAAAGAAGAATCTGTATCTTAAGGAATTGATCAAAAATATTATCATTAAGCTTGAGATTATTTACATGGTTGTATTTTAAAAATGATTCAAGGTCATTTAAGTATAGAGCAAAGAGAAGCGGGGAGAGGTTTTCCCCTTGTCTTACGCCAGTATAGCAACTAAAATAATCAGATTTTTGCCCATTTACTTGTACACATGACTTGATGTTGTTATAGATGTTTCTGATAACATTGAAAAGTTTGCCTGTAATTCCAAAAGAAATTAATTTGATCCATAACCCAGATCGCCACACAGTATCGAATGCTTTTTTAAAGTCAACAAAAGCACAGAAAAGTTTCTTTTTTTTATGTAAGAATATATCGATTAGCGATTTAAGTGTAAAAACATGATCCATAGTAGAATAACCTCTCCTAAATCCGGTCTGATTTTCTAGCAGAACTTTGTTTGAATTTAAAAAGTAAGTCAAGCGGGTGTTAATTAAACTGGTAAAAAATTTTCCAAAGCAACTAAGTAAACTTATTCCTCTGTAATTTTCGGGTGATGATCTATCCCCTTTATTTTTATACACAGGGATTATGTTACCTATTACCCACTCTTCTGGTATATTTCCTGACATTAAGATATAATTAAATAGATTTTTAAAAATAGGGAGAAAAATATTAATGGTACTACATATATATTCATTAAGAACGCCGTCATTCCCTGTGGCTTTGTTTTTTTTAAGTGTTTTTATAGCTTGAAGGATTTCTTCATCAGAAAAATCTTTATCAAGATCTGGTTCACTACGGGTGTTATTGTTAATAGATATTTCAGGGTTGTCGCTATTTTTATTTAGAGTTTTGAAATGATCATATAAACTAGTTATGTCCGGCAATGTGTTATTTTTATTCTGTTTATTGGAATTCAGTATTTTCCAATACTGTTTTGGGTTTGTTGATTTTAGGTTTCTAATTTTTTGTTCAAATGATTTTTGAAAATCTGTTCTAGCCTTTTGCATTGTTATTTTGTATGTTTTGCTGTTTTTTTTAAGTAGATCGCTATTTGTGGTTGTTTTATTTTTTCTAAAGATATCTTTACTTTTTAAGTATTGGGCACGTTTGTTTTTACAATCATTATTAAACCACCGTTTTTTATTATTATTGTTATTTTTAACAGTAGTATTAGTAGGTCTCGATTTAAAAACTTGTGCTGCACTTTCGCTCCAAATATTTACAATTTCTGATACAGTCTCATCAATATTTATATCATTTTCGCTGGTAATTTTGTCTGATAAAATTTCAACTTTTTCAATATTAATAGAATTAACGAACTGTAATTTTTTGATTTCATCCCAGATAAAGGCTTGGTTATTAGGGTTTGTTTTTGCACACGGCGGTGTACTGTCACGGGACAACTGGTCATTTATTATGGATTTTAATGTAAAATGTATACCTCGATGGATATCAGAATATAGGTTATTGAAATCGCATATTTCAAAATCAACACATTTAGAGAGTAAATAAGGCGAGCCAATGACATAATCAACCACACTATTTCTTGTAGTTGTGAAACAACCCTTACAATTATCAACACCAATTCGTCCATTAAATAAATAAAGGGATGATGATTTACAGAAATTTATAAGTCTGTTACCATAGTTATTTGAGGTAGTGTCAGAAGACGTACGATTTTGCGAAATGCCTAATGTCTGTAAAGTATCTTCATCAACTAACGTATCTGTCAAAGCATCGTCTAAGTAAACATCATGTAAAAAATTATAATCAAAGGAAATAAAGTCTTGTTGTGTTCCCGTGCGTGAATTAAAATCACCCATTATTAAAACATAGTATTGATTATCATTATTGAAATTAATTAAATCTGTGGTTAAATCATCAAACATACCAATATCCGAGTATTTAGAGCCTTCGGGTGGGATATACAAAGCTCCGCATAACAAATCTTTATCAAAACCAAGAACGTTTTTATTTATACGAAACCATAAGCATGAAGAGTTATTGGATGTTAGTATCTTTGTGTTCGACCAGTATTTATTTCTCACAAAAACAATAATACCTCCTGAGCGATAAGCGGATAATTTTTTTCTGTTTTTAAATAGTAATGAATAACCCATATTGTAAAAGTTGTTCATAATTATACTTGTATCGACATCATCGCATTTAGTTTCTGTGACAATAACAAAATCGTATTTCAAAATGTGTTCCTCAAAATCAGGGGTTTTAAGACGAGACATAATTCCACAAACATTTAAAACAAAAAAATTACACTTTTCGTTAGATGCATATGTATGATCATGACTTACTGATTTATGTACAGGTGGGTTTCTGTCAATTGATACATTTGGTGCGGGTGCATTTGTATTAACATTTGATGAGTGTTGTGCATGGTGCTGTGGTTGCTGTGTTGAAGAAAAGTCCTCATTTGACACTTCATGTGCTGGTGCATTTAACAAAACAGATGAGTGCTGTGAGTGAATATTTTCTGTCTGTGAATAGTCACTTATCTGCGCTGTGGGCCGCAGACATACTCCGCCAATGTCCTATTGGTTCTGGTTCAAAGTAGTAGGGAACAGAAATGCCTTTAGTCCCAAACGATTATAATCCAATGAGTTCATTCCTAGTTTGAATAAGTCCTCTGGGGAATCAACGACAACAGGTCTTTGATCTCCCGGTTTGTCCTTAAGCCAACACAGTATTCTACCATGTTGAGTCGTGGTGTTTGCTATGCAGGGCTGCTCGCGTACGATGGTGTGTAACTTCGCTCTAAGTGGAGTGAGATCTTCATTTAAGTACACATTCTTGTATTTCGGTCCATCATTCTCATCAGCTCCAAATGTCTTAAGAGTCTTCCTTCTTTTCAGAACTTCTGATTTCACATTACGTGACACAAACTGACATAATATAGGTCGTTTTGTATTGACTTGGTCTCTGAATTTTCTGGGGCCGTTCCTGTGACATACAGATATGTCCTCGGCTTTCACGTCAGTGCCACAGTCCTTAAACAGATTAAGTAGGTTGTCAGTGAGTTGCTCGTTAGTCTCATTGGGGGGTTCAGGTAAGCCAGTGATTCTCACGGTCCAACGTCTGCTGTATTGCTCTAATCTGTCCGTTTCGTACCTCTGCAGTAGAGCCTGGCTCTGTACAACCTGCCCAACTTTCTCCAGTGTTGCGTTGGCTGCCTGATCAACAATAGCTTGGACCACTGAGTTAATCGCACCGGTGATTGCAACCGTGAGCTTGGGGAGAAGCCCAGTCAGAACTTGGTTGGCGATTTTCTCTGCCAGCTTGTCATCTCCGTCTAGATTGCTCGAAGCTGTTAACCCTTGGGTGCCTGATGTACTGCCACTCTGACTTGAATTTCCCTTCTTCTTCTTTTTAGGATTTTCACCAGGACTTTTACTTATTACGGCTCCAGGGATTTCCTGCACTACATCCTCAAGTGCGTCACGTAAGGCACTTCTTATCTGGTGCTGTAGTGAGGCTGGATCCATTGCTTCGTCCGGTTCTTGGAGTGGGCTAAAGCTGTTCGCATTGGCTGGATGTTGGGGTGAAGGGGTCTTTGTATCGCTGTATGTTCTCTTGCCACGTTGCATGTTCAATGAAAACTGAAAAAATCGCCTACTTGTTCACACAATATCTCCTTTAAAATCATACTCCTGACTGGCGATGCCATTGGCTAATGTACTGTGTTTTTACTACGTAGTCGTTCCATGAATCATGCAAGTATCCAAGAAAAAAAGCTCCTATGAAATCAACATGCGTCTTTACTCTCCGCCATCTTGAAAAGCAGGTTATGTATAATTCAACACGGTTTACATGACACAGGGTGCGTTGCCGAGCCATGGGTGTTATCAGGTTATGTATAATTCAACACGGTCAACATGACACAGTTTGCGTTGACAATCTAAGTTTGTTATCAGGTTATGTATAATTCAACACGATCTACATGACACAAGTTGCGTTGACAAGCTATGAATGTGATGTATAATTCAACACGGTCTGCATTACAGGTTGCTCTGCCAACGTCTAAGCGTTATGTATAATTTAACATGGTATACATCACGCAGGCTGCGTTGCCAAGCTCTGGGTGTTATGTATAATTTAACATTTTCCACACCACACTGGGTGCGTTGCCAAGTTCTGGGTGTAATGTATAATTCAACATGGTATACATCACACAGGGTGCTTTGCCAAGTGCTGGTTGTTATGTATAATTTAACATTGTCCACATCACACTGGGTGCGTTGCCAAGTTCTGGTTGTTATGTTTAATTTAACATGGTCTACATCACACAGGGTGCGTTGCCAGGTTCCGGTTGTTATGTATAATTTAACATTGTCCACATCACACTGGGTGCGTTACCAAGTTCTGGTTGTTATGTATAATTCAACATGGTCTACATCACACAGGGTGCGTTGCCAAGTTCTGGGTTTTATGTATAATTTAACAATTTCTACATCACTTAGAGTGCATTGTCAAGTTCTGGTTGTTATGCATAATTTAACATTTTCCACACCACACTGGGTGCGTTGCCAAGTTCTGGGTGTTATGTATATTTCAACATGGTATACATCACACAGGGTGCGTTGCCAAGTTCTGGCTGTTATGTATAATTTAACATGGTCTACATCACACAGGGTGCGTTGCCAGGTTCTGGTTGTTATGTATAATTTAACATTGTCCACATCACACTGGGTGCGTTGCCAAGTTCTGGTTGTTATGTATAATTTAACATGGTCTACATCACACAGGGTGCGTTGCCAAGTTCTGGGTGCTATGTATAATTTAACAATTGCTACATCACTTAGAGTGCATTGTCAAGTTCTGTTTGTTATGTATAATTTAACATTTTCCACATCACACAGGGTGCGTTGCCAAGTTCTGGGTGTTATGTATAATTTAACATTTTCCACATCACACAGGGTGCGTTGCCAAGTTCTGATTGCTATGTATAATTTAACATTTTCTACATCACTCTGGGTGCGTTACCAAGTTCTGGTTGTTATGTATAATTCAACGTGGTCTACATCACACAGGGTGCGCTGTCAAGTTCTGGTTGTTATGTATAATTTAACATTTTCCACACCACACCGGGTGCGTTGCCAAGTTATGGTTGTTATATATAATTTAACATTTTCCACATCACACTGGGTGCGTTGCAAAGTTCTGGTTGTTATGTATAATTTAACATGGTCTACATCACACAGGGTGCGTTGCCAATTTCTGGTTGTTATGTATAATTCAACATGGTCTACATCACACAGGGTGCGCTGTCAAGTTCTGGTTGTTATGTATAATTTAACATTTTCCACACCACACCGGGTGCGTTGCCAAGTTCTAAATGTTATATATAATTTAACATTTTCCACATCACACTGGGTGCGTTGCAAAGTTCTGGTTGTTATGTATAATTTAACATGGTCTACATCACACAGAGTGCGTTGCCAATTTCTGGTTGTTATGTATAATTTAACATTGTTCACATCACACTGGGTGCGTTGCCAAGTTCTGGTTGTTATGTATAATTTAACATGGTCTACATCACACAGGGTGCGTTGCCAAGTTCTGGTTGTTATGTATAATTTAACATGGTCTACATCACACAGGGTGCGTTGCCAAGCTCTGGTTGTTATGTATAATTTACCATGGACTACATCACACTGGGTGCGTTGCCAAGATCTGGTTGTTATGTATAATTTACCATGGTCCACATCACGCAGGGTGCGTTGCCAAGTTCTGGTTGTTAAATATAATTTAACATGATCTACATCACACAGGGTGCGTTGCCAAGTTCTGGGTGTTATGTATAATTTAGCATGATCTACATCACACAGGGTGCGTTGCCAAGTTCTGGGTGTTATGTATAATTTACCCTATTCTATATCACACAGTTGCCAAGCTCCTAATGTTCCCAGCAGACAGACGACCTATGCTGGTTTAGTGTTGGTCCACCGTCTGCAACGCTGGTCCAACATCAAACTAATATTGGATCATTAGCTCCTGTATTTTGCGTGTGTCTGCTGGGTTATGCGATTTACATGCAGGACGCTCTAAATAACACTTAGTTTCTAAGAAAACAAACTGAAAGGACATGAAAGCATGACGACGACCACATAAAGAAGAATACCCCTTTGAGAACGGGGAACAGCGACGTCGTTTCTCATGGTTATTAGCTCATTATTATCTTCTATTTCGAGATTTCCAGCTATAGAAGAGTTTGTCGGATGCATTTGTAATTGACAATGGTGATACTGTTAAATTTAAGAACATTTTTTTCAATTTACATAAACCTCCTGTGGACTCAATGGACCATACTCAAACATATTAGTGGGAATGTTATTTCTCCAATACTAGATTATTATATAACGATATCCAGATTTATTCTTTATTTTAAATATAGTAGGCTAGCAATAAAACTATCTAATCCTGGTTTATTATATTCATCTTATTTTTGTTGGAGCTTTAAACAATAGAAGTTTACAGAAGAATTCACCTGACATAAACTAAAGCATATATATTCCTTTTTGAATGTATCGGATGATATATAACACACCAGATTTTTAAATACTCGAAATATTTCTCTGATTTTTAATCATCCGCGTTATTATCGCGAAACTTAAAGTTTGTGGCATTTTTTTCCATCGTCGATGCCGCCGCTGCCGCTACGGGTGTAGCCGCAAATTGATTCAGTTTTCATACAAAATTTACCTGGTGGCTTTGTTTATTTTCACATAATTATTTTATTTGGTCAGGGAAATTCTTCTCATATATATATAATAAAATTCTTTCTCAATGATTATATTTCACCCTATCACGAAGGATGCAACGCGTTATCTATCTTGCCTTTGTGCTTCCGTCGAAAAATTGTGTTTTTTATACAGCTACCTTCATGGTAAACTATCTTGTGATAACTCTACCTATTTTGAGCTAGCTTGTCCGCACAATGGCCTCAGATTTGCTCGACAGGGTATGCTATTCAAATTACCTCTGTTCAATACTGTTCAGTTCCAATGTACTTATTTTTATCGCACCGCTCGCTTATGAAACACTTTACCTTTTGTTATTAAAGGATTGTGGTTGTGAGCATGTTATCCGAGATGCTAGTAGCCTGCATATTTTTAAAAAGAACCTGAATAAATTATATTTCACTAAGGTAAATTTATTTCATGTGAATAATCAATGTACCTGGAGCCTGAATTAACGCTTGTATAAATTGTCGAATGTAGCAGAATATTTTGTGTCTTAAACTACACGTGTAATTTGAATCCACTGTGAGACGGCTGTTTGAGCTGTCACCAGCCATGCATTACTAGGGATGGAGGGCTCCGTTGTCGATACTCTTGTGTTGGCAGCTGACGAGCCCAGCCTAACTTATACTAGTGTATAGAATATATATCTAGGAGGCACATTTCGGCTGCGCGACGGCTATATGAGCTGACGTCAGCAGATGCATTCTAGGTTAATAGTATTACTTTCATCTAAGGATGTATGTAGGCCTATGTGTAAATATTAAAATTAATTACATAAAAACATACAGTTTTACTAGTTTTCTTTTACACATACCCTGGTTGTATTAGGCCCGGGGCTGATTTGCGAAAGCCTGCTAAAACACGATTTTGCTGAACCCCCCCCCCCCCCCCTGCGACATAAGTTTCTTTGTTTGTTATTGTAGGAAAATAAATCAACTTTAATATTCGAAACAGTAACCAAAAATTCCGGTGTCCAAAAACCATAATTGAGACACTTTAATCACCATACCCTAAGAAAAGTCATAAAACTAAAAATAATATTATTCAGTCATCATTTTTTATCTGAATTATATTATTTCATTAAACATTTAGCTAAATACGCTAAACAAATTTATACATGTGCAACCATAAATACAATAAAAATAAAACATTTGTAAAAGCTGTAAAAACTTCATTTTGATCTGAAAAAAATAATTTTTAATTTTTTTTTTGTAAGTTTGATTTCGCTGAATTTCCGCTAATGGTACAGTTGTATACGAATATGTATTAAACATATATGATTACTTAGTAAAATTGATAGCATTAACACAGAATAAAAAATCTCGAAATGTGCTATATTAAGTGTTTTGTGACCATACCCGAATGGATATTTATTAGTTCATAAGCGTCATTTTTGAGCATTATATTTATCGGGCGGACAAAAGCACCACATTTTCTACACAGTTTTTCTGGAGGCAAATAATGGAATTTAGTCGTTAAGCATTCTAATTTTAGCTCTGCTTTTTCAGAAAATCCAAAATGGCCACCAAGATATTTTTCGTCGCATTTCCTTGTAAATGAACATTATTTTCTTCGTAATATACCTTGATATAAACCTAAGAAACCTTCCTAAGATATATAATTTACTGCTGTTAGTTAATTAAAAGAAAACGACCACATAACACGTAAGAAAACACTGCTTATTTAATTAATGTGAGCTCAAAATTGGCTGTCGTTCATTTCAGCATGTCCTATCACTTTCTGACAATATAATTGCAATTACTTTTGTCATAACGTGAGCCGTGAAGTATCCTACATATATTTTTTGTAAAAATAAGGACCGAATCGTAATAAAAAAAAAAAATAAAGTTATTACACTTTAGATATGAAAATGAAATAACATTTTATCAAAAACCGTGAAATATATTGGAGTATGATGATGCCTTCGGATTAGACTCTTAGCTATAATACCATAAACACTGACATGAACACTTCTTCGGACAGTGATAGGGATTACCGCACCTCCGAGCACGTTCCTCCGAGGCGTTAGGACCTATGTAGGTAATTTAATTGGAAGTATATTGAATTTAATTTGTACCGTTCTGTGCATTAACGTTTTAAATATATATTTTTTTAATATGTTATTATACAAACATGATGTTATAATTAAAAAAAAAATTATATATTTAAATTTGAAGCTGCTATCCTCATTACAAAGACGGAAGGTGTAATTTACACAAAGGTAAAATAAACAGCAAAATGTAAAGTTAGCGTCTCGGTGTGTATGCTGATGAAATGTAGAGGGCGGGGGTCTGGTGCAGTGCTTTAAGCTGCCTGCTTAGAAACTCTGAGATCGTGGGTTCGTGCCCCGCTCTGGCATTTAAATTTCAATGAAATACGTCAGTATCTCGTCTCCGTGTGTATGCTGATGAAATATAGAGGGCGGGGGTCTGGTGCAGCGCTTTAAGCTGCCTGCTTAGAAACTCTGAGATCGTGGGTTCGTGCCCCGCTCTGGCATTTAAATTTCAATGAAACAAAATGTTTCTTCTTCGCTCAATCGTGAAGACTCGGTATTGTGGAGAGTCTCCGTGACCGAGAGGTATCGTGCTCAGTTTCATACCGCCAGCGCTCGAATTTCGAATCCTGTGTCTGAAGGTCAGGGTCATCGCATTCATCTCAATATATACAGCTTATATGTGCACAAAGATGGCCTAAAACCCCCATTCATTCATTCATTCATTCATTCATTCATTCATTCATTCATTCATTCATTTATTCATTCATTCATTCATTCATTCATTCATTCATTCATTCATTCATTCATTCATTCATTCATTCATTCATTCATTCATTCATTCATTCATTCATTTATTCATTCATTCATTCATTCATTCATTCATTCATTCATTCGTTTTTGAAAGGCGGGGGCAGATACGGCGACCAAAGATTGGGCCAATGTAGCGGGGGTTGACAGACCTTTGAGACAACGAATGCCTATGGGTGTAGAGCCCCCAGCTAAAACTGTACGCAGTTGGCTCAAGGTTGGGCCAACGTCGTAGACGGAGGGCCAACGTTAAGCCAGCATTGGGTCAGCGTACAGTGCTAGGTGTGGAGCGAGCCAAGGCGTGGTGGAATCATCTGGCATGGCGAGTCCTATCTCCAAGATCAAACAGGGATCTCATCAAAAATCGGGATCTCTGTTCAATCTATATTGTCATTCCCGCAACATTGTGCCCCATAGCCTTCTCAACGCTTTATCAGAGTCTGCGATGTTATACCAGTAATAATAAAGCGCTGGTACAGTGGTTTCAGACTGCTTCACGCACAGAAGCAGTAACTCCTGATTTGGCTCCAGACATAAGTTCAGATACAAAATTATTGGGACAACATATTGGGTATTAATTCAAAACCGCAGTTATTCAATGCGAATGGCGTATTTATGATAGTTAGCCAGAACTCAATACGCGGTGACAGAGATTTATGTTTATGATGCCAGTAAGTTATTAGCGTTTCCCCGATTAACTCCTTAACCACCCGTCTAGATTTTATTCGTTTTATATAGTACATTAAATACCAGCTTTTCAAATTGTTACAGCTAAAACTTTGCATCAATCAGCAAGATTTCAATACAGTTATTTTGTCAAATGTACATAATTTTCATTCACTTGAAGTTGTGAATCGCATCAGCGAGATACAACTTTCAAATTCAAATTAAATAATTTGACGGTTAAAGGGTTAATAGTTGATCAGACCTTGAATTTATGATGATATTCACCTGTCTAGCTGTCAGTTGTACGTAGTCGACGCTGATCCAGCGTTGGTACGTACGCCGTCTGCCATGTGGAAACGTTGCATGCATATAGATTTGCCATAGTAAAAGGCTCAGGAGACATGTTAGATTAATGTGACACTGTATAGATATCGCCACTTACGTCATCGCCTCTCACCGCTAATCGCAATAGTAGTCGTTTTCATCTGTTTTATGTATAGGATAAAGCCCGAGGAACTCTACATTCTTAGCTATGGAAAAGGCCGAGGCCGAATGCCAAGGCGTTTTCTACAGCTAAGAATGTTGAGCTACATTGGTTTTAACTGACTTAAAACACATCCGACCATAATGAGGATCCCTCATAATCAACAGCATATGCCTACCATGATAATTGGTCTGTACTTGATCAACAATAACTCTCCATTCCCGGAATGTAGTAGTCGGACAAAGCAAATAATGTTGTGGTGTGTTTTAATAGCAGGACAAATCATAGTTATCGAGAACGAAACGAGTGGAGTGGCTAAAAATCAACATTTTCAAATATTTGTTCTCTATAAATATTTTATGCTATACAAATGACTACAAATACAAAATATTAACTTACAAGCAGTCAAATGTATGAATATAAATTGCTCCCAACATGTATATAACTACTATAATGATGTAAAAATGAATAATTTAGCAGGACAAATCACTGTTATTGGGGACGAAATGAGTGCTTAAACATCAATATTTGCTAATGTTTGGTATCAAATTAAACACATATGAGTAATTTTCACCCACTTGAAGTTGTGGGTCGCGGTAGCGAGCCACAACGTCAAGTAAGTGAAAATTTAAATAAGATAACCTAGCGAGAAAAGGGTTGACACTAAAGGTTAGATTCCAGATTGGGCCTACGTGAAATGCAGCACAGCCTGTAGCATGTAGCACGACGTATGATTGTGGTATGATACCTTAAAAAATGTAATTAATGTACAGGCGGTAAAAATTCTATATAAATAGCTGATTTAAAAAGTATTAAAAATCCATAAAAAGTGCCTAGATACATCAAGCCTAATCTGATCATACGGTTCATCCAATATAATATTTGGCCTAAAGATAGAATGTATGATTATGCTATGCAAATGATTACAAATAAAAATTAATAAATTGCTAGCGATCAAAAGCATGACTACAAATTTATCCCAACATAATAGCTACATGCCTAATGTCTATCACCACTATAATCATGTAAAAATGAAATAATTTATAGATCCAAAGCAAGTGGTGATGGCAAAATGATTAATTCATGTGGAAAAATAAACGAGTCAAAATATCTACAGAAGGATACATCCATCAAAACATTGTCATCCGCGCTCCTCGTGATCTCGTCGACTTCCCGTTACCATGGTGATGCGCGTTACAGATTAACTGTGCTTCTACCTGGATGTAACCTGCATTTAACCATCAGCTGCGTGAACAGTCGCTTAAACGCCCCCCCCCCGCCCCAAGCGGCGGATTGCCAATGAAAATCACGCACGAGCGAGGAAATTAGGTTCAGAAATTGTTCGATTACAACATAATTAAATAACATATAACATGGCACATGATAGTTAACAGAGCGAACACATATAAGCAGCAGCGAGTAAAATGTATCGTTGATGAAGAATATAATATACACACTGTACGCAAAATGTGTACATTGTTTCATTGTTCTAAGTGATTCTGTAATTTTGTTTCTACGGCATTGGAATTTAAATAGTCCTAATAAAATTAAAAGATTGAAAGAATTTGCGATACTTGAATAATTTGCTAATCAATGACAGAGGTATATGAGACATGCGTAGGTAATATAATTATTATATTGATTAGAAATACAATACCCGTGTAGTGATGGCACTGAAAAGCTTGACCTTTGTCTATCAGCAATATAATTTATTGATCATAATATTTTCAAACGTTTTTTTATTTGCAAGCATATGGGTTCGAGCTCACATTTGCCATATCTTAGTATTTGATAAACGTTTGAAAATATGACAACACCTTAATTTGCCAGTCTGACATATAAGAAGCTAAGTTTGTAGGGTATCTTAGTGAGATGTTGTTGTAAAGGTCATACTTGATAGGCATACAATGATGGTTGGCCTTGACAACCGTTCGCTGGTATGAAGGCATGTCATATTCATTTCAAGTGCAATGTAGCTCAGCCTTTCGTGAAATTTCAATGCAATATTGACAAAAATGTTTTTGTTTTATTATTATTAGTGGCCCAGGTACACTTTCGCACGACCAACCCACTAAAAAATGAATAATTTGGCCGATGCTTTATCGTTCAATGGGTGTGCGTCAGAATTCGCTACGGATTTTTTCAAGGCTATTGTACAAACGTTATGTATTTACTTTGCGCATCAATCAATTCTTACATTTTTTCAATATTACAACCTAAATGTTGAAAAAGTGAGAATTGATTTGTGTATGATTGCAGTTACATGTCAATGCTAGCCTACCCATCCCACCCCACCTCAAACACGCATCTGACATTGAGCGAGTGGCAAGTCTTTGATATACTACATTGGGAATATTAGCCCTGTCAACGTATATGGAAGATATAGGATCTGCAGCTGTTAACACTTCCATCTTCAAATGTTATGAAGTTGCACTGTATTTCCAATATTTTAAGCCGCAACTACGAATGCAATATTTAGTTTTAAATATGGAGATGAGGCTGTGTTTCTCAACAATTGCGGCTGGAATTGCTAATGCAATTTTCAGTTTGAAAAATGTTGCGAAATTCCCGTTCTTATCAAAATTGATACGTGCTTCTATATAAACATATTTTTTACAGAATCAAGCATGTTAAACGATCTTTTGTCATTTAAAGCTAGAAATTATGCTTGCTATTTCAGTTTCAATTGGATGAAGAATTTTACAATTTCAAAATCAAATTTCCTAGATTATGTTTGCTTTTGAAAAAGGTTTAAATTAGTTTTTAGTGTATATTTTACAGGATCCTTACCTCATCAATCACTGTCAGCTTGTGGTTTCCACGTCTGTTATGCATTTTTTTTAATTAAAAAATGTTTTTATTTACATGGCAGTGCTGATTTATCTACAGGCAGAATGCATGGGCTTGTTCTCTGTAGGTGTTTATGGGACGTTCGTGTTATGCCTTTCATTATTCAGATCCTATCAGCAAACGTGACATGCCATGCTGATCATAATATCAAACCTCCAGCCCAGCAAACATAAAACAAAAACATTTGTATAACATTTGTACAATGCTGATCCAACGTCGAAGACGTTGGGCCGACGTTGTACAAATGTTATACAAATGTTTTGTGTTTGCTGGGAATTGTGTAAACATGAACCCCATCTCAGCAAACACAAGCCATCAACCCAATGTTGGTTCAACGCTGCTCCAGCGTCGTAGACGGTAGACCAACATTGATTCACCATTGGGTCGATGTCTTTTGTTTACTGAGATTTGGTACACCAATTATACAGTGGTGTGTTGTAATTCAGTTTGTATATTGAGCGAGCCTTATTATCAGATTTATTTTCACAACTAGGTCGTGTCTTAACTTCGGGGTTCTGTCAAGTTAAAAAAATCCATAAATCAGAGAAAAGCATGGAAATAGGTGTGTGGGTCAAGTCTCAACTCGGATTACTTTCTTTTTTTTTTTGAATTTTTTTTCCATTCTTTTTTTTCAAAAAATGGATAGGGGGGGGTGGGTGGTTGATGTCTGGCCAATCCGAGTTTTTCTCGGATTTTTGAATTAATTTAACTTGACAAGACCCCTTAATCATGTACAATAATATCATAAGCGTA